>CM054057.1:194487211-195075910 GCA_028641055.1 Alopecurus myosuroides | reverse complement strand
ACAAATGATTCGAGGTGCTATATGCAAAAGTTTGTTAATAGAATTAACAAATGCTGAAATAAAGAAATAAAAAGGTTTTATTTATTTATTAAAAGAAAACCTTTGGATTTTCCAAGTGGGAAATTATGGGAGCATGAGTGGGTGTGAGTGGAGCTTCCACTCACATGAAGAGGGAAGAGGTGGGGGCACCCCCATGGGCTGGCCGCACCCCCCTTGGGCTGCCTCCCCCCTCTCCTATAAAAGGAGGGTGAGAGCTCTCCCTCCTCCACACACTTGGCCACTTCCCTTTCCCTCCACCCGCTGCTCCATTTCATGGTCTCCGGCTTGGCGAAGCCCTGACCGTGGGATTCTTCACCACCACCACGTCGTCGTGCTGCTGGAGTTCCGAGGGATCCTCTACTTCCGCGCCCCGCTGGAACGAGGGAACGGAGGTCGTCATCAACCGTACGTGTGACCGATCACGGATGCACCGCGATTGCGGTGCCATCTTCTCGCTATCGGGATCGGTGTGAGTACGACTACGCCAACAACGAGATTTGATCTCGTACCACTTTGACTCTTCGAGGGTATGTGTTCTCCTTAACCCTCTTGTTGCCCGTTGCACTTCGTCTCCTAGATTAGATCTTGGCCTTTCGGGTGTCTTTCGTGTAGGAAATTTTTTGTTTTCTATGCTACGTTCCCCTTCAGTGGTATCAGAGCCGGATCTATGCGTAGATGTTTTGTACGGGTAGAACACATAGGTGTATGTGGGCGTTGATGATCATGTTATTACCTCCTTGATTATTTTATGATCTTAGTGGCATAGTGGGATGAAGCGGCCCGGACTAACCTTACATGTCCACGTACATGAGACTTGTTCCACAACTGACATGCAACTTGTATTGCATAAGTGGCTTGCGGGTGTCTGTTTCTCCTACTATAGTTAAGATCTAATCTATGAAGGGTTGTTAAAAATGTGTTTATCAACGTTGTGGATGTTCGTAGGTATGAACGGTTCTATCCTCGAAAGCCCTAAGCCACGTAAAATATGCAAAAATAATTTAGAGGCGTCTAACTAGTTTTTGCTGGGCATGTGATGTGATATGGTCAATATTACAAATTTGATTATGAGATGATCTATTTTGTAAATTATTGATATACCGGAAGGTATCCATATGATTGTCTTCTTATTGATGGACAATCAAGATTGGGGTGCCATGGTACTTGGTACCACGCCGGTGGAATGATGGAGATCATACCGTGATACACATGATGGAGATCAAGTGCAAGAAGGACCATATCATATCACGTTATCCTTACATGTGATGTTTATGATGTTAATCCTTTTATGCATCTTGTTTTGCTTAGATAGCGACGGTAGCATTATAAGATGATCCCTCTCACTTAATATCAAGATAATAATGTGTTCTTCCTTAAGTATGCACCGTTAAGAAAGTTCGTCGTTTCGAGACACCACGTGATGATCGGGTGTGAGACTCAACGTTCGCATACAACGGGTGTTTTCAAGCCTAGCATGTACATACATGGCCTTGAAACACACGCAATACTACGGTTCTACTTGGCGAGCCTAGCATGTACAGACATGGCCTCGGAACACGTAACCGAAAGGTAAAGCATGAGTCATATGGATGATATGATGAACATGTCGATGTTCGCCTTTGAAGCTACATCATCTCACGTGATGATCGGTTTTGGTGTAGTGAATTTGGTTCGTGTAATCACTAAAGACGACTAAGAGGGATGTTGTTTTTGAGTGGGAGTTCATGGTTTAATTTTTGAATTAACTTGAACTTATTTATCATGAACAACAAATCAAATTGAATTTGCACAAATTGTAGTATTCATTGGCATCCACATAACTACCTTACACTTAGATTGTTAGTTGAGATATAACTGTTATGATCTGGTAAATACCATTTAAGATTGGTACCGTATTAGTGAAATTTAAAATTAAGTCCTATTGTAGATTTTTTATTTCCTACCTAGCTCCATGTGGTTAATGATTGATTAATCTAGAGAGCAAATAATTCCTACTTAGAATCCAGAGTCATGGTTGCTTCCGTATTACTTTATCTTCAAAAGAATGTTTTGTTGATCAAGGTGATTTAGGAACTAAAAAGAGTTGTTTTCAGAAACAACCAAGTGAAAGATATATTGATATCTAGAAACTTATTTGTAGCAACATGACTGAGTATAATTTAGCGTGATAATGTTTGCTTATATTATCTGAATATATGCAAATTTAGCGTGACAATGTTTGCTTATATTATCTGAATATATGCAATGATTGAAGACGCTAGGCGTTTGAATATTCCAAGAAATTGGATGCTAAAAATTATCCTCTAAATTACTTCCTTCGAGCTATAGTAGCTTAATCATAAAATTGTTACGATGGGATGGATTAAAAGTATGTGTAAAGTCGTTTACCTTACTTGGAGATTGCTAAGAGTGGAATCTAGAAGAATTCTATTAATATGGTGATATTAGTAGAACAATCAAACTCAAAGTATGACTCAATGGGTGATAGTATATGACTAACACGCCAAAGAAAATGAGCTAGTAAGACTAGCATTGTTTGATGTTGAATGATTCTTCTATAAAGGAAAGGGAATATTGAAAATAGAATTACAAATAGATATATGGCAGAAAAGAAGATAACTGGAAAAGTCCAGCTCAGGAGTATATACTTGATATACAAGTTATAGATGTATTACTAGTTAACAAAGTATTTTTGGGTATTTTGATACCACATTGGTTGGTATGAGTTGTCATACAAAGCAACGCAATGAAAGAAATACAAGGGCCTAAAAGGAACTAGTAATAGATGTGGAATCGATTATGACAAGAACATAAATAAAGTGTTATTGTGTTCATTGTCGTATCGAACCAACTAGTCAAGATTTATTTGAAGAACTTAATAATTTGTTATTTTGTTCTAGTCTTTTGTGAGAACAAATGAGATTGTTCAAACTATGACCATATTCCATAATTGATGGATATGTTAATATAAATCATGTTAGTAAAGTAAACATCTATAAGACGAAATGCTAAACGTTGCAAGACGTAAAAGAGTTTCACTTAAATTGTGGCACCACCATTTTAGTTCACATCGGAAAGGAAAACATGAAGGAACTCCATATTAATGGACTTCCGGAGTCATTTTGTTTTGAATAAATTGACGCTTGTGAGACCTCTTCCAAAAGATGACTAGAATTCCGTTCATAGGCCAAAGTAGAATGGACGACTAATGTAGTGGAGATTATACATGTTGATGTATATAGTCCATTATGTGTAGTCATGTATGGTGGATTAATTTTTCCTTCACAAAATTCTGTCGACGACTTGAGTAGATATGTGAGTATATCTATTTAAAGAAAACGGAGTTTGACATTTTGAATTGGTTCAAAAGGTTGTTAATATGAAGTTAAAATCAATGTAACAAGATAATCAAGTATTTATGATTGGATCATAAAGAATAAATTTTGAGTTACAAGTTTAGCAAAACATCTGAGAAGTTGCAGAATTGTTCTACAACTTATATTACTCGAATTACCCCACATTAGTTTGGAGTGTTCGAGAGACAAAAATCAAACCTTGTTTGACATGGTAAGATTAATAAAATTGCCATTATAATTTTGTAGTTTATACATTAGTGACAACCGTTTTTCCACTGAAAAGAGCACCATCATGATCCGCTGAAATTGACAACATATAAGATATGGTTTGGGTAGTGACCCGAATTGTCACTTTCTTAAGTTTTGGTATGCATAGCATGTGTAAAATGTTTACAACCAAAATAGGATAAATATATGTTTATAAGGTTATCCTAAATAAAATATTGGGTATTTCTCCTATCACCGAACCAAAAGACAAATGTTGTTTGTCAGAAAGGGTTGATTTCTCGAGAAAGTAGTTCTTGCTAAACAAGTGAGTGGGAGCACAGTACAAACTCAACGAGATTAGAGAATCTTCGTTATCATGTCAAGAGTAGCGCAGCACTGGAAGTTGTTCCGGGGTTTACTATTTTGACTAAGTAGAAGACACTACAAATGTTGTAGAAACTTCAAATGAGTTTGCGAACTGTACCAGTAAAGTCCAAAAACTTTGTACTTAGAACAACTTGTGGTTTAAGTGTAAAGTGTTGTTTTGACAACAAAGGACCTGGACCTTATAAAGGAAGCAAATGATGGGCCCTGGCTTCGTAAAATTGACTATGAGTCATTATATCCGCCATTGTATCCTTGTATGAATATCAAGTATGTGACTTGGTAGTCCTTTCGATAGGCATGATGCCTAACGATAGCAAAAGGGTCTATATAGCGACAAAGACATGGATTTTACATGTTATTAAAATTGTACTTATCGAAAAGTTGTTTTCGACGAAGTTCAAAGAGTTAACTACTACAAGATTTTGATCTTCCGTAGTGATGCTTTAGTCTTTGCGGATAGTTCTAGCAAAAGGTTACATATTATGATATGGCAGTTGAATAACAAAACCAACTCTCCTCTCAAGGAAGTTTTATCAAGGATGTGTACTTGACACAGTCTGAGAGTTTTGTAAAATTCAAAAAGGTTGCTAGAAAGGTATGCACACTTCAATGGTTGAAGTGAGCATAACGAAGTTGAAATCTTTACCTTAATGAAGTTATCAAAAGAGTTTGATTCCATCATGAACGATAAAGATACTTGTAAAGTTACAAGAAATTAAGTGGGAGCGCTATGACATATTTCCAATACTTTATGTAGATGACATATGGTTAATTGGAAAATATGTATTTTAAATTAACATGGTTAAGATTTTCATATTGATGAAAGGCTTAGAAGATATTGGGCATCGATATCTATAAAAGATGGATTGAAGCGCCTGATATGATTGAAGCCAAATTACATAGATGAAATATTGAAGTAAGTCAATATAAAATTGATAAGAAGGAGTTCTTGTCACATGGAAAATAATTGAGCAAGATTCATGTGTTTTGACACATGATGAGCATCATTGAAATTGAGATTTCTAAGTCATGTTTCCATGCTATGTACACAACCAGATGAGTCCTATGCTATAAAATGTTATAGTAGGATAATTCATATGATGATTAGACAACAGTGAGAGAGATCCTTGTGTCATTTTAGAAATGCTAAGGATATGTTTTCCTATATAGTAATGACAAAATATTAGTTGTAATATGTTACACTAATAAGTCTTGTCATTTATTAAAGTAATTTTATCTCAATTAAAATATGTGATGAACGGTAGCACAATAGGATGGAAGAAAGTTCCATGCTGGATTTGAAAGAGTTTCAAAATTAAAATATTGTGACAGATACTACAACAAAGGCTAAAGTATATCGTTGTGTTGACAACTGATAATAAGCGTATTTTGTGTCAAGGAGTTCTTTATTGAACTTGGTGAATTTCCAAGAATGCTGAAACTATGAAGCTACATTTTCACAATGTTAGTAACATCAGTTTAAGCTGAGGAATTAAGGTATCACCGGAACTTGGTGAGTTTCCAAGAATGCTAACACTATGAAGCTACATTTTCACAATGTTAGTGACATCAGTTTAAGCTGAGGAATTAAGTTTTCACCAATTGACCATATATATACAAAGCCATCTCATTAGAGAATGAGTGATGCGTGTAGACGCAAAGAACATGCAAATACAATAGGACCTGAACAGTTCAGATCTTTTTGATAATGTTTACCACATGCGAAGCATGGTAATAACACTGGTACGCCATATGTGTTAAGTGCTTACAGACTAGATTATTGACTCTAGTGCAAGTGGGAGACTGAAGGGAATATGCCCGAGAGGCAATAATAAAATGGTTATTATCTTATTCCTTGTTTATGATGAATGTTTATTTCTCATGCTAGAATTGTATTAACCGGAAACGTTGATACATGTGTGCTTAATAAACAAACAATGGTTCCTAGTAAAGCCTCTCTTTTAACTAGCTCGTTGATTAATAGATGATCAAGGTTTCCTGATCATGAACATCGGATGTTATTAATAACGGGGTCATGTCATTAGAAGAATGATGTGATGAACATATACCCAAAGAGAATATAGCAATGCGATCAAGTCATTTAGTTTACATTGTTATATCAAACACACGAAGTAACTTATTCCTTATACCATGAGATCATGTCAATCACTGATACCGGAAGAGTGCTTTGATGGCATCAAACGTCACACCGTAACAGGGTGTCTATAAAGGTGTCGTTGAGTATTCGGAAAGTATTAGTTGAGGATCATGGATCAAGAGTGGGATTTGTCCATCCAAATGACGGAGAGATATACTCTGGGCCCTCTCGGTGATATCACATCGAAACCGCTTGCAAGCACGTGATATGATCACAAGGATGTTATATCACGGGAACGAGAAAAGAGTACTTGTCGGTAACGAGATTGAACAAGGTATGGTTGATACCAATGATCGAATCTCGGACAAGTAAAATATCGCGAGACAAAGGGAATAGTTCACGGCGTTGTTGGTTCACACGATCACGAGAGTCATCGTTGAATATATAGGAGTCATCACGGATCTCCAGATCCCGCTGTTGATTATTGATCGGAGAGGAGTCTCGATCATGTCTATCTTATTCGCGAACCGTAGGGTGACACACTTAAGGTTCGATGACGCATTTGAGAGGATACGGAATATCGAAGAATATTTTGGACAGCACCGAAATTGTTTCGGGGAAAATTGAAATAGTTCAAGGGGTTTTTCGTCGAATGGTTGTTAATAGAATTAACAAATGATTCGAGGTGCTATATGCAAAAGTTTGTTAATAGAATTAACAAATGCTGAAATAAAGAAATAAAAAGGTTTTATTTATTTATTAAAAGAAAACCTTTGGATTTTCCAAGTGGGAAATTATGGGAGCATGAGTGGGTGTGAGTGGAGCTTCCACTCACATGAAGAGGGAAGAGGTGGGGGCACCCCCATGGGCTGGCCGCACCCCCCTTGGGCTGCCTCCCCCCTCTCCTATAAAAGGAGGGTGAGAGCTCTCCCTCCTCCACACACTTGGCCACTTCCCTTTCCCTCCACCCGCTGCTCCATTTCATGGTCTCCGGCTTGGCGAAGCCCTGACCGTGGGATTCTTCACCACCACCACGTCGTCGTGCTGCTGGAGTTCCGAGGGATCCTCTACTTCCGCGCCCCGCTGGAACGAGGGAACGGAGGTCGTCATCAACCGTACGTGTGACCGATCACGGATGCACCGCCGGATTGCGGTGCCATCTTCTCGCTATCGGGATCGGTGTGAGTACGACTACGCCAACAACGAGATTTGATCTCGTACCACTTTGACTCTTCGAGGGTATGTGTTCTCCTTAACCCTCTTGTTGCCCGTTGCACTTCGTCTCCTAGATTAGATCTTGGCCTTTCGGGTGTCTTTCGTGTAGGAAATTTTTTGTTTTCTATGCTACGTTCCCCTTCAACATCATCCGCGAGAACCTACCTACGCCGAGAAGTCAGACCTTTTTAAGAAGGGTGGCAAAGGAGGCGGTGGTTTTATTAGTTGGTTCGCCGCAAAAGTAATCTCCTTTCTTACATGGTTTCTAGCGCAAGCCACATATTACGGCGATCTTAGCTTGAACTTATTGACCGAACTTCTCGTATTGAACATGTAGGCTTTAACCGACAAGGAAATGAGTCATGAGTTGAGGCAACTTGCCCGGGGCTTCACCTACTCCGTGAAGTCATTTAAGTCTTACGATGTGAATGGGTATCGCTTCCATACCCGTTCTTACGATGAGAAACGGCCCAACCGGAAGACAAACAATTTCGGGGTATTTACCCACGCCGGTGGTGATTACTTCGGTATGGTCGAGGGAATGTATGAGCTGGACTTCCATTTTGGCACGAAGAATCCGGTTGTATTCAAATGCCATTGGTTTGATCCGAGCCGAGTGAGACGGAATCCTGCCATTGGTTTGGTCGAAATTGATCGGGCATCTGTCTATGGGTCAGATGATGTCTACATCATTGCACAACATGCCACCCAAGTCTTCTATCTCCCCTACCCATGCAAAACTATGAAACGCCTCCAAGGGTGGGATGTCGTGATCACAGTTCCACCGCGTAATAGACCACCTCCTCCAAACGATGACGATTACCACCAGCGCATAAACCCCAACACATATGAGGGAGAGTTCTATCAAGACGATGGGCTCACCGGCGAGTTCATCATCGACTTGTCCACAATTGATGAAATGGAAGAAGACGACGATGATGATGTTGGCATGGGAGTCGATAATGGGCAAGGCGACGATCCATCCGTTCTTAACTCTAAGGACGTGGAACTACTTGAGCGTCTCCACTTGCCTGATGTCGAGGAGCCGAGAGGTCCACCACCGAACTACATGGAAGAGTGGTGGTATACTCGTGATAGCGATGATGACGATGATCCCGGTCCAAGCTATGATCCCAAGGATTTAGACAATGGGTTCTGAACCATTTGTGTTCCAATTATGTAATCGTGAATGTATAATTACATTACTTGCGCTTAAAATCCTGACATTTGTCATGGTGCTTAGAGTCTCCAAGCACTTACGATTTTGTGCTCAAAATCTCCTCCCATATGAGCTTGAAGAATCTGATCTTGTTCACATCCATGTGCTCCCAGTAGTAGTGCTCTTGCCACTCCCTGCGCTGTTATTTTGGTCACCAAAATATCGGTGCAGGGAGTGGCAAGAGCACTACTTCTGGGAGCACATGGCCGTGAACAAGATCAGGTTCTTCAAGCTCATGGGAGGAGATTTTCAGCAGAAAATCGTGCACATGACAAATGTCAGTTTTTTAAGCAGGATTTTAAGCATTAATGGGTTATGAACCATTTGTGTTCCAATTATGTAACCGTGAATGTATAATTAGCATTATGTCTCAAATATTTTGTGTGGCACTTGTAGACTAATCACAAGGTTGTAATATTTTTTTTAATTTCGCTCTTGTTATGTATTAGTTTGATTTCAACTATTAATTGCCTTTCAACTATCATTACCATTTTTTTATTCTAGTCTTCTTATGCTTGGTATATATCATTAGTATTTTATTTACAACTATTACTTGTCTTTCAACTATTAATTGCCTTGTAAATATTAGTTGCCTCTCAACTATTAATTGCCTTTCAACTATCATTAGCATTTTTTATTCTAGTTTTCTTATGCTTGGTATCATTAGTATTTTTATTTACAACATTAATTGCATTTCGACTATTACTTGACATTTTTTATCACTTTGTACTAATCGGGACCCCTCATTTTCATGACAGGTTAGTGCAGCATGGCCCCGAAAGCCAAGCCAAAAGGGGTGAAGCGGACCGCGAGCAAAGTTGCGCAAGTGGAAGCTCTGTACGATAGAAGAGAGGATGGCAGCCGAGTGGAGATAGGGAGAATCCGGCGCAAGAAGCATGTGGACGCGCCCTCGTCTTCCAGAGCACGTTCCAGAGGCCGGGGAGGTGGTACGCGGTCCGTGACTCGCTCACGTAGTCCCTTGGCCCACGTTTCTTCTTCTTCTTCCGAGGAGGAGGAGGAGCAGCAGCAGCAGCAGGAGGAGGAGGACTCGGAGGAGGAGCAGCAGCAGCCGGAGGAGGAGCACGTGGAGCAGCAGCAGCAGCAGCAGGAGGAGGACTCCGAGGACGACTACCGATACACTTCAGCGGAGTCAGAGGATGGTGGTGAGGAGGATGTCGAGGTGTCGGATCCGGAGGACGAGCCCGAGGACTTGTTTGCCCACCCTCTCCCTGACGTAGGGAAAGTGGCACCCCCCGGCCAAAAAGTTTGGCTCCGAGGGACATCTAGGCTCCCTAAGCCTCCATACCCCTTCAAGGACATAGTTGTCACCGTCGACGGAGATAAGTAAGTGGACATTGTTGTAATTACAATTTACTTTGTTTCTGCCTCATTTATGTCATCGAAATCTCACCGACTCTTCTACTTGTTTGTGCAGGTCGTTGGAGTGGCTTGGGGACGTTCCACCACCACGGACCATGAGCGGCATCTTGGGGCTTCTTTGCAAGAAGTATTACCCTGGCTTGGTCACGTTGGAGAACGGCACTCGGGAGCCAGCTTGGTCCTGGAAGGACTATGAGAGGGTCGCGGACGTGGAGGACAAGCATGGACGGGTGTATGGCCACTTGGGCCTCCGAGTGGTCGCCGATTTCTGGGTATGTATTTGTCTTTACCGCTGACATGTGTATTTCTCTTTAAATATCCTTCTAATGTCTTTATCGTATGCTTAATGGTTGTAGGACTACTTCACCTGCGCCCCGGGTATGGAGGACAAGGCCAGGGTGGTGCTCATTAGAATGGCCAAGAAGCTCATCCGCGACATGCTATACGAGGCACGTGTGCTTTGCGTGGTCAAGTTCTACGCGAAGCACATGAACACCAAGCTGACGAAGACGGATGCACGACAGATACACCTGTCAGCGGTGCAATACTTAGCGGTAATGGCATCATTTTCATTTTAATCCATACATTGCTGCGGCAAAGAACTACTCATATGGATTGTTTTTGTTAACAGGTGGTTCCTCAGTGGCTGGCCAACAAGATGCCTTGCTTCAAGAAGATCGTCAAGAAGTGGACGAGCGACGCATACAAGAACCAGCACGCCGAGTGCCGGGAGCGGCGCCTTATGCTTGGTGATGGACACCGTCAAGGCGGCCTCACCCTCACCGGCCGCGTCGAGAGAGAGGTAAGGAATTGTTTTGCTAATAATTCCATACGCCGCTTCATTCTTAAGATGAGAGTTTGTGCTGATCATTTTTCTTTGAATTGTAGAAAGCAAAGAAGGGCAGGGTCATCACTCGCATGGTGGCATTCTGTGAGACCCGGAGGCCCAAGGTCCTGAAGCCGGATGTACCTGTTGAGAAGCAATGGATCAACCCCCAAACCGGCGAGAAGTGGGACAAGTACACCGAGAAGTTGAAGGAGGTGCACGGCCCCGACGCCGACCCACTGACGACCCCCTATGACCCTAGGGTCGCTCTGTTGGCGGGAGAGGGTCGGAAGAACGGCCGGTTTGCCTTTGCCGATGGTGCCTTCGACACATCAGGTACTCCATCGCTCTCGCACATCCGTGCCGGCCAGACGAGCTCATCGCCGTCTATTGAGCGCCGCCCACGACCAGGAGTGACTGTCGTCGCCACACTTCAGGTATGAACACAAACAATTTCCTTGGTCAGTCTTATCTTCGCTTTCTATACATGCTTGCATTGCATATTTAATGACATTTTCACATACCGTAGGCTGAACTTGAACAAAGCAAAAGAGAGGCGGCGGAGTCAAAAGAGAAGATGCAGATGATGGAGAACCAGTTGTCTTCCCAGCAGGCATTCATGGCGGCGATGCTCGAGGTACCGGTTTTCACACATAAGACACATTTCCATTCCATTCTATTCATCGATTTACGCATGTTAACTCACGGATCGATCACTTGGTCATTGCAGAGGATGCGAGCTATCCCAGCGGGTCCGTCTGCTCCTCCTCTACCTGAGCTCCCTCCACTCAACTTCAACATTGTAAGTTGGCCTGAACTTGCTCAATGAAACACTATTTACCTTCTCTCGACTAATGCGGTTGTTCATAGGGGGGGAATGCATCGCAGGGATCCCACATGTTGCAAGGAGCGGGCACCGGAGATGCCGAGACGTCGACCTCCAAGACGCCGCACTGATGCTAGGTTAGTATACCATTTTTCTTATTTCTTTTGCTTCTCATGCTTCTTCACTTAAATGGTTCAAACCTAATCATTATGCTTGTTCACTTGTAGGTTTGCATTAAGGACAAAACTGAAGATTTGGATTTAGATTCAAACCTAGTTGCTGCCACTTGTGATGAACTTGAATATTATGTGTTGTGTACCCTTTTGAACTTGGATATTATGTGTGATGCTATATGTATGAATATTTGTGATGGTATGAATGTGATGTGAGTCTGTATAAGTGTTATGTACTATGTTTTGTGATGTGAGTGCCCCAGTGAGCCAAAATGCACTGTATATGAAAAATTGTTCCATTTGCAGGGATTTGAGCAAAATGGAGCAAAAAAACAGTACCAAATGGTCAGTATGCCGAGTGTTGCACTCGGCGTATGACCAAATGGCACATATGCCGAGTGTTACACTCGGCAATTAGCCTCTCCAGTCGCCCAGGTTGGCCCCTGGCAACGGTGTTTGCCGAGTGGCCCAGAAACACTCGGCAAACACCGGTGCCAGGGGCCAACCCGGGCGACTGGAGAGGCTAATTGCCGAGTGTGACACTCGGCAAATAGAGGACACGTGGCTGGACAGGGCAGCTCCTCTGGATTCTTATACGCCGAGTGTCTACACTCGGCAAAGGTAGGAGCCGCCGAGTGATCGTTGGCACTCGGCACACATGTTTGCCGAGCGGTGCCAAGGAAGCACTCGGCAAATAGAGGACACGTGGCGGACCAGGGAAGCCCCTCTGGATTCTTATACGCCGAGTGTTGCACTCGGCGAAGTAGAGGGCCGAGTGGACCCCAGACACTCGGCGAACAGGTGTGCCGAGCATCATCGACCAGGCACTCGGCGAACGTTGGTACACGTGGCGCGCCAGGAAGCCCCTCTGGGCGACGCTACGCCGAGTGGGGCACTCGGCAACGTATACACGTGGCGGCTTCCTGGCCCCCACGACGGCAGACGTTCGCCGAGTGTCTGGGCAAGGGACACTCGGCAAAATACCACGAACCGTTCCGTTATGGGCTAAGGCGTGGAGCTGTCAGAGCTTTTTGTCGCCGAGTGCTTAGGAAAAACACTCGGCGAAGTTTTCGCCGAGCTGCCCGTGAGTTGACACTCGGCGTAGCCTATTCTGCCGAGTAAATAGACGCCGAGTGCTCTATGCCGAGTGTAGCACTCGGCATAGAGTGTGCCGAGTATTTTGGGGCTTTCGCCGTGTATTTTAGATACACGGCATACTACAGGATTCTAGTAGTGGGTCCCCGACTGCGATTATGTATTATTTTTGCAATTGTAAAATTCGTGTATTATTTTACGACATAGTAATAAAAAATGTATTATTTTAACAAAATAGCGCTTATAGATGGTTAATTAAAAAGTCTTAAAAAGAGAATTCAGATGTAGGTTGTACGAAAGTTTGCTCGCGGTTCACGGTGGAGTGGTCATCTCGCTAGAGCCCCACATTTTTTCTTTCTTGAAAACCTGGCTGAGCACCTGATACAGTGGTGACCCTAGATCATCCACCTCCCAAAACACTGCGTCTCTTGCTATCAACTTCTGGGAGTCCCGCAACTCGCACGTCTCTGGCGGGACTGCGATACTACCAGCCAAGCGCCGGCGCGCCGAGAAATCTCACGTAACGATCACCCGATGGCGCCTACCGAGCCAAGTATTCCATTGCTGTAGTTTACCGGGTACGCTATCGGGGCAGTAGCTGTCTGGAAATCCAAGCGCGGCGTCGAGCGTGCTCAGATCCAGTCGACCGACCGACCGAAGCCCCGCCGCCGATGGAGGACACAGCTTTCACCGTCATCCGGTACACATCACCCGCCGTCGGACGCCACCGAGAAATTCCACGCGGAGGGCGCGCCTTTCGGCCATCCGCGGCGCGCGCGCGCCTTTGCCGCGGGACGAAACGCAACGCGACGACGGCCCAAGGCCGATCGACAGAGGCAGTCCGGGGGGTCTGAACGCGACTGCTGGTTTTGTCGCTGGCGGGGCAGCTGGGGCCGAGCCGTGCCGAGCCAGCTGCGGAAATGTGTGCACGCTGTGTGCAGCACGTCCCGGACGTGGACGTGCGTGACGCGCACGGGGAGATTTTAAGCGCGCGTCCACGTCGCGCCAGCCGAAGCCGGGGCGGTGTGACGACGGCGGCGCGGTCGACGACGGCGACGTGCAGCGCGCGCGCAAGCCGTGCGTGCAGGGCGATGATCTGAACTGAACCGAACGGCCGCGCGTGTGAAAGGGTCCATTGACCTCGGGCCCTTTTCCGGCGTTGGTGCGGGATTTGCTTCCATCTTTAGCACTCAGCGGCAGTTGGTGCGACCTCTTTTTAGCTTCTTTTGTTACTACTTGTGCCATCTTTCGGAGGTGGAAAAACGGCTTGCAGGCGTGCTTCCGTTTCCTGATCGGCGAATAAGATCTATCAAAAGCGCCATTGTTCTGTTCTCCGACGAGATCGATCGTAGGGAAAGCGGTCAGGAGCCACGAATGGGACGAGAGCAAGGGTTGCACGTAAGGACATCTCCAGCGGGGCTGCTCATTTGGCCCGGACCGGCCTGATTTGAGCAGCCTGGGCCAAAACCAGGCCCCAGCGGCGCTGCTCATACGGACCGCGGTCCGTTTTTTTGTCCGCGGATGCTCAAATCTGACCCAAATTTGGTCCAGTTTTGAGCAGCCTCCGGACACGTTGGGACAACAATTTGTGTCCCGAACCCCCCGTCGTGGCCCACACAAAAGCTGAGAACATTTGCCCTTTCCCCTCCCACCCCTCATCCACTCCCGCTGCCCTAGCCATGGCCGACGAAGAAGGAGCCGCCACCGGCGCCGCCGCCGCCACCGCCACCGCCGCCGCCACCTACACCTCCGTGACCCTGGACCAGCTGGTCCCGGCCCGAACCAGGGCCGCGCTGCCGCCGCAGAAGCCGAAGGTGAAGAAGACGAAGGACGCGGCCGAGCTGGCGCGGACGGCGGAGCAATCGGCGAAGAGAGCGGACCGGAGGAGGAGGGCAAAGGAGGCGCCGCCGCACCCGATGGAGGACGAGCAGAAAAAGCTCGCCCAGATGGCGGCGCAGGCGGCCATAATCATGCTGGGCCTGCAGCCGGCACCCACCATGAACGCGACTCCGGCGCAAGCCTGCAGCTCGAATGCATCGGCGGCCCGGCCGCGGAGCAGCCTCCAGAGCGAGCGGCCGACGACGGGATCGCCCGCGCCGGCATACGGCTTCTTGCCAGGCCGTGACCCGACGCCGCCTCCCTTCTTCTCGGTGGACATGGAGGACTCCTCGCCGGCCAGGGTCTCCATCGACCTGAACACGGCGCCCATGTCCTGCTTGTCGACTGCCCCGTCGAGCAAAGCCGCTGGGCGCCCCCCGCCGTCCGTTCGCCCGGTGCCCCGCAACCTGTTCGAGGAAATGCAGGACATGGAGACGCAGCCCACGGAGATGACAACGGAGGAGGTCGAGGGGCTCATGTCGAACATGATAGGCGAGGACGGCCAGGCGAGGTACGTCCACCCCGGGGACGAGCTGTACGAGGAAGAGGAGGTCCCCGTCGACGACGTGCCCCACATCGACGACATGCCCATGTTCATGGACGAGCTGACCCAGCAGGCCAAGGCCGCCAAGAGGACCGTGAAGCGGGGCATTGGGTTCACGGAGGCGGAGGACGAGTGCCTTTGCGACACATGGATGGAGGTGGGGCAGAACACCATTACCGGGGCCGAGATGAAGGGCAACGCCTATTGGAGGAGGATGCACCGGAACTACCAAGAGCGGGCCGTCCTGCCACCGTACTCCATGGTCACCACCCGGAGCGAGCTATCCATCCAAAAGAGGTTCGGGCTCATCTCGTCCGAGTGCAGCAAGTTCACCGGCTCCTTCGAGCACGCCATGGCCCGGCCTCAAAGCGGCGCCACCCTCGGCGACCTGGTGAGTGGCCACACGTCCCTGTCCTTCATATGCATTGCCCCCGTGTCCAACCGTCGAGTGTGTGCAGGTCTTCCAAGCCCTGACCTTGTACAAGGCCGAGCATGGTGGCAAGTCCTTCAACTTCGCCCATTGCTACAAGAAGATGAAGGACAACCAAAAGTGGAAGGAGCTCCACAACGCCATCACGAAAGGCCAGGTCATGCCGGACGGGGGTGCCGCCAATGGCCACGGGCCTGCCGGCCGAAGGCGCGACAACTGAACGACCAAGGGGGCGGAGCAACTCCAAGCTGGACAACAAGCGCGACGCCACGACCATCGCGTTGCAAGAGACCCTCCAAGGGTTCATCTCGCAGAAGGACAAGGTGAGCGACAAGAAGGACGAGAGGGAGGAGAAGAAGCGGCGGGAGCGCGAGGAGATCACGAAGAACTACTTCATCGTGCAAACGAAGAAGCTCGAGATCGAGGAGGAGAACGCCAGGACCAGGGCCATGGAGGCCTCGACCAGGGCCATGGAGGCCGAGAACAAGAGGAAGGAGGTCGAGATCGCTCTGGCCGCCCAGGAGGCGCAGATCATGGCCATGGACCTGAGCTGCCTGACCCCGAGGAAGAAGGCCTACTTCGAGAGGAAGCAGCAGCGGTACATGCAGGGCCAGGAGTGATCGCGCCACGCCCCGATCGTGCCCGGCGACGGCCTGAACACGCGGCCGGCGTCGCTTTTGTACATTCTGGCCCTGGGCTGGCATGGCCTCACCTGGCCGCCTGAACCTTGCCCGAACCGTGGCCGGCATGGCCTGAACGTGGCCGGCATGGCCTGACGTGGCCCTTTTTGCATGCGCCTTATTATTTGTTATTATCTAGGGCATTTTGGTACTTTTTTTCGAACCGTGGCCAGCAAATGAGCAGCCCCGCTGGGTGCACGGCCCAAATCCGCGCGGACACGGCCCCGGACGGCTGCTCAAACAGACAAAATGCGGACCAAATTGGTCCGCATTTGAGCAGCCCCGCTGGAGATGACCTAAACTGAGCTTTTCTCCATCCCGCGGGGCCGGGATGGGATGCTGACCGATCTCCCCGCCAAACCACTCGAGATCCACGTCCCGACAGAGCGAGCGCCATGAAAATCAACTCTTGACCGGGGTCGATGTGCACCGTGTGGGTAGTTTGGTCCACGGAGCCTCCGCGCAATCATTTCCGGCTCCACCCAGCACGTCACAACGGCAAAGCTTGTGCACGTGTAAAGAACATTATAGTATTGTTGCGTTATTAAACTAAATTAAGTGAGATCTATGGTCCCTGGTCAGATAAGCACCTACTGTCACTGGTTTCGATTCGATAAGACAACATGATTGTGTCGACACAATCATTTTATATCTAGGCTAATCGTCGTCGTACTACATAAATTGCACGCTAAGAAGTGTCATACCAAAGCGGTTTTATGCTCAGTCAGAAATAAAATGGTCACAAACATCCCACAAATCCACTACATCTTCCGTCTAGGAAGATTTACTCGTCTTAGGGCAGCTACAACGTTTAAATAGTCAAATCTGACGCGGTGTACTATCTGGCAACCGTGTGAAATATAGCAACTACTCTACGACCCGTGAAATCTGACGTTCCTGGTTGCCAATTCATGTACCGTGGGTTCCGGTACTGACACAAATAACTTAAAAATCATTTTCTTTCTCATTCATTCTCTCCTCCGTTGTGGGTCCGGTATGACACAAACAGATTGAGAACCACTTTTGTCATCGGAGCACCTACTTGCTTCGGTTTCCACTTTTTCTGGTTTTGGAACCACCTCCACAGTGTAGGGAACTAGTTCCCAAAACCAAAAGGCAAATTGAGAACCACTTTTGTCATCGGAGCACCTACTTGCTTCAGTTTCCACTTTTTCTGGTTTTGGAACCACCTCCACAGTGTAGGGAACTAGTTCCCAAAACCAAAAGGCAAATTGAGAACCACTTTTGGCATCGGAGCACCTACTTGCTCCGGTTCCCACTTTTTTCTGGTTTTGGAACCACCTCCACAGTGTAGGGAACTAGTTCCCAAAACCAAAAAGCAAATTGAGAACCACTTTTGGCATCGGAGCACCTACTTGCTCCGGTTCCCACTTTTTTCTGGTTTTGGAACCACCTCCACAGTGTAGGGAACTAGTTCCCAAAACCAAAAAGCAAATTGAGAACCACTTTTGGCATCGGAGCACCTACTTGCTCCGGTTCCCACTTTTTTCTGGTTTTGGAACCACCTCCACAGTGTAGGGAACTAGTTCCCAAAACCAAAAAGCAAATTGAGAACCACTTTTGGCATCGGAGCACCTACTTGCTCCGGTTCCCACTTTTTTCTGGTTTTGGAACCACCTCCACAGTGTAGGGAACTAGTTCCCAAAACCAAAAAGCAAATTGAGAACCACTTTTGGCATCGGAGCACCTACTTGCTCCGGTTCCCACTTTTTTCTGGTTTTGGAACCACCTCCACAGTGTAGGGAACTAGTTCCCAAAACCAAAAAGCAAATTGAGAACCACTTTTGGCATCGGAGCACCTACTTGCTCCGGTTCCCACTTTTTCTGGTTTTGGAACCACCTCCACAGTGTAGGGAACTAGTTCCAAAAAGAAAATTGACAACCACTTTTGACTACACATTACGGGTGCCCTTAGTCGTCTATAAGAGAAGTAACAACAATAAACTTGATAATTAAAGGAGTATAGTTCATCTCGATATCATCGTAGCAAGTCATAATAGTAGGAGATCAGCAAGAACAATATCACAAGTTCAATCAAAAATAGAATTTTATAGCCCTAACCTTGTACAAATGAATCTCTCCATATATATAAATGCGGAGGCACGGTGGTGGAGCAATCCTAAGTTACTAACAAAGATAATGAAATTGATGTCCTATAAGATTTTCAGGGACAACCACTAAAACCCCGAGGAACCTTTTTTAGGGACTTAATGATGCACGGTTTGGCACACACACTCTGTATATGGGTGGTTCGAACAATTTTACCCCTTTTTATTTTCCTTCTCCTTCTCCATCCTCCAGCCGTTATCATCCATGCTGGCTATCGACGACCACTTGAGGAACTCACATGTATCACCCCGAGTGGAGTAGATGGTACTAGAGGTGCTAACTCGGGGGGGGGGGGCGCAAAGGACGATGGCGATGGCTTCACGAGGTGTTGCGTGAGCTCTCTAAACTCGGTTCGTCGGGCTCCCACTCATGCTCGCGGCCAACGACAATTTCAGTGGGCACAACGGGTGAGGGAGGATCTATGCACCGAACACTTGATGGCAGGAGGAGGCAAAGAGGTGGGGACAAGACGGTGAATGATCATGTGGCATGTGAGAGAAGGGACGTGGCACACAAAACTTCTAGGAGTCAGCGTGCGTCGCCGGAGGAGGGAAACCGTGCAATGAAGAGACACATAGGTCAGTGGAGCACCTCCGAGCGACATCGGGGGACCGGAGACGAGGCTCAGAGGGCTAGGTCACTGAGGCGGGAGGATAAAATGGACGGAAATTTCCCTCCTGCCAACAAAGGAAACTTTTATGGAAAGCTTGAAAAAATAGGATGGTGTGTTCTTTATGGCCAGTCATAATAAAGATACTGCTAAAGACAAATGGTAGAGTGTTGTTTTCAATAGTAGCGGTTTAGGGTCAAGTTCATTTTAAAAGGTTTGCTACATTTACTCTTACCGTGATATGACTACAACTCTAAACGGGAGAAAAAAACTACTCGTTTATTCGAACCGGTTAGGTCATGTTGGTTTTGCATGCTCTATGGTACTATCCTAGTTTCCCAAAAAAAAGCCGTATAATGTTTTTTTAAATCAAGCAATGTAAAAATTGACCTAACTCTCAGAAAGAACAATTGAAAGTTATAATATTATGTGGATATAATATGAAAATGCATATGAACATTCATATAACCATAGTGGTTTGATATCATAGATGTTAGTATAAACTTAGTCGATCTTTATATTATTTGGCTTTGACCAAAACATATAGGTCTTCTTTGAGAAATTGGAGGCAATAATATAGTCGGCCATAACATGGAAGACAGAACTAACCGTAACCTAAAAAAGGGTAAAGGAGGCTAAGAGCACCTTCACGGCGCCCCTTAACGGGCCCCCAATGGTCCATAGGGGGACTAGACACCAAAATCGCACACGGAGACACCCTGAAAGGGATCAAACCAATCAAAAAAATTGTTCGACACCCTAAGTATACCCGCCAAACTTGGGGTCTGCCTGGAGATATCAGACATTGTCCGGGCAGCCCACCTTATAGGCGGGGCCTACTCGTCATAGACGCACACCGAGCGGGTGTGACTTATAGCTCATGCAGGAGGCCGGTCAGCGTGCGTTATGGCGCATTTTGCCGGTTTACAAGGCGATACGACGGCCGCCTACAGCACGCCTTACGTCGGCTACGCGATGTTTCACAGTCCACGCGGGCGGCGTTGCGTGTGCTCAATGCGAAGTATTTGCGTCGGCGCACCGCATAGAATCTGCCCGACCAAGGATAAAATGCCTCCACGGCTGCGTCGCCGTGCACATCCCCTGCAGTCGTGCACCCCGGACGGCGCCTCCACCAGCCGCACCGCCTTCTCCTCGACCATGGTGCTCCTCGATGACTTCGATGGAGCGAAAACAAGGAGTAGTCCACTAGGTTTAGGGTTAGGCCAGTCGTCATGGTTTTTTCATTAAAATATATAAATTGCCTTCAAAAATTGAATGGAAAACAAATTATCGTTGAATTTATGTGTCTTAATTTTTATTTTTTTTATTCGGGGGCCCGCTGTGGGCATCACCCCATCGGCGGAAACACACGTCCAGCACCACCGAAGAGGGAACCGTTGATGAGGTCGGACAAAAATTAAATAGGTGGCGGTGAAGGTGCTCTAAGAGCATCTCCGATGCGCCAGCGCGTTTGGTCCTCACGCGTCCCATTAGCTCCGGAGGGGGTGGAAACACGACCCAATGCGTGTGACCCATTTAGGATTTGCGGACAATTATCCGCTTTTTTGTCTGTTTTGACTCATTCCCGGCCCAAATTTGGGGTGGATTTGGGTCACGGGCAGATACGCGCGGACGCGCTCGTAGTGTCACATTTTCTCTTGTTTTTCCTCCCTTGATTTTTGATTGCCCGCCAATCTGTGGCACACGCAAACAATTCCGACGCTTTCGCTCCCCCCCCCCACACACACACATTGAAAATCCCATGGAGGCGCTCGCTGTCGCTGCCATGTTGAGGACCCTGGGTTCAAGCTCGTCTCGCAAAGGACGAAGGGCGTCTCGCATGATGAGGACGTGTTGCTTTGCCAATCATGAATCGATATGGGGCAAGATGCAAGTAAGGGGCCAAGCAAAAAGGGACGATCTTTTGGAAGAATCGTCACTTGTACTTCCATGAGAGAAGGTTCATAGGGGAGATGCGGTTTGCAAGTGACCGAACGCACTCTCTCTATCCAAGAGGTGGAGTTTCATTCAATCGGAGTGTAGGAAGTTTACACGCTCCTATGATCATGTCCTTGCCCGTGAGTGGAACTTGGGTGAATGACTTGGTATGATATCCCCTCTCTTATGCACATTTGTTGTTTGCTCCATTACATGTACTGGGTGACAATGAATAATGTAGGTACTCCAAGCGTTGTAATGTTTCAAGGCCCAACATAGGGGCAAGTCATTTGCCTTGACTCATTGTTGGAAGGAGCTCAAGGACCAAGCCAAGTGGAATGACCTCTCCCCAACTCCTAAAAGGAGGGGCTGATCCCACGGTTGTCGACCTTGCTCCCCCAAATGACAAAAGGCCAAGGGGCAACCAGAGCACGAAGATGGAGTTTGAGGCATGATGCGTCAACAATTGCTTTGTAAGACACTTTGAAGGTGTTCATCACCCAAAAGGACAAGAAACTCAAGAAGAAAGACAAGAGGGACAGAAAGAAGTGCCGATAGAGGAAGGAGAAGGACAAGAACTAATTTGAGCTCCAAAAGAAGAAACTCGAGATCGATGGGACCAATGCCCGGACTAGGGCCGCCGAAGTGAAACTGGCGAAAGAAAACCAAGAGGCAGCAATCATGACAGCCTAATTGAACACCTTGACGCCGAAGAAGAAGACTTGGTACGAGAAGAACCAAGTCTTTACTTGCAAAGAGATGCATGATCATCTCGATCTTTTTTATTGTGCATGAACAATGACCGATTGACTGGGCAAATGGAGTCTCGCACGGCATAATTCTTTTGGGTATTTTGTTCAATGGTGGGAGTGCATTTTACTTTATGCCAAGTATGAACTATTTCGCGGCTCAAAAAAAAAGTATGAACTATTTCGAATTCTAACTTCGTTCCTAGTTATTTGGATGCAATTTGGGAAAAAACCGGGCTAGGCGAATCAAATACGTCGGCGTGTTTGGTTCGCGCGCCTCAGAAGCCCTAACAAGGCCGGATGGCTGTCCGTTTGACGGCCCAAACGGATGAAAACACGCCCGCACGGACACTAAGTAGGTGGGCGCGTCGAAGATGCTACGGAGGATCGGGATTGTTGGATCGGGTAAGAATATTAAAATATTTGGTTTGATGTCATGGATCTTTCTCCTCCGCGAACTATTTCATTAGCAGTGGCTGATTTGTGGACATTCGTGATTTCTTCGTAGAAAATGCCTCTATGTCTTAGTTTCGCACTAGTAAGGGCATCCCCAGTCGCCCCCCCCCCCCAGAGCCCCCCCAGGCGGGCTTTTTCGCGCCGGAAGCGGCGAATAGCGCCGTTTCCTCACCAGTCGGCCCCCCAGAAGCCCAAATAGCGCCGTTTCGGCGCTATTTCGCGCCGTGGCACCCAGGCCAAACCCAGCCCGCTGGGTTCGGCCTGGGGGGCGAAACTGCGCGGCAGCACGCGCGGGCCAGCTCTGTTAGTGACGCGACGAAAAAGCGAGGGAACATAACCGCCCCGTGATCATCTTCTCGGCTCGCGCGTCGGTCAAAAGCTGCCGGCGTTTATGGCGTGGCGGCCGCCCAGTGCATGCGCCCGTTCAAAGGCTGCCGGCGTAATGGCGTGGCGGGCGGCAGCGAGGGGACGCGCCGCAGTAAATGCCCGGCAGCCTATGAAATCCCCCCGCCGCTCGCCGCGCTCGCCATTCTTCCACCTCGCTCCTCTCCTTCCCTCGGCGCTCTCCTCTCCTCTCCCCCGTCCTCCACGTAGGAAAATGGCGAGCTACAAGGACGACGCCGCAGCCAACGGCTTCCCCCGTCGCCACCTTCGCCGGAGCGAGGCGATGGCGCTGTACCGTGCGGGCTACCCGTGCCCGCCGGACAGCCGCCTCCCGAGCTCTGGCGCGGGGCAGCCGCGCTGGGCCCTCAGCACGGGCGGGGTGCCCGTGCCTCCGCTCCCGAGCACGGACGCGGAGTTCCGGCGTGCAATCCGCGAGGTGCGCGCCGGCATGGAGGTGCCCGACCGCCTGCCGGAGAAAGGGTTCGACGAATTCTGGTGGCAGGAGCTCACCACGCGCCGCGACAGGGAGCTCGCCTCCCTGGGTGACAACGGCCCCGTTGACGGCCGCTTCAACGCCAATGGGCGCCGCCGCTGGTGGGGAGGCCACAACCGCACCATCGAGTGGGTTGTGGACTACATCCACGCCGGCAACGAGCCGCGCTTGGAGATGCCACCCCGGCAGAACCCGGCGTGGGAAGCGCGCCGGACGGGCGCCTCCTCCTCGTCGGCCACCTCGAACTCCTCCCGCGCCCACTCCCTCTCTGTCTCCCTCCCCCTTCCCGAACTCCGGCGCGCCAGCCCGCAGCCGTAGCGGCGGCGCCCTGCGCATTGGCGAGCCACGCTTCGAACGCGTGGTCCGCCCGAAGACCGAGGACGCCGGCGACAACGAGGAGTGGCCAGACCTCAAGGCCGCGGAGCAGCTCTCCTTCAACACGGTCCAGCCCCTCGCCGACGACCTCGCCGCAGACTGGAGCCTGCGGGATAGCACCGCCGAGGAGCTGGAGCTCCAACGCCGCCTGCTCGCTGAGGCCGAGCAGCTCAAGGCGGCGCGTGACCAGGAGGCCGCCGCCAACGCGGCCCGCCGCCGACGAAGGAGCCCGTCTACGTCGTACTCGACCCTGACTCCGACGACGAGGACGAGATCCAGCGAGCCCTCGCCGTGAGCAGGTGGGGCAACTCCGGTTGCGGCGACGCCGGATAGGGGACGAGCAAGCGCCCCGGCGACAGCCCCGACGACGACGACTACAGCCAGGCCATCGCCGAGAGCCTGGGCCTTCAGTAGATTTAGTTTTAGTTTAAATTTGCGTTCTAGTTTAAATTCGCGTCGAAATTTGTACGAACTTTGCCTAAATTCAATAAAATGCGCCTAGTTTCAAATCTAGTTTTTTTTGGGCCGGATCTTGGGCTCGGGGAGCGACTGAGAAGACTGTCCTCCAGGTTCCATATTAGCGCCGTTTGGCGCGGCGGCGGCCCCAAAACGGCGGCGTTTTGGGCCCTGGGGGGCGCAACGACTGGAGATGCCCTAAACTTTATCCGACTAGCGTGTTTGACGGAAAACTTTGTTCTCGTCCGAGTGTTGTTAAAAAATCATTCAGAATTTTTGAAGCATTTTATTCTAAAAAGAACTCGTCGATTGTGTTATTCTTTCGTAAACCTTATTCATATGACTACGTGCTTAGAGAAAATTGTTGATGTCTAGCGAGTGTTGTTTGCAAGAGAATTTTAAAACATTGCTCCGCTCACTGGACCCTCGTGCCAATATTTAACTTCCACCGGCGATCATCTCCACGCTACGGCTAACGTTATCCTGGTCGCTTTACCTCTTTCCCCATGCAGGATTAGCGCGGATATGCGGGCCGCAAAGATAAACAGAAAACAAGCCGACAAATCTCGAGACAGGGGAAAACTAGAAACGAAAACCAGGAGGTCGCGACGCGGCTGCTGACATTGCCGGCGGCGCACGCACCGAGCTCCGATCCCACGGGCCCCGAGACCGCGCACAACTCAAGATCAATGCGGCACCGCCGGTGGCGGGGCCCTTCCCGCCGTCGCGCCGGGCATATGTCACTCACGACGAGCTGGCTTTTGACCAGTAGCGCGTGTTTGCTCGCGAGTCCGACACGAGCCTCCGCGGTTCATTAACTCAGGTTAGCCTACCCGCTCTCCTCACGAACCTCGGCAGCGTCTCATTTACGCCGTGGACGAAGCGGCTCTGGAGCACCAAAGGGCAAACGCCATTAACGATCTGCTGGCATCTGTAGCACTGCACTCTACTCCCTCTTTTTCAAGGTCAGTAGCACTGAAACGGAAGCACGGGCCGTGGCGACGACAACGGGAAACCGGGCAAAAGCGTGTCAGGCTAGCGGCGTGTGGTGCATTCGATCGACGGCTCAGGGCGCATTGATTTCAGGTTTAATAGCCCTGGCCCCGCCGCGAGTTAAGACCGGCGGCGGTAGGATCCGACGTGGCTCGGCTGCACGGGCGGTCAAAGCCAGCCCGGCCCGAGGCGAGAGGTGGTGTCGCGTCGCAGAGAGCAGCGCAGCGCGTGGGGGGCCGCGCGCGCGACGGAGGTGGCAGAGAGGGACAGCAAAAGCACAGGTCACGTCACGGGCGGCGTACAGGGGCCGCCGGGCGAGCGGCCGCGAGCACCTTGTACGGCCGTGCGCTGCGTCTGCAGAGGCGGGCGGGGCCCCGGGACCGGGCGCCGGAGCGAGGGACAGCGAGACGTCACGGGCCAGCGAGGACGACGGTGCGTGTGTGGCAGAGGGAGGAAACGGTCAGCGTTCGGGGTGGCAGCGTGGCCCACGCTAAGATTGTCTGCAAATATCACTCGTCGTCCAATCGACTGCAGCTTGGACGCTGGCGGTCGACCAGAAGAGCGCCGTACCCGTACGTGGATGATGGGCACCAAGCCAAATCATGTAAAACTGCAAATTTAAGTCGAGTCATTCCAAGGGCATCTGGCAAGAAAACGAAAATTTAAGTTTGCAATCTTTAGAAATTTCGAACACTCCTACTGTTCACATTTTAGCTAATTTTTTTAGTTCAATTTTAAGACGCCAAGGAGTTTTGCAAAGGCGAGTCCAAATCTAGGTCCCTTCCTACGCTCTCAGATCTACGAATCAGCACATCACCGATTTTCATTTTAGCCCCTCACTTTTTCGGATATAGAACCCGCACTCCAAAACAACCCCACTTAAATGAAGGGGTATATCGTGTTGCCCCGATCATCTCGATAATTACAGCGAAAATGCCATTGCAACAAATTGACGGGTATCGCAACAAAAAATCATCGCCCCGTATACAAAAAAAAAGTATTGCAACAAAATTTTCCAAATCTTTTTCGAAGAATAAGTAATGTTACAAATAATAGTTAAACAATATGTTATTGCGTTGCAACAAAAAATTTTAACAATTCAACAAAAATCATAACCTATTGCAACAACAAAAATTGTTTGCATCAATTAAAAAGTTGGTAAGCAACAAAATAATTTCTCACTGTTTTAGTTGCAACAAAAATAATCACTTGTTTCAACAAAAAAGTAAATCGATAGCAACAATAAAATCACATATTTACAACATGTGAATGAGCGCATAAACATATCATCCCAAACGAATGCTACAAAATATATACACATTTCTCTAGAAAATCGTTCAGAAAACATTGCAACATCTCGCTTGTGGTTTCTCAATAAATTTTGTGCGAAATTGTTATAATTTTTAAACACGTACGCAACGTGACCGAAAATGGCGAAAAGACTGAGCGTAATTGTGACTGCTCCTATTTATTATGATGGGCTATTTAGACATAAACTGGGCCAAACACACGAAATTGCTTCTAGTTGGCCCAGCTACACACGCGTAAGAAGTCCAAAGGGCTAATTACCCTGCTCCGCGTGCGCTAGGAAGCGGGAGACCTAGAGATCGCTAGTTTAGGTCCCCCTAGAGAAAGCATTTTCCTTCTGCAAAAGAAAAACGATGCCAATAAATTAGTCTTCGTTGAGTAGCGAGTATGGTAAATTAAAACTCCAACCGACATGCGGTTTGGAAAGAGCGTAAGAAAGGAGCTGGCATTGCAACCAGGGGAGAGATAAGAGGCACATGGAACCACTAACTATAACCAAACATGGTTAAATAGGTCAACGGTGTTGTAATTGGAGAATTACATACTCCCTCCGTTACACAATATAAGATGTTCTAGATATGTATCTAGACATGTTTTAGTGTATATGTCCAATTATTCTAGTCTGAATGTAGACAACAAGTGAAATCCCTAAAACATCTTATATTATGGAACGGAGGAAGTAGTTAGTAGATGGTGCAATGATTTCGTTGCCCCATTTTTTTAATACTTTTGAAGACCTTTTACACATTTTGATTACGATTAATGAACCGAGAAAATATAGAGTGGTTAAAGAAGTCAATTCATGAGAAGGGAGTATGCTCAATGGTGTTGACAACTTGTAAGAGCATCTCTAGTGGAGTGTGGAAATTTGGATGTGTGACAACTGTGTAAAAATATTCCATTTTACACACTCTCAACTTTCAGTGGAGTGTCTAAAATTGAAATGCGTATATTCTCTCTCTTATATTTTTGTAATATATTGTAATCGATCAATTTAAATAGATTGGTTGATATTTATCCACAAATAATTGGATGTTTGGCACACATATCACCAGATAATCAGTATAAGTAAGCTTGGTTCCAAAAAAAATGAATCTGCATTTTGTCATTCAAAAAAATCATGAAAAAATCCTACACGTAGATAAAGTCGAGATCTACTACTGTGTAAATTCTTAAGTCAAATTTCGCATTATTCTGTTTTACGTAAAAATGACAAATGTGGCAAGAATTCGAATTTTGGTTGCGAGGTCGGCTCCTCTCTCCACTTTTTAGCTATGGCTGGAATGTGAATACATTCACACCCCAGACACAGTTGAAGTGTTGTGGATACGATGCATACCCATTTCCACGTACCACTATAGAAGGTTTTTTTCCCTCGTTTGTCTAAATTGTGTTTCCACACCCGTATACACAATCCACTAGGGATGCTCTAGGGGGGAAGTTAATTTGAACAAAATCAAGGGTTTAATCTAAACCTCGTGGAAATTGTAAGGGTGGCTAAAGTGTTTTATCTCTTAAAATTGATGAATTCACCAAAATTATCTTGCAATCAAAATTGCGTTGTTGCCTTCCACGATAACAAGTTTTTGTGAGGCGGACAAGACTTCTAATATGATGTCTTCGTCTACACGAGACTAGAGCGCAACTTTCCTCTTTACCACCCGATCAGTGGTTGATCCTCCAACATGCTATATCTTCAAAACGTCGTGAATAGAGAATTGGATCAATGGTTTATATCTGCAATTCTGGTATCGAAAGAGTTACGAGTTGATGAAAAGACATGACACAACTAATTTGCGTCAAAGGAAAAATTAATCCACAAAATATAAAAAATGCACACTTAATAACTTAAATGAGTTTTCGATTTCTTCCAAGTCGACGCAAAGAACAACGAGATCAAACCATCGATGCGTGTGCAAATACAAAATGATTAGTATACCTTCATTTGATGGTTGTGAATATTGACTAAGAAGTAACTAAGCCAAATTTTACGGAGGAATGGTCACTCCTTAACACATGGAAAAAAGATGCAGCTCTATCCATCCTTTTCCATTGTCTCTCTTCTTAGCTTTTGCTTGGATATGACAATTCTCTTGCTTCTCTCGATGTGGGCCTCCGACGGACACACTCAACCCTCACGTCACCAACGCCGGTGACCACCGATGAAGAAGCATACGAGTAAGTCTCTCCTCTTAAACCTCCTAATCTTACAACCAATGAATCCACAGAGAGGATCAATGCCAAGCTCAAATGGTGTTCTTCAGGCTAATGGGTTTTGGAGACATTGCACGGAGGCACATGGGTGTATGTTCATCCCATCTTGCAACGTTCAAGATCTGGCAACACATGTTTGTGGCCACCGAGTCCGTACCGGCAAAGGACGGTGCCTCATTTGACAGGAGTGGTTAGTGAATTTTTGGTGCTCCGAACGATGTTCTAACACACTTACAATGTATTTACTGTTTTTCTTGTATCAATGAGTTGCACATTTTCATGGTGAATCCGATGGAGATATACCCTAGAGAGAATAATGAATGTTATTACTATGTGTTTCATAATTAATGTTTATAATTATGTGATGCAACTGCTATGGTTTTTGAAGGTGAGATTTAGAGTAAAACCCATATGCACATGTGGAAACATTAACACAAAGTAGTTCCCTCGTCTTGCCTCTTAGACTAGCTCACTCGTTGGATGATGAAACCATTTTCCTAGTCATGTGTATAAGGTATACAAAAAACAATGGATATGCATTGTTGGCGGAACAGTCACCGCTAGACAGGCCCAACCTTTTGGTATGCTAAAAGTTATCATCATCGTACGTTGTTAACAATATCATAGAAATGTTAATGTGTATGAACGTTCTTAGATGATGAGAATATTATGATCCTACATGTAAGACGTTATACTTTGGTATTGTCTAACATCAACCGTAACAAGGAGATCAACATGGAAGTTTCCAAGTATCTCAAGCAAATCATGTCGAGGACTTAATAGTTGAAGACTGGATTTTACTCCTCCAAACGATGGAGAGATACTCTCAGGGCACACTCGGTATCACAATGTTCATTACCATCTGCATAGGAAAAGTATAATGTGATCATGGGAACACCGGAATATGAAATGAGTGAAAGAATAAACAAACCGGTAACGAGGTTAACTTTTATATTGATCATGGAGTTGCATAATCAGAATGTCAATATATGTGACCTCGGAATTTTTTAAGTATCACGAAGCAAAGGGAACCACAAGCACGAGAACAACAAGTTCACTCGAAACCATTTGTGTAAAGGTAGAAATCAATATGGGAATCCATGGCTCCGTTAATGATTTATTGGCTGGAAAGAGTTTCAGGTCAGGTCCACATGTTATCAAAACCCGTGGGGTCAAACGCTTAAGTTCTTTCCAATTAGCTGAGTGTAAGTATGGTCCAAAACATACGAGAGAGTCACCAGGATTGTTTCAGAATGACCAAAAAGTTTCGCGGAGAAACCCTGAAGAGTTTCGGGGTACCGGGAAGGTTCCAGGTAAAACAGACAGGGAGCGTAATATTATAGAAGGGCCCGTTGGAGTTCAGAAGGTTTTAGAAATATGTGGAAGGATTCATGGGATGATCTATTGGGTTGGACCTAGAGGCAGCCACATGGTTCACAAATCCCATTAACGGAGGCATGCCCCTTTGACTCGGGGGAAGGCAGTAGGGGCGATTAGGGTTGAGGGGGAGCCCCTCTGCGGTGACTACACACACCACTATATGGGAAGTGCATAAGTCGTTGACATAAAACTTACGAAATTCCTTCTTGGTAAATATTACATCCTTCAGAGTAGTAGAATAGAAACATTGTGGGTCCACTAGTTCACACTGCTTATTATTACAAACTAAAAACAAATAAAATCTTCAAGCTCTTCTCAGTCATTTGAGGAAGATTAATAGATTCAAAGTAAACCTACGATAGTTGATGTCCTGATAAGAACAACAATGAGATAACTGTGGTAGCTCAACACCATAGATCCTAGATATGCTCGACTAGGTTCCCTTCTAATACTAGACTTGACTCGTTTAACTACTCCTCTGGTTCTTCTTCTTCATTGTCGTTGGATCCATAAGCGATGATGTAGTCAACTCCTTCTACTCCTCGTGATAGATCCGGGGCCTCATAGTAGAACTACTGGTCTTTGGTGCTTTGATCATTGACGCCATGGTTGGCCTCCTCAAAGTCTAAGAAAGAGGTCAATGGAAGGCTTAAGTAATGAGCATTGCTCAGCAAGCTCAGGTAAGAATTTTTTTGGGGTTTTCATGCACTAGATAATTTCATGACCAATCGTTGTAGACACTATGCATGTTTTGAAAAGGTTTCTTGAGAAGGTTTGTATTAGTTCCAAAAACTATGTTTCTCATCTCTCAAGGGTTTGAGAATATGTTAATATTCTTTTCCTGCGTGAACGTAGTTCCTTCCGCGAACACGGATCTAACTGTCCCAATTTTATACACTCTACAGAGGTCCATCTATTTTCCCAAAAGTAGAATTAGCCTTGATACAAGTTTCACACTTAGGTGTGTGGTTTGTCTAGCATGAGGTTCTTGAATTCATTCTGAGCATTCTTCAACCGCACATATTCACCCTTTTCATGACAGACCAGTTTCTTGGCACAACGAGGGTCCCGATCCATCTCTACCGCCCCATCCGAGATACCACTACCTTCACTGGACCCGCCGAGTAAAGTTTACACAACGCTCCCTGATACGTTGCAAATGTATCTATACTTTTTTATACTCCATGATTGTTTTTATACCAAATATCTTTTGTTTTCCGCATGTTTTCTTCCGTTTTCCTTTGTTTTCTAGATGTTTTTATGGACTAACCTATTAACAGGATGCCCCATGCCAGTTGGTATTTTCTGCTGTTTTTCTATTTCAGAAAAGTTCTTAAGAAAATACTTTCGGAAAGGGCCAAAAATCCAGGGAGATCATTTTTTTATCCGGAACGGAGACGTAGTCCAAAGAAGAGACGGAGAGGTGCCATGGGGTCACGAGGAGGGTTCTAGACGTGACCCCTCCCTTGGTCGCGCCTGGTGGTCCCCTGTCGGCCTTGGCCACCACATCACGTCCCATCTTTTCCCATATATTGCCTTCAAACCTAAAAATCACGGGAGTGAGTTATTTCCATGGAACATACAGATAGGAGCCATCACCTCGAAAGTCCAATTTAGGTCTTCTGCAGCACTATTCCGGCACCCTGCTAGAGAGGGGAACCATCATCAGAGGCCTCTACATCGCCATGATCGCCTTCGGACATATGCATCTCGGGACGACGGGTGCATAGTAGTAGCTAGATGGCCGTTATTTCCCTTATGCCTCCATGTTTAGAGTCTCATGAGCTGCCTCACATGATTGGGACCACTGTTATGCAATTGTGCATGTTGTGTTTGCTAGGATCCGATGAACCATGAGATTATGATTATTGTGTTCATGTCAATCTGATATGCTTCACTTATAGTTGTAGAAAGTTTTAATCTTGTCTTGCAATCCTCTCCCGTGTTTATGATTACCTTGGCCATGTTTTTGTTTTCACCTCCAAGAGATGGTGTATATGCTAGATAGTGGGTTCATGCTTCCTTATTTCTTGCGCTTGAGTGACATAAACATGTGGAGGGAGGATGTGTTTTTGCCACTAGGGATAAAACAGTGGTGCTCTTGTGTATGGAATAGAACCACTGATTACAATACGTATTATTCTTAATGCATTTGTCTTTTGCATGCAAGCAATAACTCCGATGCTGCAACTTAATATTAAGGAATTTGCTGGATAACTTTCTTAAGGTAGACTTTAAGATATGGATGCATGCTAGATAAAGGTTCATATGCCTTTACGTAATTCCTACAATGTTAGAACCCGTGAACTATATCTCGTCATAATAATATTGTTATACGTTCATGATTTGTTAATTGCCTAGATGTAATTTGTTTACTCAGCATGTTTGTTTTAGAGACACCACTATGGCCCCCCGTCCTATTTTCCTCATGTTTGAACCTTCTTTTAAGCAATTTTCATTGTTGTTTCCTCGTTGTTCCGGTTTTACTTTTATTACTCTACAAGCCTTTATACGTTTAATTCTCCTGTTTTCAGCAAGACCGTAAGATTGAAAAGCTTCCGGAAAGTTGGGGCAAGAGAGAGTTTGTGCTTGTGTGCAGGTTCCACGCTTGGTCATCATCAATAAATGGCGCCGCTGATACAAGCAACCTTCTTTAAGACTACGAAGTCCTACTGGTTCGATAAACTCTGGTTCCACACTAGGGGGAAATTTCCACTATACTACATCATGCCTTCCACTTGGGGTCTCCCAACGAGCGTGTGATCACGTCAGCATAGACTACCTTTTCTAGCATCGTTGCCGGGGATTATGAAGTCACCGTCAGCAAGAAGTTTCCTGTCAACTACACACCAGTACCTTTTCTGGCGTCGTTGCTGGTGACTTCTAGCTTGCCTCAAGGGGAGTGTCGCACTTCCACTCTCTTTCTTCTGTTTTTTTATTGCTTAGTTTAACTTTTTTAGTCTTGTTTTCTCTTTATCAACCCCCCCCCCCCCGCCCAAAAAAATAGTTCTCTAGTTTCTAGTCTTTTATTCGTGTTGTTAGTTTATTTTGTTAGTATGTCTAGCTCTACTCCTTTTGTTTTGTCTCCCGATGTTGAGGTCCTCACCTTCAAACAAAGAGGTGGGGTAAGTTAAAAAGATGATTGTTATAGAACTAATGATGCTCAGAACAAATCTACTAAAAAGCATACCACCAAGATCATCGTTAGAAAATTTTATGTGGGTGTTACCAATTGGTATAGGTACATACTTGACACTTTAATGGGAGGAAACTTTTTAGGAGCACACACTTTAGAATCTCTTAATGTTATTGAAAGCCTAGTGGAAAATCCTCCTATTGATTAGACTAAAATTTATATTACTGTAAAACAAGTGTTAGAAATATTGGGTCCTATAAAGAAGAATATTCAGGAAGAAAAGAAGAGAGATAATAACATAGCCGATCAAGTGGATAAAATTTATTGTGTTATGCAAAATGTTGTTAAAATAATTAGAATTAGTGAAGGGACTATTGAAGAAAAAAAATTATGATAATAAACTTGAAGTACTTGATTTGTTCTTCATGCCTATATAAAAGGCGTTAGAGAAAAGAGTTTGTGTGTGGCAACCCACTTTTGTTTTCCTTCGCGATACTTTTGTTTTCATCTCTATCTTATTGCAATGATTCATCTTTGTACTTAAACACAGCTAGCACAAAAAATGTTTTACATGCTTGTGTTGATAGTATTTGCATATGATACGTCTCCAACGTATCTATAATTTCTGATGCTCCATGATAATATTATGCAAATTGCTACATGTTTTCTCCCTTCTTTATAGCATTTTTACACGTTTTCCGGGACTAACCTATTAAGAAGATGCCAAGTGCCAGTTCCATGTTTTTTGCTGTTTTTTATTCCAGAAAAGTTGTTCTGGAAATATTCTCGGAATTGAACCCCACGAAGCTCGGAGTGCCTATTTTCACCGGAAGCATCCATAATACCGAAGAAGAGTCGAAGACGGGCACCAGAGGGCCACACCATGGGGTGGCGCGCCCTCCTCCTGGCCGTGCCAGCTGGTGGTGTGGGCCCCCAGGGCTCCACCGCCTTTGCCCTTTCGCCTATATATTCCCCTCTGATGGAAACCCTATGCACCTAATCAAATATCCCCGAAAAGTTCCGCAACCGCCGTTATCGTCAACCCTAGATCATGGGGGTTCTGAAGCTGTCTCTCGGCTCCCTACCGGAGAGGAGATCATCACCGGAGGCTTCTCCATCACCACGCCTGCCTCCGGAGCGATGGTTGTATTCTCCTCATATGCCTCCATGTTTAGATCTCGTGAGCTGCCTATCATGACCGAGATTGATCTTATGTAATTCTATATGCTGTGTTTGCTGGGATCCGATGAATATTGAAATTATACCAAGTTGATTATAATCTTTATTGCGTATGTTATTTTTTATCTTGCATGCTTTCCGTTGCTAGTGGTTGCTCTGGCCAAGTAGTTGCTAGTGACTCCAAGAGGGAGTATTTACGCTAGAAAGGGGGTTCATGCCTCCTTTTCACCTGTGCTCGAGTGATAGAAACGTGACGGGGGAGGATGTGATGTTGCCAGCAGGGAGAAAACAACGGTGTGAGTTCCCGTGTGTACAATCATTGGTTACTTTACACACATTGTTTAATGCAATTATTTGTTGCTTGCAACTTAATACCTAAGGGGGTTCGTATGATAACCTGAGGGTGGATTATTAGTCATAGATGCAGTTGGATTACGATCTAAGTATATTGTTGTAATGCCCGCACTAAATATCATAGTATTCTTCATGTCATGAATGTTCACTACAGTGCAACCTTTATTTGTCAATTGCCCAGCTGTAATTTGTTCACCCAGTATGCTTTCTTTTATGGAGAGACGCCAGTAGTGAACCTATGAACCCCGGTCCAATTTCTTATATTGTTAAACAAACCACTACAATTTCCTGCTTTCTTTAAGCATACACTATTTTCCACACTATACGTCTAATCTTTGTTTTCAGCAAGACCGGTGAGATTGACAACCTCACTATACCGTTGGGACAAAGTACTTTGGTTGTGTTGTGTGCAGATTCCGCGTTGTTGCTAACACCAGTGAAGCGCATCACCACCCTCAGGGGCATCAACCGTCCGAAGGTCCTCTTTCTCCTACTGGATTGATAACCTTGGTTCTTAACTAAGGGGAAAACTCCTACCGATGTGCTCATCACACCCTCCTCTTGGGGTCTCCCAACGAGTGCAAGATCGGCACCATCAAGGACTTTTCTAGCGCTGTTGTTGGGGATAAAGAAGTCTTCTGGCAAGGGGATTCTCTCACTCTCAACCTCTTTATTTTGTTTATTGTCTTGTTTTTATTTTTGTCCTGTTTTTCTTCTCTATATCGAAAACACACAAAAAATAGTTTACTTATTAGCTGTTATTTATTTGCCTGCTGTTATTTTGCTAAAATGAGTTCCTCTGAGTATACTAAGTTGTGTGACTTCACTAGCACAAACAACAATGATTTTATTTGCACATCTATTGCTCCACCTGCTCCTACTGCTGCTTTCTATGAAATTAAACCTGCTTTATTAAATCTTGTTATGAAAGAGCAATTTTCTGGTGTTAGTACCAATGATGTTGCTGCTCACCTTAATAATTTAGTTGAACTATGTGAGATGCAAAAATATAAATATGTGGATGGACATATTATTAAACTGAAATTATTCCCTTTCTCTTTTAGAGGAAGAGCTAAAGAATGGTTGCTATGTTTGCCTAGAAATATTATTGATTCATGGACTAAGTGTAAAGATGCTTTCATTGGAAAATATTATCCTCCTGCTAAGATTATATCACTAAGAAGTTACATAATGAATTTTAAACAATTTGATAATGAACAGGTTGCTAAAGCTTGGGAAAGAATGAAAACTATGGTGAAGAATTGTTACATTCATGGACTAACTACTTGGATGATTATACAAACCTTTTATGCAGGACTGAATTTCTCCTCAAGGAACCTATTGGATTTAGCTGCTGGAGGTACCTTTATGTCCATCACTTTGGTCAATGCAACAAAGCTTCTTGATGATATGATGATAAATTATTGAGACTAGCACATTGAGAGAGCTGCACAAGGTAAGAAGGTAAATTTTGTTGAGGAAAACTCCTCTTTGAGTGAAAGGCTTGATGCTATTATGTCTATGCTTGTTAATGGTAAAGCTCAAGTTGATCCAAATAATGTTCCTTTAGCCTATTTGGTTGCTCAAGAAGAGCATGTTGATGTGAACTTTATTAGAAATAATAATTTTAACAACAATGGTTATAGAAATAATTTTGGTGGAAACAATTATAAGCCATATTATCCTAATAATGGTTATGGTAATTCTTATGGAAATTCCTACAATAATAATAAAAGATCTACCTCTAATCTTGAAAACATGCTTAGAGAATTTATTAGCACACAAACTGCTTTTAATAAATCTGTTGAGGAAAAGCTTGGTAAAATAGATGTTCCTGCCTCTAAAGTAGATAGCCTAGCTATTGATGTTGATTTTCTCAAACTGAAGGTTTTACCACAAGATGGTTAAGCAAAATAAAACTTTGAATGCCATCCAAGTTTGAATTGATAATAATGTTAGGTTGATGGCTGAATTACGTGCTAGGTGGGAAAGAGAAGATGAATTGGCTAGAAAGAATAATATTGCTAGAGTTTGCACTATCACAACCACTAGTAAAACTGGAGCTCCAAGTGCTATTAAACCTTCTACTATCAATGTTAAAGTATTTTGTGTTAACAAAGTCCCTACCCCTTCGGTGAAACGTGCTAAATTGCCTCAAATTGCTGAAACTGCTTCTAATAAAAGTGCTGAATTTTTTTAAGATGTAGGAGATAATGGTCCCATTACTTGTTATGATAATAATTTTGATTTTTATGATTGCAATATCTCTGAAGTTATTATGTTTCTACAAAATCTTGCTATAAGTCCCAATGCTAATGCCATGAATATGGCCTTTACTAAACATATTACCAATGCTCTCATGAAAGTTATGGAAGAAAAGCTGAAACTTGAAACATCAATCCCTAGGAAATTAGATGATGGTTGGGAGCCTATCATTAAGATAAAATTAAATGATTTTGATTGCAATGCTTTGTGTGATCTTGGTGCTAGTATCTTTGTTATGGCTCAAAAGCTTTATGATATGCTTGATCTACCACCGTTGGAACACTGTCATTTGGATGTTCATCTTGCTGATAATGCTAAGAATAAACCTCTTAGTAGAATTGATGATGTTCTTATTATGGTTAACAATAACCTTGTACCTTTTGATTTTGTTGTTATAAACATTTAATGCAATGCTTCTTGACCTATTGTTTTGGGAAGACCTTTTCTTAGAACTGTTGGTGCTGTTATTGATATTAGAGGGAAGTATTATGTATTAATTCCCCCTCAAGAAAGGCATGGAACAATTTCCTAGAAAGAGGATGAAGCTACCTTTTGAATCTATTATTACAGCAAGTTATGATGTTGATTCTTCTACAATTGAAAATACTTGACTTGCTTTCTATGCCTAGCTGAAAGGCGTTAAAGAAAAGCGCTACCGGGAGACAACCCGTTTTATTTCTCTGTTTTCAACCAGTTTTCCTTTGTTTTATTTTGTGTGCTTTTCACCTAGGTGTTGTCTATTTACTTAGCAACCCCCCTGTATCATTTCTTTCGTGTTTTTGTTGAGACAAGTAAAGACTCTAGTGGAAAGTTGAGACTATATTTCGGATTTCCGCGCAGAAAACAGATTTCTTCTGTCCACTGTTAAATTCGTATAAAATCAGAAAATTCAAAATGACCTGATATTTGTTGTGCGTAATCCTGAGCTGTATATGCAACTTTTCTTAGTTTACCACTTTTTGATTTGAGCAGCAGAAGATTTTCGAAAAAAATCATCTTTACCTGTTGTCCTGTTTTGATAGATTTCTGCCAATAATTGCATTTGCATCTTAATCTCTTTCTTTTGGTGTTATTTTGAGAAAAAGAGTTTTAAAATAAGTTGTGAAAGTATATAATGTGTTTTGAGTGTTAGGTTTGTGTTGAAACTGAACCATGTGAATTTATTATTTCGGTTGCACTAACGTTGCTAATGAAGATTCTGAAAAGTTTGGTGTGAAGGAAGTTTTCAAGGGTCAAGAGAAGAGGATGATATGACGTGATCAAGAAGAGTGAAAAGCCTAAGCTTGGGGATGCCCCGGTGGTACATCCCAGAAAATTCTAAGAAGACTCAAGCGTCTAAGCTTGGGGATGCCCAAGGCATCCCCTTCTTCATCGATAAATTATCAGGTCACTTCTAGTGAAACTATATTTTTATTCGGTCACATCTTACGTGCTTTAATTGGAGCGTTTTTTTTTTCTTTCAGTTTGTTTTTGTTTTTGCAATAAGCTTGGTTGGAACCCAACATTCTTTTATTGGAGAGTGACACACTCCACTTTTTCATGGAATACCTTGTATTCTTAATCTTTGTCTAGCTGCTGCATTTATTTAGCTCCTGTTTTGCATGCATCTCTTATCAGAGATGTTAGTTTTAGTAGTGTTATGTGAGTACTCTCATGTTTGCTTTCTGTATCATAAATAGTATTTTTGTTAAAACATATCTTGTATGGTGCTTATTGGGAAAAGAAGCTGCTGCTTGATGTAGAATTTGTAACAGTGAAAGTAGATGCTTGTATAGACTGTGGCTAGAACTTTTTCATGCCATGCTAAATGTTATTTTAGTTTTAAAGCCTTGTGGTTATTGCGTAGCATGAATATCCTCAAATAGCTGAGAGTGTTTAATATTCAATTGAAAGATTCATGAGTTGTTCTTGTCATAGTAAAGCATAAATTTATGGTATTCTCTTTCGAATGTTTTATTTGGTTGACTTGGCGCATGCTCACACCATGTTTATGACTATGAACCAGTCACGAATAGCCTCCATGACCACTTAGTTTTGAACTTGTGATATTTCTTATGCTTTGATTAATGATGTTTATGTCGCTATGCATGATTATGTCTCTTATGCTCTTTTGATTTGTCGCTCCCAGTCTTTTGCTAGCCTCCACCTGTACCGAGTATGGAATTCTACTCGTCCATCCAAACTACCTTAAACCAAAGTTTTTCCCATTGTGTCCACCATACCTATCTACATGTGGTATTTTACTGCCACTCCAAGTAAATTGCTCATGTGTTACCTTTAAAACTTTCAAAATTATTCTTGTTTTGTGTTCTTGTTTTTGCTCATGAGGACGTCAATGGAGAATCTTATCCCACTTGTTGATTGGATTTCACACCCTCGACTAGTGTCTTCATCCTCTTATCCAAATGATAGAAGAGCTGGCAGCGGGGTGCACAGCCCCAAATTAATGCAAATAAATTCTCTTCACTATTTTTGCCCCTGATTTATCAGTCAAAGCATAATTGTGTAAACAAAAGAGAAAGAGGGATGACCTTCTACACCAGTTGCGTCCTTCATATGGGAGCCGATCTTGTGAATCCAGTTGGCTTGTGACGTACTGCATTTTCTGATTACCATTCGTTGACATTAACATACACCTCTCCTAAAATATAGATACTCCTCCACGGTATGTGATTGTTGACAGGCACCCGGGGATTCAGTTATCCATGGTTTGTGAAAGATGGATGGGAGGAGTGTCAAACTTTCAATACCTCTGTTTAATAAATTAAAAGCTCTAGCACATGAGTGATCCCTGCTTCCCTCCGTGAAGGGACTTTATTTTACTTTTATGTTGAGTCTCCATCTTCTAACTTTATGCACAGTTGAGAGAGCATTTTTACCATTCTGAGTTCTATGTGCATTTGTCCCATAAACATCAATAATTGCTTCATAATGTGATATTATTTTTTATTAATTATTTTCTCTAGTCTTCCTCATGAACTTTGAAGGTGTCCTGGCATTTATGTTTTGTCCCACTCTTAAGGACTAGCGAAATATGTAACACCTGGGGTGTTACCTGTTTGTTTTGCCTGCATCATATGCATCACATTGCATTGCACCATGTTTGCATCACACCTGAAAAATTCAAAACAATTTAAACTTTCACCCCCTGCTCAAAATTTCCAATTTCAAGATTGCAAACCAAACCACTAAATTGTTTTTCAACAATTTGAAATTGTTCTAATCCACTTGCTTGTTAATAAAATCTTTCCTTTTATCAAACCTCATTTGGCAATCAACTAACAAATTAGAAATCAAATTAATTTTGAAGTTAATGTTAACATCCCTTTTATGTGCTGTTTTGCAAAATAACCAAATGTATTTATAAACTAAAAATAAAACCCTAAAACCCCAAAATCCTTTTTCCACCTTGTGAAAATAATGCTAACCCTTTTCTTTTATTTTTTTCTGTTTTGAAAAACTAACAAAAACAATTCATGAAAAGGAAACCCCCCCCCTCCAAATTCTATTTCTTTCTCCCTCTTTTATCTTTTCCAAAATTTGTTCATATTGAAAAGCAAACAGCAAAAAAAAAGGAAGAGAAAAGAAAAAGAGAAAGGGAAAAATCAGGAAAAGAGAGAGGCAGCCCACCCTTTTTCTCCAAGCCCACCACCCCATCTAGCCCATCTCCTTTCTTTCACCACCCAGCCCACCCTTTCTGGCCCACCTCCTTTCCCTGTCGTCCTTTTTCTTCCTCATGTCACTGTCACCTGTACGATCGCAGCAGAACCGCATGATCTTCCCCACCCCAGCTCGATGGCTCGCCGTACAGCCGTGGCCACCCTATAAACTACCCCTCACGAGCCCCTGCAACCCTAGGCCCTAACTAACCTCCCTCCTCTCTTCTTCCATCGCCGCCGTCCTCCCACCCTCTGCTTGTCTGTCTCTGAACCTCGCTGTTTTCACTGAACCTGAACCACACAAACACCCCACCGCCGTCAGACACCACCTCCTCCGTCGCCCTCACCGCCGTGGGTACCTCGAGGGGCTCCTCTCCACGGGAATGGAAACGCGGCGCCCTCCCGGTCCTCCCCGTCTCCTCGCCGTCCGCTGGGATGGACCACGGTGGCCGCGTCGTCGCCGGCAAGTCCCCGCCGTTGCTGTACCTCGACCACGGCCGTCAGCAGGCGCGTCCTCGACAGAACCACCCGAGGTGAGCGTCCACCGCCTCTCTCCTGCCCTCCTCTCCCCTCATGTCCGCACTCCTCCACGGCGGCCCGCTCCAGCAGCGCGGCGAGCGGCAGTGAGCATCGATCGCTGGCCGCTCTCTGTCCGCCTCGTTGCCTGTACCTGAAATCGCAAGCAGGAAAGTTCAGTTAAGTGCAGATTTTTGCGCGCAGACTTAAGCTATAGCCAAACCTGCTCGTGTTCTGTCACGAAACGCAAGCGAGACACACTGGTCCTGTTCCCTGCCCCGCACCGCGAGGTCTCGGGGTCGAATCCCCTCGGCCGCGCATAAGCCACCTTTTTGCGAAATAAATCGAGCGCTGGGCCCCATCTGTCAATGTCCCAGCGGCTGAAGCCAACGAGCTTCCTCCTGGCCCGCTTGTCATTCAGTGTGGCTAGCTCTCCTTCGGTGAGAATAGTTCCAGGCCCTTTTCTAATTACCAAAAATTTCAGAAAATGTGTGTAACTTCCATAAATCATATCTTTGCCATTTCAACTCTGTTTTGCACAAACAAAATATGTATCCCAGTCAGAAACTCATGAACTTTTCAAATATGCTTTTTGTTTTCTGTTTTGAACTTTCAAAATGCAATTCAAATTTGAATTCAAATAATTCAACTGTAATTTGCAACAATTCATAAATAATTCATACTAATTCCAAATAAAGCAAATAAAATATGTTTTCCATACCATTTTGAATAACCTTTTCAAATATAAATTTTGTTTCATGGTTTGAATAATTTAAATTGCCTAAACAATTTAAATCTTGTTTAATTCAATTAAAAACTGTTTAATATTGTTTAATTCGTAATTAAATAATCCTAAGTCCAATCTCAAAATGTGAAACATGTAATCCAACTAAAATTTGATGTTCTTTTCAAATATCAACTTTGTTATTTGTTTTGAACATTTTAAATGGTTGAAAACAACAAATACTTGTGTGTTCCCTTTAAGGCACCCAAAATTCCCTAAGTTAATAATAAAATTCTAAATTGCTACACCCTATCTTAAATTGTTTCTAATGTTGTTATTTTGCTGTTTCCCTTTTGCATGCATCATGCTAATCCACTTTCACCTGTTGATCAGTTGGAAAACAATTGTTTCAACCATAATTCATGGGCTGTTCATATGCAACTCAAATTGCATATGGGTCCATTTAAATTTGTTTAACTTGTCAACTAGGTTATTTCTATGCATCAATTAAATTGTCATGCATCCATATCTTGATCATGCTGGATCTTTTGCCGTAGTAGTAATTGTTGCATCCGGTGTTTGTTCGAGGTTCGTTGCTTCTCCCCGGATAGGACGTTGAGATGATGTGAGCAACGACAAGTTCTGCTACCTTGCGGGATCTCAGGCAAGTATACTCACTTGCTGCCATATGGCTGCCTTTCATCACTTGTTACCGATTCTTTCCGTTGTTCTTTTCTGCTAGCCTTAGTAGTAGTTGTTTCTGTTACGAACCCATCACATGAATCCCTTAACCTTGTTACTGCCTCACCTCCATACCTATAACCATTGCTTGTTGCCCGTGTCTTACTATCATGCTTAGGGTTGTTTTGCTCGAGTCTGTTACCCGTTACTTTCTGTTACTATTTCATTATGTTCTGGGGGCTCGATGTTTAATCAATCAATCAATCATGCTACTGTTATTGTTAAATAATAATTTGATGATAAGGCACCGGCAGGAGGCCCTTTGTGGTTTTGAGGCCTGCTAGTGTCGACCCTAATAGGAAAAGGGTCTTGTCTACTGATCCATGATGAGCGCACTACCCGCATGTGGGAAGCGAGTATGGGCGCCCCCCTCAACTGACTCGATTCGCATCTCGTCCAAATCGCCGTACTAGTTCGGGTGTTCCATTTGCTGCATCATATGCAGGTACGAACCCTTGGCGCCAGGGTGGAACTTTCGTAGTCGGCATTTAGGGCGGCGTGGTCTTCCAGTGCTATGAGGGTCCTCCTTTTCTTCGGGGGGCTCGATTAGCCGCGCACGCACAGCACGCGGTGCTTTGGGCTTGATGCGAAGAAGGGTTGGTTGTGTAGAGTACCTCGCTTGGTGGGTTAGCTCCCCATCTGGCGGGTTATTCTTGCGTGTACGGCTAAATTGGTGCAACCCTGCAGGGATAATCTTCTCGAGAAGCCGTGTTTTCCGCGGTTATGGATTACTTGGTGAAAGTACTGGCTAACAAGTACTCAGGACAACTTAAACCTAATGAATAACAACCTTTCACCCAATGATTAACAACTTGACTAGTAATAGGCTTATTGACACAATAATCTGAACCATCATTAACTCAACTGTGTGAGTTATCCTCGGATTGCTTCTTCGGATAAGGGGCGAGATCCAGGATGGGTTTGTTTGAAGTTATCTTTCAGTTGGTTACAACACTCGATCTTATCTCCTGTCTGATAGCCGGAAGTGGTAGTATCTCTCTGTAGTTTGTTAGTGCAGCCTGCTGTCGCTTATTTGCAATAACCCCCTTCCTTTCCGTTGATCCTAAAGTATTTGTATCTTGTGATGACTGGCTACGCCGGTAATTTGTGAGTATGGGTTTTATCCCCCTTGCCAGTACTTAACCGTACTGACCCACGAATCTCTTTCGTGGCTGCATATTCAACATTGCAGTCAACAGGTTCGAAGTCTGACGACGTTAGCTTGGGAATCCCTCCGGCTTGGCCTGGGCAGGGATTGGACGCTCTCGGTTATCTTCAGGACTCTTAGTCCAATTTGGATCTTGTCCGTAGCCGGACGCTATGTTGTTTTCTTCCGCTGTTATCTGGATCTTTGTAATGTATCAGTTGTAACCCCGGCTCGTTTGAGTCATCTTGTATCTAACTGTTTCTGTTGTAATTGTGGATTATTCGTGAACTATTGTAATGTTATCATAAATGGCAACCTGGAATCGGTTATTATGCGGATTTGGCGGGAATGCTGAATTCTGCATAGTGCCCGATCTCGGGGCGTCACAAATGGTATCAGAGCCTTGGTTCCGATTCCCGAGATTGTTTCGATACGAATGGTTATCGAAGCAACGGGTCCGCAAAGCCTGTAGGATAACCTAGCTAACGGTCGTTGTTCCTAGAGTGTCAAAAACAATTTCTGCTAAACTATTTTGGAAAAACATCTCGATAGGATTCTTGTTTTCTCCTTATCCATATTCTATTTCCCCTCCCATCTTATTTGTTTTGGAGTCTCCCCCCTTGTCTATCTTTCAAAGTGTTAGGATCCTACGTGGGTGGACGTTTCCTGAGCCTTTAACCTAATAGGTTCGATTATCGGAAGATTCCTGGTGGAAGAACATCGTCGTCATCAGCTCGAGCAAGGATCCCTTGTTAGTGGTGTCGAGAAGCCCTTGTTAGTGGTGTCGAGGAGATCAACTGGAAACACGAAGAATCGATAGTCGAACTTCTTTCCCCTCCCGGGTTAGCAGGTGGATTGCGAGGGCGCAATCCCTTGTTAGTGGTGTCGTCTGTAACACCTGGGGTGTTACCTGTTTGTTTTGCCTGCATCATATGCATCACATTGCATTGCACCATGTTTGCATCACACCTGAAAAATTCAAAACAATTTAAACTTTCACCCCCTGCTCAAAATTTCCAATTTCAAGATTGCAAACCAAACCACTAAATTGTTTTTCAACAATTTGAAATTGTTCTAATCCACTTGCTTGTTAATAAAATCTTTCCTTTTATCAAACCTTATTTGGCAATCAACTAACAAATTAGAAATCAAGTTAATTTTGAAGTTAATGTTAACATCCCTTTTATGTGCTGTTTTGCAAAATAACCAAATGTATTTATAAACTAAAAATAAAACCCTAAAACCCCAAAATCCTTTTTCCACCTTGTGAAAATAATGCTAACCCTTTTCTTTTATTTTTTTCTGTTTTGAAAAACTAACAAAAACAATTCATGAAAAGGAAACCCCCCCCCCCTCCAAATTCTATTTCTTTCTCCCTCTTTTATTTTTTTCCAAAATTTGTTCATATTGAAAAGCAAACAGCAAAAAAAAAAGGAAGAGAAAAGAAAAAGAGGAAGGGAAAAATCAGGAAAAGAGAGAGGCAGCCCACCCTTTTTCTCCAAGCCCACCACCCCATCTAGCCCATCTCCTTTCTTTCACCACCCAGCCCACCCTTTCTGGCCCACCTCCTTTCCCTGTCGTCCTTTTTCTTCCTCATGTCGCTGTCACCTGTACGATCGCAGCAGAACCGCATGATCTTCCCCACCCCAGCTCGATGGCTCGCCGTACAGCCGTGGCCACCCTATAAACTACCCCTCACGAGCCCCTGCAACCCTAGGCACTAACTAACCTCCCTCCTCTCTTCTTCCATCGCCGCCGTCCTCCCACCCTCTGCTTGTCTGTCTCTGAACCTCGTTGTTTTCACTGAACCTGAACCACACAAACACCCCACCGCCGTCAGACACCACCTCCTCCGTCGCCCTCACCGCCGTGGGTACCTCGAGGGGCTCCTCTCCCCGGGAATGGAAACGCGGCGCCCTCCCGGTCCTCCCCGTCTCCTCGCCGTCCGCTGGGATGGACCACGGTGGCCGCGCCGTCGCCGGCAAGTCCCCGCCGTTGCTGTACCTCGACCACGGCCGTCAGCAGGCGCGTCCTCGACAGAACCACCCGAGGTGAGCGTCCACTGCCTCTCTCCTGCCCTCCTCTCCCCTCATGTCCGCACTCCTCCACGGCGGCCCGCTCCAGCAGCGCGGCGAGCGGCAGTGAGCATCGATCGCTGGCCGCTCTCTGTCCGCCTCGTTGCCTGTACCTGAAATCGCAAGCAGGAAAGTTCAGTTAAGTGCAGATTTTTGCGCGCAGACTTAAGCTATAGCCAAACCTGCTCGTGTTCTGTCACGAAACGCAAGCGAGACACACTGGTCCTGTTCCCTGCCCCGCACCGCGAGGTCTCGGGGTCGAATCCCCTCGGCCGCGCATAAGCCACCTTTTTGCGAAATAAATCGAGCGCTGGGCCCCATCTGTCAATGTCCCAGCGGCTGAAGCCAACGAGCTTCCTCCTGGCCCGCTTGTCATTCAGTGTGGCTAGCTCTCCTTCGGTGAGAATAGTTCCAGGCCCTTTTCTAATTACCAAAAATTTCAGAAAATGTGTGTAACTTCCATAAATCATATCTTTGCCATTTCAACTCTGTTTTGCACAAACAAAATATGTATCCCAGTCAGAAACTCATGAACTTTTCAAATATGCTTTTTGTTTTCTGTTTTGAACTTTCAAAATGCAATTCAAATTTGAATTCAAATAATTCAACTGTAATTTGCAACAATTCATAAATAATTCATACTAATTCCAAATAAAGCAAATAAAATATGTTTTCCATACCATTTTGAATAACCTTTTCAAATATAAATTTTGTTTCATGGTTTGAATAATTTAAATTGCCTAAACAATTTAAATCTTGTTTAATTCAATTAAAAACTGTTTAATATTGTTTAATTCGTAATTAAATAATCCTAAGTCCAATCTCAAAATGTGAAACATGTAATCCAACTAAAATTTGATGTTCTTTTCAAATATCAACTTTGTTATTTGTTTTGAACATTTTAAATGGTTGAAAACAACAAATACTTGTGTGTTCCCTTTAAGGCACCCAAAATTCCCTAAGTTAATAATAAAATTCTAAATTGCTACACCCTATCTTAAATTGTTTCTAATGTTGTTATTTTGCTGTTTCCCTTTTGCATGCATCATGCTAATCCACTTTCACCTGTTGATCAGTTGGAAAACAATTGTTTCAACCATAATTCATGGGCTGTTCATATGCAACTCAAATTGCATATGGGTCCATTTAAATTTGTTTAACTTGTCAACTAGGTTATTTCTATGCATCAATTAAATTGTCATGCATCCATATCTTGATCATGCTGGATCTTTTGCCGTAGTAGTAATTGTTGCATCCGGTGTTTGTTCGAGGTTCGTTGCTTCTCCCCGGATAGGACGTTGAGATGATGTGAGCAACGACAAGTTCTGCTACCTTGCGGGATCTCAGGCAAGTATACTCACTTGCTGCCATATGGCTGCCTTTCATCACTTGTTACCGATTCTTTCCGTTGTTCTTTTCTGCTAGCCTTAGTAGTAGTTGTTTCTGTTACGAACCCATCACATGAATCCCTTAACCTTGTTACTGCCTCACCTCCATACCTATAACCATTGCTTGTTGCCCGTGTCTTACTATCATGCTTAGGGTTGTTTTGCTCGAGTCTGTTACCCGTTACTTTCTGTTACTATTTCATTATGTTCTGGGGGCTCGATGTTTAATCAATCAATCAATCATGCTACTGTTATTGTTAAATAATAATTTGATGATAAGGCACCGGCAGGAGGCCCTTTGTGGTTTTGAGGCCTGCTAGTGTCGACCCTAATAGGAAAAGGGTCTTGTCTACTGATCCATGATGAGCGCACTACCCGCATGTGGGAAGCGAGTATGGGCGCCCCCCTCAACTGACTCGATTCGCATCTCGTCCAAATCGCCGTACTAGTTCGGGTGTTCCATTTGCTGCATCATATGCAGGTACGAACCCTTGGCGCCAGGGTGGAACTTTCGTAGTCGGCATTTAGGGCGGCGTGGTCTTCCAGTGCTATGAGGGTCCTCCTTTTCTTCGGGGGGCTCGATTAGCCGCGCACGCACAGCACGCGGTGCTTTGGGCTTGATGCGAAGAAGGGTTGGTTGTGTAGAGTACCTCGCTTGGTGGGTTAGCTCCCCATCTGGCGGGTTATTCTTGCGTGTACGGCTAAATTGGTGCAACCCTGCAGGGATAATCTTCTCGAGAAGCCGTGTTTTCCGCGGTTATGGATTACTTGGTGAAAGTACTGGCTAACAAGTACTCAGGACAACTTAAACCTAATGAATAACAACCTTTCACCCAATGATTAACAACTTGACTAGTAATAGGCTTATTGACACAATAATCTGAACCATCATTAACTCAACTGTGTGAGTTATCCTCGGATTGCTTCTTCGGATAAGGGGCGAGATCCAGGATGGGTTTGTTTGAAGTTATCTTTCAGTTCGTTACAACACTCGATCTTATCTCCTGTCTGATAGCCGGAAGTGGTAGTATCTCTCTGTAGTTTGTTAGTGCAGCCTGCTGTCGCTTATTTGCAATAACCCCCTTCCTTTCCGTTGATCCTAAAGTATTTGTATCTTGTGATGACTGGCTACGCCGGTAATTTGTGAGTATGGGTTTTATCCCCCTTGCCAGTACTTAACCGTACTGACCCACGAATCTCTTTCGTGGCTGCATATTCAACATTGCAGTCAACAGGTTCAAAGTCTGACGACGTTAGCTTGGGAATCCCTCCGGCTTGGCCTGGGCAGGGATTGGACGCTCTCGGTTATCTTCAGGACTCTTAGTCCAATTTGGATCTTGTCCGTAGCCGGACGCTATGTTGTTTTCTTCCGCTGTTATCTGGATCTTTGTAATGTATCAGTTGTAACCCCGGCTCGTTTGAGTCATCTTGTATCTAACTGTTTCTGTTGTAATTGTGGATTATTCGTGAACTATTGTAATGTTATCATAAATGGCAACCTGGAATCGGTTATTATGCGGATTTGGCGGGAATGCTGAATTCTGCATAGTGCCCGATCTCGGGGCGTCACAAAATACCACTTTGCCATGCTTTCTCTATATCTGAAAGAAACGTTTATCTTTCTTTGCATTATTATCCATGATCTTTTATTTAAGATACTCTTCATGATGCAAAGTGATTGCTATGCTTTATTATTAAAGTTATATTTATCATGTTTGTGTTTGAAGTTATATGATCTCAGCTTACATATGCTTTTACACTATAATGATCAAGTTTATGTTAGTAGCATGTCACCTCAGAAATTATTGTGTTTTATCGTTTACCTACTCGAGGACGAGTAGGAACTAAGCTTGGGGATGCTTGATACGTCTCCAACGTATCTATAATTTCTGATGCTCCATGATAATATTATGCCAATTGCTACATGTTTTCTCCCTTCTTTATAGCATTTTTACACGTTTTCCGGGACTAACCTATTAACAAGATGCCAAGTGCCAGTTCCCTGTTTTCTCCTGTTTTTTATTCCAGAAAAGTTGTTCTGGAAATATTCTCGTAATTGGACCCCACGAAGCCCGAAGTGCCTATTTTCCCTGGAAGCATCCAGAAGACCGAAGAAGAGTCGAAGAGGGGCACAGGGGGGCACACCATGGGGTGGCGCGCCCTCCCCCCTGGCCGCGCTAGCTGGTGGTGTAGGGCCCCCAGGGCTCCACCGCCTTTGCCCTTTCGCCTATATATTCCCCTCCGATGGAAAACCCTAGGCACCTGATCAAATATCCCTGAAAAGTTCCGCAGCCGCCGTCATCGTCAACCCTAGATCAGGGGGGTTCTGAAGCTGTCTCCTGGGCCCTGCCGGAGAGGAGATCATCACCGTAGGCTTCTCCATCACGATGCTTGCCTCCAGAGTGATGCGTGACTAGTTCATATTTGGACTACGGGTCCATAGCAGTAGCTAGATGGTTGTCTTCTCCTCATATGCCTCCATGTTTAGATCTCGTGAGCTGCCTATCATGACCGAGATTGATCTTATGTAATTCTATATGATGTGTTTGCTGGGATCCGATGAATATTGAACTTATGTCAAGTTGATTATAGTCTTTATTGCATATGTTATTTGTGATCTTGCATGCTTTCCGTTGCTAGTGGTTGCTCTGGCCAATTAGTTGCTAGTGACTCCAAGAGGGAGTATTTATGCTAGTTAGTGGGTTCATGCCTCCCTTTTGCCTGTGCTCGAGTGACAAAAACGTGACAGAGGAGGATGTGTTGTTGCCACTAGGGGGAAAACAGCGGTGTGAGTGCCCGCGTGTACAATCATTGCTTACTTTACACACATTGTTTAATGCAATTATCTGTTGCTTGCAACTTAATACCTAAGGGGGTTCGGACGATAACCTGAGGGTGGATTATTATTCATAGATGCAGTTGGATTACGGTCTATGTATATTGTTGTAATGCCCGCACTAAATATCATAGTAGTCTTCATGTCATGAATGTGCACTACGGTGCAACCTTTATTTGTCAATTTCCCAACTGTAATTTGTTCACCCAGCATGCTATCTTTTATGGAGAGACACCACTAGTGAACCTATGAACCCCGGTCCATTTTCTTACATTGTTAAACAAACCACTACGATTTCCTGGTTTCTTTAAGCATACACCATTTTACACACTATACGTCTAATCTTTGTTTTCATCAAGACCGGTGAGATTGACAACCTCACTGTACCGTTGGGACAAAGTATTTTGGTTGTGTTGTGTGCAGGTTTCGCGTTATTGCTGACACCGGTGAAGCGTCATCACAGTGTCAGTGGCATCAACCTTCCGAAGGTCCTCTTTCTCCTACTGGATTGATAACCTTGGTTCTTAACTAAGGGGAAAACTCCTACCGTTGTGCTCATGACACCCTCCTCTTGGGGTCTCCCAACGAGTGCAAGATCGGCACCATCAACATATCATGTCGACATTGCTTGACTATATCTCATGGTGATATGCTTGCTTTATCTTGTTCCCATGATAAAAAATGATTGTGTTTCCTCTAGTATTTGTATGTCTAACAATGTAAAGGAAACCCAACTCCCTATGGAACAAGATGTGGACTTGAGTGGTGCCTCAAGTAATTATACATCATCATTTACCACATTTTGCCTTATGGCCAAGTATTCAAAGATATCTTCCACTTTGAACCCCAATAGATCTTATGATGATAGTAGTGATGATGATGTTGGTCACGAGGTTGATGATGAGTCTAAGAAATTAGGCTTATGGTTATGAAGCCTTGTTGGTGGGACCAAAGAAAATGTGAATGCTCTCCTAGAACAACTTGATGAGGCTAACTCACTTGTAGATGAAAAGGAGGAGATCATCATGATTTTGGAAACTCATAATGGTGGTCATTATATAAATGAAAAAGAACTTGAAGAGGCTCTTGATAAAGAGTGTTCCCTTAGATCTTATCTTGAAGATAAATTAAATAGTCTAGAATAAACCTATGCTATTAGCGTTTCTAAAATTAGAAGGGACAATGAATTATCTCTTGCTCTTGATAATGACCTCAAATCTAAAAATGATGATGCTTGTGCTACTAACTCTACTTCTTGTGAAGCGTCCATATTAAAGGAGAACGTTGAGCTATGGGCTCAACTTGGCTTGCTAACTAGTAATTATGGGAAATTGGAAGAAACTCATGAAAAGCTCTCAAGATCTCATGAGGATCTTCTAGTCTCCCATGAGAGGCTAAAGTTGGCTCATGAGGTTATTTCTTCTAAGATAATATCTTGTGAGCCTCATGTGGACAAAGGCACAACATCTACTTTAAATGCTACATCGCCTTGTGCTAGTCCTAGTAATTCATCCACCCATAATGTTTCCACATCTTATACTTAATTGTTTTCCTTACCTTGTTGCTCTAATAATGATGCATCTACTTCCTCTAGCTCTTGTGTTGATACTAACCATGTAGAGAGAATCAAAGAGATAAAGGCCCAAGTCACTTCATTGAAGAAAGACTTGGAGAAGTGTCATAAAGGGAAGTCCACACTTGATAATATGTTGAGTGTCCAAAAATCCCCCAATGACAAGAAAGGACTTGGATTCATTTCAATTCACAAGAACAAGTTCAAGGTCCACAATAATAAGGGCCATGAACAATTCAAGAATTTGGCCAAGATTGTTTGCTTCAAGTGCAAGGTTGAAGGGCATCGTGTTAGATCATGCCCTTTGAAGAAGAAGCAACTTAGTGAGACGCAACAAGGGAAGCGGCCATAAGTCCAACCTCAATCTCAACTTCAAGTTGAAGAAAGGCCTCTTCCCATGAAGACTCAAGCTAATGCTTCTCAAGTTGAGAAATCAACTAAGAAGAATGGAAGGAGTCGTTGTTGCTATTTATGCTGTGAAAAGGGTCATCTTGCTTCGTCATGCACTAATGGTACATTAACAACCATATCATAATTTATGACGTGTATTCCATTTGGAAGGATAATGTGGGAAATGTGTTTGCCAAATATGTTGGTACTCAAAATGGTGTCAAGAAAAGAACCATTTGGGTTGCCAAGACTATTGTGACTAACCTCTTAGGACCCAACTTGGTTGGGGACCAACAAGCTCAAACTTGATCAATAGGTGTTATTTGAGGGCATTGGAGACTTGTCTATACCATGAAGAAATAATGTATCTTCGTCACGTATATTTTCCTTAAGCCAAGTCATTTGTATTATCATGTCTCTATCTCATATTCCATGCTCCTTCTTGCGGTAACTTGTATTTATTACATTATTATATACATTGAAAGTTTCTCGCCCCTTTGCATGTATTGGTTTTGTACGTTGCTTGTATTTTGTATATGTTGTGCTCACTAGTTACTTATCATTGAGTAATCTAGTATGTGTTTGCCGGTTCGCACAAAATGTAGGTATGAGTTTTTTTAGCCTAATTGCATCTCGTTCGTATCTTATTTGTCTCTTTTGAGCGATTAATGGACTATCCCATTTTGGGAGAGTAATATGCCTTTGCCCCTTCACAATCCTAAAATGTGTGTACATGAGGAATACCATTAGTGTTGATATTTCAATATTATATAGTCTCTATGTGGTATGTCATACTCATGATAAATTCAAATTCCAATGTCTAATAATTATCTCTAGTTGGTCTTTGTTTTCCTCTTGCTAAGAAGATACGGATTATCACATTATGGGGGAGTAAGATGCTTTGTGCATATTACAAGCCTAAAGAATATGAACATTTGAGGTTTTGCCACCTATAATTGATATTGTTAATTATCTTGTTCCCATGTGGCATGTGTGCTCAAACAATTTTCAATTTGTTTAAATGATTTTATTTGCTTATGTTTTGGTATCTTGTTTGTCAGAGAGTTTCTTTGTGTGGTTTTTCTCAAATATGCGCTAGTATTTACCTTCTCGGAAACCGGGTGCTTCATGATAATATTAATCATTGCTTTGCATGATCATTCGTCTATTGAAGCTACCAAGAATCTCTATTTAAGCATGGCTTTTTCATTCCTATCCTTTTAGTAAGCTTTTGTTTTGAATATGATCATGAATATGTATGCAACATACCACCGAGTAATAACTCCTCTCCTTGTCCTTGACAAGTGATAATCTTATTTGTGGTATAATGTATTGGTCATATTTACTTGGGATATTTCTTCCTTTTCCCATATTTATTGTCAAGTAATTTCTTTGTGCTCACTCCTATTGTCTTCCTTTCCTTTTGAGAATCCCTTTGGTTTACTCGTATTTGGTTGGTGTTCTAATTGGTAAATCTAAAGCAAGGATCCCACTTGTGTGCATATTGCATTCAAATACAAAATTATAAGTAATGCACAAATCATGGGGGAGCTTTCCTATATTATTTAGAACACTATTTTTTTCATTTGTCTTTAGATCTTTCTCAATTGGTATTTAATCCCGATGACATGTCTATTTGGAAGACAAACCTTTTTGTCTTGGTACTTTGTGCCATCATGAAAAGTGTTGAGGGTTTGGTTTAGTTGTTTGAAACTTTCTCTTTTTGGTAGTTGGTTATATTCTCATTAATTTATTTCAAATTGATCTATTTTGGATTTTTGACTTCTTTTTATTAATGAATCTTTCTTTTGGTATCTCTTTTGGGAGTTCAATATCTCATTTCTTGATTTAACTCTTATTTGCTTTATTTCAAGTGTTAAATGGTTCTTTGTGTATCTCATTTTCACTTGATTTCTTTTCAAGTTGATTTCTTATCAACATGTGTTGATTTGGATCTTTGGTATGATTTGGACAACCTTTTGTCACGTCACAATCTTGTGCACCCTCTTTGGTTTTCTTGGTGTTTTTTCCACATCATATTCCTTTTGGTTCTTGAAGGTATTTGCATGCATATTTACTAATGCATTTGTTATGGCACACTTTACTTTCTTTGATCCATTATGTAGGGTAAACTCCACCAAATCCAAAATCGGCAGGAATCTCAAAAGCAGGAAGCTGGCCAGTCTTTTTTCCATGTGGCGGTAGTACCGGTGAAACCACCGGTAGTATCGCCCTCGGTATTCTCCAGCACATCTCCAGGGAGGCAACCTCCGCTGGCGGTACCGGTGGTACTACCGCCCTCGGTAGTACCGGTGAAACCACCGGTAGTACCGCCCTCGGTATTCTCCAGCACATCTCCAGGGAGGCAACCTCCGCTGGCGGTACCGGTGGTACTACCGCCAAATCGATGCTCTGTTGCTACATTGCGGAGGCCACAGTGAAGGCCACCGGTAGTACCGGTGGGCGGAAGTACCACTGGTGCCACCGGTACCTCCAGCGTCTCCTCAGGATTCCAGGGGCTGTCCACCACCGGTGATGGTACCACCAAACCAACGCTCTGTTGGTACATCGCAGAGGAAACAACGGAGGCCACCGGTAGTACCGATGGGCGGTAGTACCGCCGATTCCACCGGTACCTTCGGTGTTGCGGATTACTGGTGAGCAGCTCTGGGACACTGACCGCCGCAACGGTAGTAACACCGGTACTACCGCTGGTGCGGGAAAATGGGTAATGGTTGGTTTGTGTAGGAGTATCTATTGCACATATTTATGTGGATATTATCCTATCTATTGTAGTTTGTCTAACTACTTTGGACTCAATAAGTTTTGGGACCATTTTGTACATAAATGTGTTTTAGGTACATTTGAGATGCATTGGATGCTTGTCTCATTCTCAAGGAAGGTGTCATCACCATGTGCTTATACGAGTCAAGCTAGGATGATGAATTAAATATTATCTACTACAACATCACCATTGCCATATCGGTAACAAGTATCTACCTCATGCATACCTTATCTTATTTTCATCCTTGTGTAGGTTGCATCTTGGCATGAAAATATTTTATTTGCACATTTTTTTTACTTTGTTGTGGTACTTGTTACTTCTATCAAAACATTGCAACTATCTCTATTCCCTTATTGATATTTCTGATGTTTTTTATTTGTTTTGTTGGATTTTCATTTATATCTGTCTAAAGATAAAATTGAGCTATGTGCTATGCTTGCGTAAAAATAATAATTCTTATTGGTGTATTTATGACTTTCTCATTGATATCAAGTTCTCTTCATTAGTAACTATTTTATGTGTACATGTTTCTTTGTGGATGTATATCATCATGATTGTTGTCTACTTAGAAACTTATACACATAAGAGAAGTTACATTTTGATTTGGTATCCTCTCTTGGTGCTCAACCAATTTTTTAAGTGCCTTGGTTTTCTTCTTATCCATGATATCTTGCACTTGTTTTGTGTTTCAAAGGATATTGGGGGAGTGATGATTCCATATTTTCTCACTTTGTATTTAAATGCAAGAATTCTAAATAGTGCATTAACATTAGGGAGCTTCTCCATTTTTATTAAAACACTCTTTTTCTAAAATCATAAAATCTTGTGTTCAATCGGTTTTTTGGATCGTTTTGATTGCTTGCCTTTCTTTGGAAGAAGTTTAGAGTTCTATACCCTTACTTGCAATCTTTTTGGTCCTCAATATAGCTTGACCCCCATTCTATTATTCATTGAATATGCATTCCATTTCTCTCCTCTTATGAGAAATGCCTCAATTATGGGGGACCTCTTACTATAATGTTCATCTAAAATTTTCCGCCCATTTCGGCAATGGATGCCAATGGGGGAGAGATTTAGAGGGTTTAAGGGAATTTGGTTTATGGTTTGGTTTCGTTCTTAAGCATTTACCTTTCATGCTCTTGCATCCATGCTTGTTTGCTTTGCATGTTTGCTTAATTCATTATATAAACCCTCGTAAAAGGGATTGTCATCAATTAGCAAAATGGGGGAGATTGAAAATGCATGGTTTCCCCATGTATGGTTTGGGTAATTAATGTCAGTCCTTATGGAGTAATGTTTGCATTGAGACATTCTTGTAGGTTTGTCCATTGTCACCACTTGAACTCCATGTGTTGGATTCAAGGTTGGATGCTATCAAGATTATCACTTATAATGAATATATCTATATGATCAAGAAGAAGAATTGTCATGCTATTATTGACCATATTACAAGCATATCTTGGAGAAGGAGATTGTGTGAACATTCATATTTACCTTCAAGCCATCATCATCATGAATAAAGAGAAGATACTTGGTTGATCAAGTAGGTGTGCAAAGCTTGCCCCCCATATGGAGATTATGGCCAAGTGAAGATGGTCATGTGAGAAGCTTTTTCATGCTATTATTGACCATATTACAAGCATGTCTTGAAGAAGGAGATTGTGTGAACATTCATGTTTACCTTCAAGTCATCATCATCATGAATAAAGAGAAGATACTTGGTTGATCAAATAGGTGTGCAAAGCTTTCCACCCATATGGAGAATATGGTCAAGTGAAGATGGTCATGTGAGAAGCTCTCTCATATTATCTTGTGGGGGAGCAATTTACAAGTCTTCACAAAGCGAAGCGTAATCAAGAAAGGTGGTCCAACTTGAGGTGATTAATATCGTCATCATCTAGCTCAATTGGATTGCGCAAGGAAAATGTATGACTTAGATAGGTTTTCTATTTTGCCGGTCTCATTATGCTAGCTGGGAGACCGGATTATAGTACACAACCGTACTATCAAAAGAGGCTCTTGAATACGTATCTTGATCATATCTATCATAGAGATCTCAAACCTTTGCATACTTGGCATCATACTTTTTGGTTCCTATTTTGGTTTTATCCTTGTGAGGTTTTAGAGCTTGTCATGTTCTTCATGTCAAGCTCAATTTCATCAAAAATGGATTTCGTATGAAAAACTTATCGCATTTTTTATGTTGGAGGTTTCTACCGGCTGTCCTTTATAGATAGGTCAAACCTTTCATCATTTGGTTTTAAATTACCATTTTGTTCTATGATGTTTCTCTGCATATTCTTGTAGGGCTCGCTGTTGCGATTTCAACGAGCCCAAGAACATAAAAACGGAGTCCAGATGCAAAAGTTACGACCGTTTTCGTACCGGGTGTTCTACAGATTTTCCCAGCACCAGTAGTACCGGTGCCGGTACCGCCGGAAACCCCTTCGGGATGCCCGTGGCGGTACTACCGGTGAAACCGCCGGTAGTACCGCTGCGAGGGGCAGTTTTAGCCTGTTTGGTGTCCTAACTCATCCGAGGGACGGTAGTACCGGTGGTTTCACCGGAAGTACCGCCCCTGCGCGATTTTGCCCCCAACGATTGGATATTTGGGTGACCTATTTAAGGGGCCTTCTTTCCCAATGGTTCCCTAACTCTTTGGGAAAGTTTGACCTCCATTGTTGACCTCCAAAAACTTGCTACCTCTCAATCCCTCTAATGATTATTGCTTCCACTTGAGGGAAAAGAGAGAGGAGATCTGGATCTACAACTCCACCAATCGATTCCTCCTCTTTGCGAGGGGAACCTATTGGATCTAGATCTAGGGATTCATTTGTTGTTTTCCTAGTTCTTCCTTCTTTCTCCCCCCATAGCATTAGTTTCTTTGATAGGACTTGGGAGATAAGTTGTTGACCAGTTTGTGTGTTCTTGCCATTGCATTAGATGCATCCGTTTGAGTTCCCCACGGGATTCGAAAAAGAGAAGTTCGTGAGCTTATTACTCTTGGGTGCTTGGTCACCGGAGAGATTGTTCCTCTTGGGTGTATTGAGCACCCTAGACGGTTAGTGGTTGGGGATTCCACCTTGTTGCAATAAGCTTCGTTGAGAGCCTCCAATTGAGTTGTGGACATAGCCTCAACCTCATGTAAGGTTTGGTCAACGCCTTCAAGTCGACCTCATAGTGGAAACGAGCATCTCTCTCACCGGAGAAGCTCAAGGAGAATAAGGTGTGCACATCCGTTCTATTGAGGAGCAGCTAGGTGGCTCCCCACCTCTCCAACGAAGACGTACTTCCCTTGGGAAGGAACATCGCTAATCACAATGATGTCTCCTTGTGCTACGGTTATTTCTACACTCTAGCTTGTTACTTATGCATTTACCTTTGTGATAGACATCGTGCTTGAAGTCATCTATCTTGCTATCACTTAGTTGTATTTCTTCCTTAGCATAATTTGTTGGTGCACATAGGTAAACCTAGCTTGTATAGGTTTTGTGTTTGATAAATTAAATGCTAGTTTTATTCCGCATTTACTCAAGGCTAAACTGTAATTATTTTAAAGCGCCTACTCACCCCCTCTAGGCGGCATCCTTATACTTTCACTTATGACCCCTCCGTCACATACCATAACCTTTGATTGACGCGGAAATACGACGCTGGACAAGTTACAAAACACTTGTTATTAATCCTAAATTTCCCATACGATGGAACCTTCACCACAACATACAATCTGTGGTTCCACCTCCAACCACTCATTCATAAAAGCATTTTATTTTACTGCAGTAGATAAGAATAAGTTATGTAAACTTTGGAAACATAACTCATTGGACATGAAAGAATGACTTGCCTTGATACCGAGATAAACTGCGGTCTAAATCTTCGAGTGATTGGCGAATTTCGGGTTCTAAAAAACAACATCATTGAAGGGAATATGCCCGAGAGGCAATAATAAAATGGTTATTATCTTATTCCTTGTTTATGATGAATGTTTATTTCTCATGCTAGAATTGTATTAACCGGAAACGTTGATACATGTGTGCTTAATAAACAAACAATGGTTCCTAGTAAAGCCTCTCTTTTAACTAGCTCGTTGATTAATAGATGATCAAGGTTTCCTGATCATGAACATTGGATGTTATTAATAACGGGGTCATGTCATTAGAAGAATGATGTGATGAACATATACCCAAAGAGAATATAGCAATGCGATCAAGTCATTTAGTTTACATTGTTATATCAAACATACGAAGTAACTTATTCCTTAGACCATGAGATCATGTCAATCGCTGATACCGGAAGAGTGCTTTGATGGCATCAAACGTCACACCGTAACAGGGTGACTATAAAGGTGTCGTTAAGTATTCGGAAAGTATTATTTGAGGATCATGGATCAAGAGTGAAATTTGTCCATCCAAATGACGGAGAGATATACTCTGGGCCCTCTCGGTGATATCACATCGAAACCGCTTGCAAGCACGTGATATGATCACAAAGGATGTTATATCACGGGAACGAGAAAAGAGTACTTGTCGGTAACGAGATTGAACAAGGTATGGTTGATACCAATGATCGAATCTCGGACAAGTAAAATATCGCGAGACAAAGGGAATAGTTCACGGCGTTGTTGGTTCACACGATCACGAGAGTCATCGTTGAATATATAGGAGTCATCACGGATCTCCAGATCCCGCTGTTGATTATTGATCGGAGAGGAGTCTCGATCATGTCTATCTTATTCGCGAACCGTAGGGTGACACACTTAAGGTTCGATGACGCGTTTGAGAGGATACGGAATATCGAAGAATATTTTGGGCAGCACCGAAATTGTTTCGGGGAAAATTGAAATAGTTCAAGGGGTTTTTTCGTCGAATGGTTGTTAATAGAATTAACAAATGATTCGAGGTGCTATATGCAAAAGTTTGTTAATAGAATTAACAAATGCTGAAATAAAGAAATAAAAAGGTTTTATTTATTTATTAAAAGAAAACCTTTGGATTTTCCAAGTGGGAAATAATGGGAAAGTGAGTGGAGGTGAGTGGAGTGTCCACTCACATGATGAGGGAAGAGGTGGGGGCACACCCATGGGCTGGCCGCACCCCCCTTGGGCTGCCTCCCCCTCTCCTATAAAAGGAGGGTGAGAGCTCTCCCTCCTCTACACAGTTGGCCACTTCCCTTTCCCTCCACCCGCTGCTCCATTTCATGGTCTCCGGCTTGGCGAAGCCCTGACCGTGGGATTCTTCACCACCACCACGTCGTCGTGCTGCTGGAGTTTCGAGGGATCCTCTACTTCCACGCCCCGCTGGAACGAGGGAACGGAGGTCGTCATCAACCGTACGTGTGACCGATCACGGATGCACCGCCGGATTGCGGTGCCCATCTTCTCGCTGTCGGGATCGGTGTGAGTACGACTACGCCAACAACGAGATTTGATCTCGTACCACTTTGAGTCTTCGAGGGTATGTGTTCTCCTTAACCCTCTTGTTGCCCGTTGCATTTCGTCTCCTAGATTAGATCTTGGCCTTTCGGGTGTCTCTCGCGTAGGAAATTTTTTGTTTTCTATGCTACGTTCCCCTTCAGTGGTATGAGAGCCGGATCTATGCGTAGATGTTTTGTACGGGTAGAACACATAGGTGTATGTGGGCGTTGATGATCATGTTATTGCATCCTTGAGTATTTTATGATCTTAGTGGCATAGTAGGATGAAGCTGCCCCAGACTAAGTTTACGTGTACTTTGTACGCGAGAGTTGTCTCACTTGTGGCTAAGGGGGTGTCCGTTTCTCCTACTATAGTTAAGATATAATCTACGAAGGGTTGCTAAAAATATGTTTATCAACGTTGTGGTTGATGTTCGTAGGTATGAACGGTTCTATCCTCGAAAGCCCTAAGCCACGTAAAATATGCAAAAATAAATTAGAAGCGTCTAACTAGTTTTTGCTGGGCATGTGATGTGATATGGTCAATATTACAAGTTTGATTATGAGATGATCTATTTTGTAAATTATTGATATACCGGAAGGTATCCATATGGTTGTCTTCTTATTGATGGACAATCAAGTTTGGGGTACCGTGGTACTTAGTACCACACCGGTGGAACGATTGAGATCATACCATAATGCACATGATGGAGATCAAGTGCAAGAAGGACCATATCATATCACGTTATCCTTTCATGTGATGTCTGTGATGTTAATCCTTTTTATGCATCTTGTTTTGCTTAGATAGCGACGTTAGCATCATAAGATGATCCCTCTCACTTAATATCAAGATAATAATGTGTTCTTCCTTAAGTATGCACCGTTAAGAAAGTTCGTCGTTTCGAGACACCACGTGATGATCGGGTGTGATAGACTCAACGTTCGCATACAACGGGTGTTTTCAAGCCTAGCATGTACAGACATGGCCTTGAAACACACGCAATACTACGGTTCTACTTGGCGAGCCTAGCATGTACAGACATGGCCTCGGAACACGTAACCGAAAGGTAAAGCATGAGTCATATGGATGATATGATGAACATGTCGATGTTCGCCTTTGAAGCTACATCATCTCACGTGATGATCGGTTTTGGTGTAGTGAATTTGGTTCGTGTAATCACTAAAGACGACTAAGAGGGATGTTGTTTTTTAGTGGGAGTTCATGGTTTAATTTTGAATTAACTTGAACTTATTTATCATGAACAACTAATCAAAGTGAATTTGCACAAATTGTAGTATTCATTGGCATCCACATAACTACCTTACACTTAGATTGTTAATTGAGATATAACTGTTATGATCTGGTAAATACCATTTAAGATTGGTACCGTATTAGTGAAATTTAAAATTGAGTCCTATTGTAGATTTTTGGTATTTCCTACCTAGCTCCATATGGTTAATGATTGATTAATCTAGAGAGCAAATAATTCCTACTTAGAATCCAGAGTCATGGTTGCTTTCGTATTACTTTATCTTCAAAAGAATGTTTTGTTGATCAAGGTGATTTTGGAACTGAAAAGAGTTGTTTTCAGAAACAATCAAGTGAAAGATATATTGATATCTAGAAACTTATTTGTGGCAACATGACTGAGTATAATTTAGCGTGACAATATTTGCTTATATTATCTGAATATATGCAATCATTGAAGACGCTGAGCGTTTGAATATTCCAAGAAGTTTGACGCTAAAAATTATCCTCTAAATTCATTCCTTCGAGCTATAGTAGCTTAATCATAAAATTGTTATGATAGGATGGATTAAAAGTATGGGTAAAGTCGTTTACCTTACTTGAAGATTTCTAAGAGTGAAATCTAGAAGAATTCTATTAATATGGTGATATTAGTAGAACAATCAAACTCAAAGTATGACTCGATGGGTGATAGTATATGACTAACACGCCAAAGAAAATGAGCTAGTAAGACTAGCATTGTTTGATGTTGAATGATTCTTCTAAAGGAAAGGGAATATTGAAAATAGAATTACAAAAAGATATATGGCAGAAAAAGAAGATAACTGGAAAGTCCAGCTCAGGAGTATATGCTTGATATACAAGTTATAGATGTATTACTAGTTAACAAAGTATTTTTGGGTATTTTGATACCACATTGGTTGGTGTGAGTTGTCATACAAAGCAACGCAATGCAAGAAATACAAGGGCCTAAAAGGGACTAGTAATAGATGTGGAATCGATTATGACAAGAACATAAATAAAGTGTTATTGTGTTCATTATCGTATCGAACCAAACATTCAAGATTTATTTTAAGAACTTAATAAGTTGTTATTTTGTTCTAGTCTTTTGTGAGAACAAATGATATTGTTCAAACGATGACCATATTCCATAATTGATGCATATGTTAATATAAATCATGTTGGTAAAGTAAACATCTATAAGACTGAATGCTAAATGTTGCAAGACGTAAAAGATTTTCACTTAAATTGTGACACCACCATTTTAGTTCATATCGGAAAGGAAAACATGAAGGAACTCCATATTGATGGACTTCCGGAGTCATTTTGTTTTGAATAAATTGACGCTTGTGAGACCTCTTCCAAAAGATGACTAGAATTCCGCTCATAGGCCAAAGTAGAATGGACGACTAATTTAGTGGAGATTATACATATTGATGTATATAGTCCATTATGTGTAGTCATGTATGGTGGATTAATTTTTCCTTCATAAAATTCTGTCGATGATTTAAGTAGATATGTGAGTATATCTATTTAAAGGGAACAGAGTTTAACATTTTGAATTGGTTCAAAAGGTTGTTAATATGAAGTTAAAATCAATGTAACAAGATAATCAAGTATTTATGATTGGATCATAAAGGATAAAGTTTGAGTTACAAGTTTAGCAAAACATCTGAGAAGTTGCAGAATTGTTCTACAACTTATACTTCTCGAATACCCCACATTAGATTGGAGTATTCAAAAGACAAAATCAAACCCTGTTTGACATGGTAAGATTAATAAAATTGCCATTATAATTTTGTAGTTTATACATTAAGGACAACCGCTTTTACACTCAAAAGAGCACCATCATGATCCGTTGAAATTGACAACATATAAGATATGGTTTGGGTAGTGACCCGAATTGTCATTTTTCTTAAGTTTTGGTATGCATAGCATGTGTAAAATGTTTACAACCAAAATAGGATAAATATATGTTTATAAGGTTATCCCAAATAAAACATTGGGTATTTCTCCTATCACCGAACCAAAAGACAAATGTTGTTTGTCAAAAAGGGTTGATTTCTCGAGAAAGTAGTTCTTGCGAAACAAGTGAGTGGGAGCACAGTACAAACTCAACGAGATTAGAGAATCTTTGTTATCATGTCAAGAGTAGCGCGGCACTGGAAGTTGTTCCGGGGTTTACTATTTTGACTAAGTAGAAGACACTACAAATGTTGTAGATACTTCAAATGAGTTTGCGAACTGTACCAGTAAAGTCCAAAAACTTGTACTTAGAACAACTTGTGGTTTAAGTGTAAAGTGTTGTTTTGACAACAAAAGGACTTGAACCTTATAAAGGAAGCAAATGATGGGCCCTGACTTCGTAAAATTGACTATGAGTCCTTATATCCGCCATAGTATCCTTGTATGAATATCAAGTATGTGACTTGGTAGTCCTTTCGATAGGCTTGATGCCTAACGATAGCAAAAGGGTCTATATTGTGACAAAGACATGGATTTTACATCCTTTGAAAGTTGTACTTACCGAAAAGTTGTTTTCGACGAAGTTCAAAGAGTTGACTACTACAAGATTTCAATCTTCCGTAGTGATGCTTTAGTCTTTGCGGATAGTTATAGCAAAAGGTTAGATATTATGATATGGCAGTTGAATAACAAAACCAACTCTCCTCTCGAGGAAGTTTGATCGAGGATGTGTACTTGACACAGTCTGAGAGTTTTGTAAAATTCAAAAGGTTGCTAGAAAGGTATGCACACTTCAATGGTTGAAGTGAGCATAGCGAAGTTGAAATCTTTAGCTTAATGAAGTTATCAAAAGAGTTTGATTCCATCATGAATGATAAAGATGCTTGTAGAGTTACAAGAAATTAAGTGGGAGCGCTATGACATATTTCCAATACTTTATGTAGATGAGATATGGTTGATTGGGAAATATGTATTTTAAATTAACACGGTTAATATTTTTGATTTCATATTGATGAAAGGCTTAGAAGATATTGGGCATCGATATCTATAAAAGATGGATTGACGCACCTGATATGATTGAAGCCAAATTACATAGATGAAATATTGAAGTAAGTCAATATGAAAATGACAAGAAGGAGTTCTTGTCACATGGAAAATAATTGAGCAAGATTCATGTGTTTTGACACATGATGAGCATCATTGAAATTGAGATTTCTAAGTCATGTTTCCATGCTATGTACACAACCAGATGAGTCCTATGCTATAAAATGTTATAGTAGGATAATTCATATGATGATTAGACAACAGTGGGAGAGATCCTTGTGTCATTTTAGAAATGCCAAGGATATGTTTTCCTATATAGTAATGACAAAATATTAGTTGTAATATGTTACACTAATAGTCTTGTCATTTATTCAAGTAATTTTATCTCAATTAAAATATGTGATGCAGGGTAGCACAATAGGATGAAAGAAAGTTCCATGCTGGATTTGAAAGAGTTTCAAAATTAAAATATTATGATAGATACTACAACAAAGGCTAAAGTATATCGTTGTGTTAACAACTGATTATAAGCGTATTTTGTGTCAAGAAGTTCTTTACTGAACTTGGTGAATTTCCAAGAATGCTGAAACTATGAAGCTACATTTTCACAATGTTAGTAACATCAGTTTAAGCTGAGGAATTAAGGTATCACCGGAAATTGGCGAGTTTCCAAGAATGCTAACACTATGAAGCTACATTTTCACAATGTTAGTGACATCAGTTTAAGCTGAGGAATTAAGTTTTCACCAATTGACCATATATATACAAAGCCATCTCATTAGAGAATGAGTGATGCGTGTAGACGCAAAGAACATGCAAATACAATAGGACCTGAACAGTTCAGATCTTTTTGATGATGTTTACCGCATGCGAAGCATGGTAATAACACTGGTACGCCATATGTGTTAAAGTGCTTACAGACTAGATTATTGACTCTAGTGCAAGTGGGAGACTGAAGGGAATATGCCCGAGAGGCAATAATAAAATGGTTATTATCTTATTCCTTGTTTATGATGAATGTTTATTTCTCATGCTAGAATTGTATTAACCGGAAACGTTGATACATCTGTGCTTAATAAACAAACAATGGTTCCTAGTAAAGCCTCTCTTTTAACTAGCTCGTTGATTAATAGATGATCAAGGTTTCCTGATCATGAACATTGGATGTTATTAATAACGGGGTCATGTCATTAGAAGAATGATGTGATGAACATATACCCAAAGAGAATATAGCAATGCGATCAAGTCATTTAGTTTACATTGTTATATCAAACATACGAAGTAACTTATTCCTTAGACCATGAGATCATGTCAATCGCTGATACCGGAAGAGTGCTTTGATGGCATCAAACGTCACACCGTAACAGGGTGACTATAAAGGTGTCGTTAAGTATTCGGAAAGTATTAGTTGAGGATCATGGATCAAGAGTGAAATTTGTCCATCCAAATGACGGAGAGATATACTCTGGGCCCTCGCGGTGATATCACATCGAAACCGCTTGCAAGCACGTGATATGATCACAAAGGATGTTATATCACGGGAACGAGAAAAGAGTACTTGTCGGTAACGAGATTGAACAAGGTATGGTTGATACCAATGATCGAATCTCGGACAAGTAAAATATCGCGAGACAAAGGGAATAGTTCACGGCGTTGTTGGTTCACACGATCACGAGAGTCATCGTTGAATATATAGGAGTCATCACGGATCTCCATATCCCGCTGTTGATTATTGATCGGAGAGGAGTCTCGATCATGTCTATCTTATTCGCGAACCGTAGGGTGACACACTTAAGGTTCGATGACGCGTTTGAGAGGATACGGAATATCGAAGAATATTTTGGGCAGCACCAAAATTGTTTCGGGGAAAATTGAAATAGTTCAAGGGGTTTTTTCGTCGAATGGTTGTTAATAGAATTAACAAATGATTCGAGGTGCTATATGCAAAAGTTTGTTAATAGAATTAACAAATGCTGAAATAAAGAAATAAAAAGGTTTTATTTATTTATTAAAAGAAAACCTTTGGATTTTCCAAGTGGGAAATAATGGGAAAGTGAGTGGAGGTGAGTGGAGTGTCCACTCACATGATGAGGGAAGAGGTGGGGGCACACCCATGGGCTGGCCGCACCCCCCTTGGGCTGCCTCCCCCCTCTCCTATAAAAGGAGGGTGAGAGCTCTCCCTCCTCTACACACTTGGCCACTTCCCTTTCCCTCCACCCGCTGCTCCATTTCATGGTCTCCGGCTTGGCGAAGCCCTGACCGTGAGATTCTTCACCACCACCACGTCGTCGTGCTGCTGGAGTTCCGAGGGATCCTCTACTTCCGCGCCCCGCTGGAACGAGGGAACGGAGGTCGTCATCAACAGTACGTATGACCGATCACGGATGCACCGCCGGATTGCGGTGCCCATCTTCTCGCTATCGGGATCGGTGTGAGTACGACTACGCCAACAACGAGATTTGATCTCGTACCACTTTGAGTCTTCGAGGGTATGTGTTCTCCTTAACCCTCTTGTTGCCCGTTGCATTTCGTCTCCTAGATTAGATCTTGGCCTTTCGGGTGTCTCTCGCGTAGGAAATTTTTTGTTTTCTATGCTACGTTCCCCTATAATCATTGTCTCATAAGACAATTTTTTAAAACCAACTACATGCTATTATGCATAAATGATATTCCCTTGCAAAACCCTTCGATTCGATTTGAAATCATTTCCCCCCAAGTTAATGGGTAATAATTATTTTTACGAAGATTTATAACGAGGAATTAATTAATAATGATTTGAAATTCAAATAGTTCGTATAATTGAACTTTATAACTATTTTCCAATTTTAGGATATTAAGAAAATAAATTTAAGTAGTTCATATAATTGAACTTTATAACTATTTTCCCATTTTAGGATATTAATTTTTTTACATTTCAGATCATATCCTTTTGAGGGTCTTTGAAATGTTATTCTAAATCTTTCAAATTATTTCCACTTAAGGATCATTGAAATTTTATTTAGAATCTTTCAAATAATTTCCACTTAAAGACCTTTGAATTTTTATTTAAAATCTTTCAAATCATTTCCACTTAAAGATCTTTGGAATTTTCACTCAAAGAAAATGTTTTCAAAAATCAAATAAAATTCAGAATTAAGTTCCTCGTATTTTCAGGAGTGTCTAGAATGCTCTAAAAGTATTTTTGAACTTCAATTTTTATTCTGTTTAATTTAGTAATTAGCCAATTACCAAATTACCCCTCTAACACAAGGGTCAACCCACATAAGTGGAAGACACGGGTCAAAGGACCCGGTCCCACGTATTAGCCTCACAGTCTTTTCCCCTTCTCCCTCTCTCGCGCACAGGCTTGATTCTACTTGCTCCCTAGACATAAATCGTCGGCGTGCTCTCCATCGCTCTCCGGCCGTCTTGACCATCGCGTAGGGCTCAAACTCTTTCTCTCTCTGTCCCTACCTTCCTATCCTAATCGATATGGGATTTTCCCCCAAAATCGACGTCTTACAATCCTGCTCCACGAGCTAGGGTTTTGTTGTTGGGTGTTGCACATGGCGATGCGGCCTCTGGCCGGCTCTAGCGCTACTCCTGGTGTTCTGGACATGCTGGGCATGGCTGTGGGGCGCTGCTGCGTCCAATGTGGCTGGTGACATTTGATTTTTTCAGTAGACAGTTCCGCCATGGATGGCATGCTGCAGTGTTGCTCCGATAGTGTTTCCTTTCGTCATTGCGATGACATGCTCTCTTCATCGAACTCCGAGTACCCCTCCTCATTAGAGTTTTTTTTGTTATACCCAGCATTTTGTGCTGCATAGGCATATTTATTTCTTGCGCCAAATTTAGATGATATTTTTCCAGGATCGAGGAGATATATTGCAAGAGAACAATTTTTGAGGAAGTACTACATGAAACAAAAATTATCAAGAGTGTTCTTTTTTCATAGTCCTTCATTTTCAGTATCCATATGTTCTTGGCAAGATCCGTTGTTGTTCCTTGGGAAGATTATTGTGTGTGAAGAAAGAGGGAAATAAGGTTCTTAATGGATGGGATTCCTTCTACTAGTAGAGTGCTTCCTTTGATATTACAATATACCCATGCCTTAAAAAAAAATATAAAGTAAGAATCTTCAAGGTAGTAATCATTTTCTCTCAAATTTTAGGGTCATTATGGACTTTTGCAACTAGTAATGGAACTAAAAGCTGCAACACTTGGTTGAATGGTTAGTTCTTAAGGATAGCAATTGGTACCCATTATCCACATCCTCCGCGGGTAAAAACCTATTAGGGTAAGCGTTTCAGACAAATCATTCCTAATGGGTATGCAAACGGGGACATCTTATACCCATTGGGTAGAGCGAGTACGAGTATGAGATTGTTTAACCCATACCCGCGTATCCATGTACCAGTATGAAACTTGACAAGTTGTAACATACGACAATGCTTATTTTGTGACCTTACGTATGGTCAAATTATCTCTATACTTTGTCGTGTGTTCATGAACTTAATTTTTTTTTTTTTGAAGTTTTGAACTTAATTTTTATGACCGTGGTTGATGTTTATAACTATGTGTTGATGTTTATCGTTTATGATGTGTTTTTTATACAAAAATGTTGTTGTCTGTGAGAATGTGATGATGTTTATAATAAGTTGTTGTTTGCCATGTGCTCTTGTTTGTAAATTATGGTCGTATGTCGTTGTTTATGACTGTTTTCTCCTCAATATGATCTGTTGCAAGCACGACAACTTTTTTTTTACAAGCGGGTACCTCTTTACCCTGCTGGTTGACAGATACAAGTAAAAATCGTACCCGTTGATAGGTATTAGCACGAGTGACATGTAATTTCGATCGGGACGGGCAAAGATATGGGTGGCTCAACATGTACTCATGCCCTGGGAGCCGGTTCCTAACCGCCCCGTCATTAGTCATGCAAATACCCAAATGGATAAATGAGACGCACTTTCACATATGATTCATTTATATAATTTTTTGTAGGACTTAGAACTTTAGAATTTTTGTTAGTTTGAATCCTATGTTTGGAACATCTAGGAATTTTTTATAGGTACTTATGTACTCTATTTTAGAGTAAAGAATTTCTATCCACTCAAACCACTCACTAGAATATATATATACTCCGTATATTTTTGTCTGTCAAACAACCTTGATCCGTATTTATAGGGTTTCCTAGATTCCAAGAGGACATGACACTATCTGTTTTCAAGAATAGGAATATCAATGTAATCTTTATTTTTTATCCATATATTTTTTCAAATCCTACAGATCAAAAAGGCCTTTGTTGAATAATTGGAGTATTCTCTTTTTTTTAGATGGAATTGGAGTATTCTCTCGATAGTTTGCAAATTTTTTTTCACTCTCGATAAGCCCTCGGTGTGAGCTTCATAGAAGATCCTCCTACCTGAACACCTCAGTTTAAGTTCCCCACGCTTCGTCCCTTGCCCCTCTTCACTCCCTCCCATTTTACCGTTTGAGGTCACCGACCTCAGATGCAAACAAGACTGGTACAGTCCAAGGCCAATCTCGTAATTTTGTCCCGCACAGTGTGAGCGTGCCCTCTGCCACTGCCACCACAGTGGCCACGCCCTACTGCGCTGTTTTAAATCCGCTGCCGCTCTCCTCAGCCGTCTCCCCCTTTCGCTCCGCTTCCCCCCAAAACCGCCCCGATTCATCGGCGAGCCCCTCCATTTCCGCCACTCTCCCTACCGGCCGTCCGCGCCCAGATCGGCAGGGCGGAGGCGGGATGGCGTACATGTGCGCCGACAGCGGCAACCTCATGGCCATCGCGCAGCAGGTGATCCAGCAGCAGCAGCAGCACCAGCAGCAGCAGCATCAGCAGCGCCACCACCACCTGCCTCCGCCGATGCCGTCGGCCCAGGCGCCCCCGCACGCCCAGATCCCGGGCTCGCTGCCCTACGGCGGCGCGTCCGCGGCGTGGCCCCACGCGGAGCACTTCTTCTCCGACGTGTTCGGGCCGTCCGCCGCCGACGCCGTGTTCTCCGACCTCGCCGCCGCCGCGGACTTCGACTCGGATGGGTGGATGGAGAGCCTCATAGGGGAGGCCCCCGTGTTCCAGGACTCGGACCTGGAACGCCTCATCTTCACCACTCCGCCGCCGCCCGTCCCGCCTCCGGCCGACGCTATCGCCGCCGCTTCGCAGGCCGAGAATGCGCCGGCCTCTCTCCCGCCGATTGCTGCCTCCACGCAGGCAGCGTGTTCTTCTCCGAGTTCCGTGGACGACTCCTGCTCAGCTCCTATCCTCCAGTCCCTTCTCGCCTGCTCCCGTGCCGCGGCGACAAACACAGGCCTCGCCGCCGCGGAGCTCGCCAAGGTCCGCGCAGCTGCCAGCGACTCAGGGGACCCCGCGGAGCGCCTGGCCTTCTACTTCTCCGACGCGCTGGCTCGCCGCGTCGGCGCGGCGTCCCCCGGAACGGCGCCGGACTCCTCGCGGCTCGCCTCCGACGAGCTCACGCTGTGCTACAAGACGCTCAATGACGCCTGCCCCTACTCCAAGTTCGCGCACCTCACAGCCAACCAGGCCATCCTGGAGGCCACGGGCGCGGCGACCAAGATCCACATCGTTGACTTCGGCATCGTGCAGGGCATCCAGTGGGCGGCGCTGCTCCAGGCGCTGGCCACACGGCCCGAGGGGAAGCCGTCCAGGATACGTATCTCGGGCGTCCCTTCGCCGTACTTGGGGCCACAGCCCGCGGCGTCGCTCGCCGCAACCAGCGTCCGCCTCCGCGACTTCGCCCAGCTCCTCGGGGTGGACTTCGAGTTCGTGCCGTTGCTTCGCCCAGCGCACCAGCTCGACGAGTCCGATTTCTCCGTGGAGCCCGACGAGGTCGTGGCCGTCAACTTCATGCTCCAGCTCTACCACCTCCTCGGCGACTCCGACGAGCCGGTGCGGCGAGTCCTCCGCCTCGCCAAATCGCTCAACCCAGCGGTGGTGACCCTGGGGGAGTACGAGGTGAGCCTGAACCGAGCTGGATTCGCCGACCGATTCGCCAATGCGCTGAGCTACTACCGGTCGGTGTTCGAGTCGTTGGACGTGGCCATGGCACGGGACTCCGAGGATAGGGTGATGATGGAGCGGTGCATGTTCGGGGAGCGCATACGGAGGGCTGTTGGACCAGGGGAGGGCGCCGACAGGACGGACCGGATGGCCGGCAGCAGCGAGTGGCAAGCACTGATGGAGTGGTGCGGCTTCGAGCCAGTCCGGCTCAGCAACTACGCCATGAGCCAGGCCGATCTCTTGCTCTGGAACTACGATTCCAAGTACAAGTACTCGCTCGTGGAGCTGCAGCCTGCCTTCTTGTCGCTGGCATGGGAGAAACGGCCTCTGCTCACGGTGTCTGCTTGGCGGTGAGGTGTTCTCCTTGTATTTGATCTTGTGAGCAGGAGGAAAATGGAGTAGGAAATCGTTTTGATGCTTCTGTATTAGTTTGGTACTGTGTTTAGGATGGTGGTAATGGCTAGATGGTATAATTGGGGAAATTTAGTTGAATTAGCTTGTCAGATGCTTGTTTTGCAGCATGTTATAGCTGGTTAATTAGAGCAAATTTAGCGCTAATTGTATATCAACTTAGAGCATGATTCCTTTCGGAGGAGACGGATTGCTCACTTGTTTAAGCATGACTTGAACCTGGTATGATGGGTTCAAAATCTTTAGCACCCGTCGTTGCACTTTATGAGAATTCTCTGTAGCTGCTAGTATAAAACTAGATATGAGAATTGTTGGCCTAAGCAACTTCTTTGATGTATATGTTCCCCCCGTTGCCATGCTCAGTTATGATGCTAGTATAATTTTTAGTTTGAAATCGTCATTTTTATCTCAGTAGGTATATAGCCTGACTTGGTCTTCACTTGGTGTCCTTACGTGTGCTAATTAGGTTTGTTTTTTCAAACCCTGGCGATTTCTCCCATTCCCTTTGAATTTACCTTGTTTTACAGTCGTGCACTCCCATTGTAGTCGATCAACCAGAACCAACATATTATTCATCTGTTATCGATTAGTAGCTGTTAGAAAGTGTTGACTGTAAGTCTTATTGCATACTGTATTTACCAGTTAAGATTGACGATCCAATATTCATTTCATATCCAGCAAATCAATCTAAACAAACATAGCACTCCTATTTTCTTAGTACTCATGTCATAAGAAAGTATGGTCTGTAGCTCGTCTCATTCTATCTTGTGCCTTACTGTGCAACGGTGTGCAATTTGGGATTCAGAAATGTGCAAAGTTGCACACAACTTCTCTGTGCAGTTTTAGTCTTGTTGGTGTGTAACCCGGTCAGACAGAGATGGATGAACATGTAACTGTTAGCAACCACATCTCTCCGCTCTCAACTTATTTATGCCTTTATAAGCACATTTTCTAATACTTCCCTTGTTGTATTTGAGCTTAGTTTCCCCAACTTCAGATAACTTGCATTTCACTCAACTGCTTATTTTGATGTGCTCCATCCATAGTCTACGACTCTGTCAGGTGATGTTGTTATTCTAGCACTCCATTTTCTATGTTCAAGCTGCAAGCTGTCCGCAACTTACCAAAGCGTTAGAAAATTTGGCGTTTTATCTTGACCCGGAAGGTTAGCATCATTTTTCGACGCTTGCTTCCGGAGCTAGCTTAGCTTGCTCATTATCTTGGACCAGCTTTTGCACAAGAGATCTGCATAGAACGCCTACCTGCCGCTGTTTTCAGGTTCTTTCCGTTTCTCGGACTAAGTTGCCCCGTTCGCCTTTCGATTAGGAATGCGTGCCACGACCAACCAAACTTCAGAATCTATGGCAAACGTTTCCCTGTCCCGACTTTCAGTGTTCTGGAAAAATCCAGCAAACAAACAAAAATGTTGTTGGCACTGGTGTTATGCTTCCTTAAAGGCAGTTCTTCCTCTGTTTAGCCACACTTAATTTTCAAAAAGCAGGGAGGAAGTGCGCTACAAAAAGCTCAATTTTAGCTGAGCAGCCCGAGTGCTTGGTGTGGTGTGGTGCGGCCACAAGCTTTGACTCTGGGTAGCCCGGCCTCATGAATCTCGTGGCTACCTGGAGTTGTCGCCCCAGGTTTTCCAAATGCCATTTTGGCGAGGCGTGCAAACGAGAGTGGCCTCTAGTCGGCCAACTCCAGCTCTACTACTCATCACACCTCCTTGACCGGCTTGACATTCTTGGCGCCGATTCGACAGGGATCCCTCCGTGCAGTCGTGCGCCGGTCGCCGGGTGCTCCCCGCCGGGTGTGTATCCGCGTCGGAAAGCTGAGACCCACTTTGATCGTGTCTTTGAGTACCACAGTAGGTTAGTAGTAGTAGTGGCGAGGTGCGTCGTGCATGCTCAGGGCCTCTTTGGATGACAGGGTTGAAAAACACAGGAATATGAAAAACATAGGAATCTCACAGGTTTGTATGCGTAAAACAGAGGAACCGAAAACAGAGGAAAACTGCAGGATTAGTCGTTTGGATGAAATGCAGGAAAAGTGCCTCGAACCTACGCACTTGAGTCTAAAAAAGAGGTTGGAGTGGATGTTCAAAATCCTATGGAATTGAGGCATAGGAATCCAATCCATAGGAATTTAGGCAGTACCATTCCTTTGATCCAAAGGCAATCCATAGGAAATAATCCTAAGGATTGGAATCCTCCAAAAATCCTACGAAATTCCTACAATCCAAAGAGGGCCTGACTGTTTCGGTCTGGCTTTAGCGGAACCTCCAGTTCCAAAAGGGCCGGAGGACAACGGTCATACCTACCGGCTACCGTATGTCCTATGGTATGATTCAGGATCTAGGCTACACGTCGTCGACGGGACTGTGCAGCGAATGCCGCACTGAGGCTGAATCACTGATGATGGTTACACACTCACTTCCTTCCCATTTCTACGAGCTTTGCTCTTCATGCACGGGCAGCTGCAGGGAGAAATTTATCAGGTCATCGATCAAAAAGACCATGAACTCGTAATGGCCCGCGCGAATCCAAACTAGGGATGCAGCTGACGTCTGCCATCCCCTCCGCCAACATCGCCCGTGCGAACATTTTTTTTCCGGTCGATGCCTTTCCTTCTTTCCTCGTTGTAGGCTAGGAATGCTGGCGGACGTTCCCGGACGGCTTGCACGCGTAATCCAAACTGAACCTATACACCCACACACATAAGGAAGAGGATAAATTAATTCAGCGGTGAACGGAACTGAATTTGGAACGAACAATGTTTTGTTACGATGTACTGCCGTGTATGGTCGTATTTGCCCCTTTTTTTATTGATATATACAGTACATGTCGTGTTAACTATCAAGTTATTTTGCAACCTTTTGAATGGTGAGCTAAGATCTTAGTGTTGCACCTAACCACCTTCGTTCATACAATTCACGGCCCATTTTATCATGAGAAATATGGACACTAAATTTGTTCTGAATATTATTACGTCTATATATTTCATGTACTTACGAATGGCCGGACCCGGGGTGTATGGTCATACTTCTTTTTGTCCGTTAGCAACCACGATAAATCTACACTTTTTTTTTCTTTTTCGAAAAGAGGAACACCCAAAACTCTGCATCCAAATGATCCGCACAACTCATGATGCATCTACACACAAGACCCGGAAGGCTGAAGCTTCAAACAACGACACGAAAAAGCCCCAAGAGGAAAATGCAGACCAATTCATGAGTAAGCAACCGGGACGATCCCATCTCATAGGACCCAAGGGTTTGACTACTAAAGAACTAGGCAGCACGAGGAAAATTTTAGGATAAAATCGAGCGTCTCCCTTATGACGCCTCCTTCTGGTGACCGGGGCAGAAAGCGCTATCACCCAGCCGCCGCACCCCTCTCCCTCCTCTCTACTCTCGTCGTCCCCAGATAGTACCTCTAGGGAGCCCCGCGCGGCGTCGGTGAAGGGGACGGCGGGATCCTCGCGCATCGTGGCCAGTGGTGTGCCTGGGAGGGGTTGCGCACGGCGGCACAACCTCCAGAGGTTGCTTCTCTAGGTGGCGCAAATTTGCTTTCAGTAACAACCACGTCTCTTTCTCCTGGCTCTCCTCGATCCCTAATTCTCTCCCCGATTCTTATAAGTAAGGTGAAAGTACAATGATGCCGCCTAGAGGAGGGGGTGCGCGTGGGATGAATGTGCGGTATAAAATAATTACGGTTTACACTTGAAAAAACGCGGAAAATAATTCAAAAAAAAGGAAAAAAAAAGAAAAAACGCGGAATAAAACTAATGTTTAATTTATAAGTACAAAACCTAAGCAAGCTAGGTTCACCTATGTGCACCAACAACTTAAGAAAGACACACAACTAAGTGATAGCAAGATAGATAAATTCAAGCACGATAGCTATCGCAAAGGTAAATGCATAGGTAAAGGTTCGATTATAGAGATAACCGAGGGACATGAAGACACGAGGTGATTACTGAAATTCCTTCCACAATGAAAATACGCTCTCATTGGAGAGGTGTGGAGCCGCCAAGGCACTCGAACAGATGGTTATGCTGACCCTATTCTGATTAAGCTTCTCCGGTGAGTAAGATGCTCATTTCCACTATGAGGCCCTCTTGAAGGCGGTGAACAAACCTTACACAAGATTGAGGCTATCTCCATAAATTAATTGGAGGCTCTCAACAAAGATCAAAACGAAGCTTCTTGCAAAAAGGTGGAATCTCCAAGCACTAACCGTCTAGGGTACCCCCTAGAGTAACACGCTCCCCGGTGCCCAAGCACTCGAGAGAAATAGCACTCTCCGGTGCCCATCCACCAAAGAGTAACAAGCTTCTCAAACTTCACTTCCACGTATCAACGTGTAGGACATAAATCAATGCACCTAATGCAATGGCAAGAACACGCAAAGTGATCATGTCCTTCTCTCCCAAATCCCAACAAACTAAATAATGCTACGGAGGGAGAAATGAGGAAGAACAAGGAAAACAACTAATGAATCCCAATATCTAAATCTAACAGGTTCCCCTCACAAAGAGTAAGGATTGATTGGTGGAGTTTTAGATCTAGATATCCTCTCTCTTTTCCTCAGGTGGAAGTAAGAATGATTGGAGGGATAAAGAGATAGAAACTTTTGGAGGTCAACAATAGAATTCAAAACTTGATCATAGATTTAGAGAACCATCGGGGAAGAATTCCCCTTAAATAAGTCACCCAAAGATCCAACAGCTGGAGGAAAAAAACACGCAAGGGCGGTACTACCGCTCAGATCAGCAGTACTACCGACCCCCTTGAGAGTTAGGAACACCAACAGGATGAAAAACAGCTCCAGGTAGCGGTACTACCGCTCACAAAACCAGTACTACTGCCCCTAGCATCCCGAAGGGGTTTTAGTTGGTACCGAGGGCGGTACTGCCGCTCCTATGAAAACTACAGAAACCTCGGTACAAAAACGGTCCTAACTTTTACAACCGGACTTCGTTTTTGATGTTCTTGGGATCGTTGAAATCGCAACAACGAGCATTACAAGAATATACAGATAAACATCATAGTACAACAAGGGATGATAAAACCCAATGGTCAAAGGTTTGACCTGTCTATAAAGAACAATCAGTAAAACCTCTAACAAAAAAAACGCGATAAACGTTTTTCATAGAAAATCTGTTTTTGTTGAACTTGAGCTTGACATGAAGATCATTACAAGATCTAAAACCACACATGGACAAAACCCAAATAAGAACCAAGAAGGATGATTCCAATGATGTCGAGGTTTGAGCTCTTTACGATAGATACGATCAAGATACACATTCGAGAGCCCCTTTTGATAGAACTATAACCCGGTCTCCCAACTAAATCATGATAGCGGTAAAATAGAAACCCTTTCTAAGTCATACCTTTGCCTTGCGCAATCCACTTGGGCTAGATGATGACAGTCTTAAACACCTCAAGAGGAACCACCTTTCTTGATTGTGTTTCACTTGGTGAAGACTTGTAAATTGCCCCCCATAAGTTAATATGAGAGAGCTTTTCTCATGTCCATCTTCACTTGAACATAATATCTATATGTGTGGCAAGGTTCAAATATATGAAATCTTCTTGGTTCTCATATTGAACTTGCACAACACTCCTTGATGATGATCACCACTTGTCGCCATATTCCATGGCCTATATGAATTATCCATTTTGATGCGAGACCATGGAAGATACCTAACCCCATACAGATACTCCACACACACACATGTATCACGGGTTAGTTCACAAAGATATATAGACAATTTCTTATCGTACCACGAGATCATATGATCCCACTTAGTACATTATTTATCTTTGTGTGATGATCAATATTGAATCCATTATTTGCACTTTGACTTGATCAACCATGTATCTTCTATTCTTTCTTCATGATGATGACGTCTTTAAGTTAAACATAAATGTTCACACAATCTCCTTCTTCAAGACATACTTGCAATATGCTCAACATTATCATGATCATTCTTTTTCTTGATCATATCAAATATATCCATTATAAGAAATGGTCTTGATGGTATCCAACCTTGAATGCAACACACGGAGTTCAAGCGATGCCTATGGACAAACATATAAGAGTATCTTAAAGCAAGCACTAGTATATAAGGTTGTTATTAATTACCAAAACCACACATAGGGCATCATGCTATTTCATAAGGTACCTTATCCGATAAACACATGTGAAAACACTAGTTAGGTTTCTACTGAGCAATAAAAGTCGTTAATATTACTCTTTTCTAGTTTTATTCAGCCCGATGATGTCTCACAAGTTTAAAATAAGTCAATCTAGATAGAAATCAGACTAGAGAAATACCCTTACAAGGTAAGTTGCCAAATACTCACTCTATTCAACAATGTAACAATTTTTAGCAAGCCACAAAGGGAGTAGTTGCTTCATCCTACTATCATGGAATAAGATTGGGAGTACATAAACGATCGAATGGAAGAGAAACAAAACAAAATCAATACCATGGACGATGCCACCATCACCGAGACATGAACACGCATCGAATAAAAATCCCCCATATAAAGGGTAACAATCCGCAAGACCAAAACATTGTAGGATCTCTTTGTTGGCAGCATGAGGCTCAACCTCCACACCAAAGTCTTGACACTTTTAGTCTATACGACGTCATCTCTACCCTTTAGGCATTTAATCTATCGTAGAATCCTATTAAAACGATCATAATCAATGCTCTACAATGCAGGAATGAGTATTTTTCAGGGTTGAGAACCAGCTTGTGGTTAGATGGCTAGGAGGGTGATTGTAACCCCGTCCATCAGAGTTCAAATCCCAGATTTGATATCTATGTGTCACATAAATTCAGAATATATTTTTAGTGCGAAACTAGGTTCTCGTTGGCAGCAAGGCGCCTATGGTTACTTGATCTCAAGACCCGAGCCGCCGTCTCAGTCTTTGAGAGGTGCTCATAGGAATAGGGTGCATGTGCATACGTTCATAGGGGTGACTGTATACGCGTTTTTGTGAGCGTCTGTGTCTGTACTGTGTTTATCAAAGAATAAAGAGGTTTCAAGGTTTTTTTTCTTGTAACTTCTCGGTTTCCGCGTACCTCTCTCAACTTGACTGCCATGCGTAGTTGTTTTGCGCTCCCCACCATCCCGTGAAGTTGCTTGTAGTATTCTACCACTGTCCCTCTGCATCCTTTTCTCCGGTGGCACTGCCGGACGACAAGCGGATGGATTAGGTGGTAGGCTCCTTCTATATATAGTAGCTGTAGGATTAGAGATGGGTCTAGACCTTATAGTTGTTGTCCTCGTGCCATAAGTGTCATCCTCGTTGGCAAGAGACGTCGGGCGGTTTTCGTTTCTTCTCCTCCCGGTCATGGTGGTGTGGTGCTATAGATGGCGAGGGATAGTTGCATCAACAGCTACATCAATAAACTTGCGGTTATCTCATAGCTGGGAATCTTGTGCAACCAGGGGTGTGCCTTCTTCTTCAACTCACCATGATGGCGATGGGGAGGATATGGGTGCAACACGACGTGACCATATTTTCGACTGTCCTTGAGTGGTGATGACGCAGATCCATGGAGAAACACTCTCGGTGCCCTTCGATTGGGCTACCGACTCTGGCGAGCAACTAGTGATCTTCGAAGCTAGGGATGCAATGCGTCATCTTTTCAACTTCCAAGTGGATGCGCTGTTTCAAGATTGTGATGACACCCTGCTTTCTCTCGACTATAGGTGGTATCGTCCCCAGCGCGGGCGAGTGATACGTCTCAAACATATCTATAATTTTTGATGTTCCATAATTAATATTATGATATTTGCTACATGTTTTCTATACACTTTACATCATTTTTATGGATTTCCTGGGGCTAACCTATTAACAAGATGCCACAACGCCGGTTCTTGTTTTCTATTGTTTTTGGTTTCAGAAAAGTTTTTCTGAAAATATTCTCGGAATTGGCCGAAACGAAATTCGAGGGTCCTATTTTTCTGCCACGTACATGGAGTCTCGAGGAGACCCGGAGGGGGGCTACAGGGTGGCCACACCATAGGGTGGAGCGACCCCCCCTTGGCTGCACCACCAGGTGGTGTGGGCCCTCTGTCCACCCACCGACATCGCCCTTTCGCCTATATAAACCCCTTCTCGGAAAAACCCTAAATACCCGAGCCTCCATACATGAAAAGTTCCATAGCCTCCATCATCGTAAACTCTAGTTCGGGGGGGGGGGGGGGTTCTGAAGCTCTCCCTGGCATCCTTCCGGGAGGGTAAATCATCGCCGGAGGGCTCTTCATCACCATGCCTGCCTCCGGAGTGATGCGTGAGTAGTTCATCCTTGGACTACGGGTCGATAGCAGTATCTAGATGGTTGCCTTCTCCTCCTTTTGTGCCATCGTGTTTAGATCTTGTGAGCTGGCTAACATGATCAAGATCATCTATCTGTAATGCTACATGTTGTGTTTGCTAGGATCCGATGAATATTGAATCCTATGCCAAGTTGATTGTAGATCTATCATGTTTATGTTATTTATGTTCTTGCATGCTCCCCGTTACTAGTAGATGCTCTGGCCAATTTGATGCTTGTAACTCCAAGAGGGAGTATTTATGCTTGATAGTGGGTTCATGCCTCCAGTTATCTTGGAGAGTGACAATAACTTTTAAGATTGTGGATGTGTTAGTTGACATTAGGAAGAAAACAACAATGAGTTGTTTAAGGATAATTCTATTGTTTACATTATGCACTTTACTTAATTTAATAATCTGTTGCTTGCAACTTAATACCCAAAGTCTGCTCGGATTATCTTCTGAGGGTGGATTATTAGTCATAGATAAAGTTGGATTACGGTCTATGTATCATGTTGTAATTCCCAAATAAAGCTCATAGTAATCATCGTCTTGCATATGCACTACGGTGCGTCCTCTACCTCTGTCAATTTTCCAGTTGTAGTTTGTTTACCCAACATGTTATTTATCTATTTTGGAGAGACACCACTAGTGAACTATGGACCCCGGTCCATTCTTTTACACTGATAATACAACCACTTCAAGCACTGTTCTTTTTACTGCAAACACTGTTTTTCCTTTAATTCACTGCAGTCATACATCATTTTTCACACTATACGTCTAATCTTTTGTGTTAGCAAAACCGGTGAGATTGAAAACCTCACTGTTTCCTTGGGGAAAAGTATCTTGGTTATGTTGTGTGCAAATTCTATGTTGCTGGTGAGCCTGGTAGTGCGCCCTGCCAACATCAGCTGTCATCAACCTCCACAAGTGATTTCTTTGTCCTACTGGTCCGATTAAAGCTTGGTTTCTTTCTGAGGGAAAACTCTCTACTGTACTTTTCATACCTTCCCCTTGAGGTCTCCCAACGAACGTGTGTTTACACGCCACCAAGCCTGTTTTTTGGCGCCGTTATTAGCGAGGAAGAGGTTTCTACAAGCGTAGTCTCTCACCTCCAATCTATTTACTTTGTTATTTTTTTCTTAGTTTATATTATTTTGTCTTATTTGCTTCTTTATATAAAAACACACACAAAAATTAGTTCTTATTATAGTTGTTATTTTTGTTACCCCATTTTTTAATATTGCTAAAATGAGTATTCCTGAAGTTGAGGTTCGTTCTTTTAGACAACAAGGGGGAGAAAGTTTGAAAGATGCTTGGTATAGAATAAGTGATGCTCATCATAGATGTACTGGAAAATATTCTACCTTGATCCTTCTTAGGAATTTTTATGTTGGTATTACTGCCTGGTATAGGTATGTTCTAGACACTCTTACAAGTGGTAATTTTCTGGGAACTCGTGCTTTAGAAGGCTGTAATTTAATTGAAAGTTTAGTAGGAACACCACCTACTAAAGTTGTTAAAACTGAGATCACTTTAGAAGATGTTATAAAAAAGCTGAACTCTCCGGAGATTTGTTTTTGCCGAATTCCCTTGATAATTCTAGCAAAGTTAATGAATCCATAGTAAGTATCCATTAGAGAATTACTGTTTCAAAGGCTAGCAATTCCCATGATAATCAAAACTTCAGGATTGGTAAACTAGAGGAGGCTATGGAAACTTTAAGTTCAACTTTTTCTTCTCTTAAATTTAAGAGGGAGAAAACTTTTGCGGGAAAAGAGCAAAAATTCATGTATGTTCCCAAGGTGTCTAAACTAAAACCTTGTAATGACCTTAAAATTGATAAAACTTTTAGTGAAATTAAGAGTGATTTACACGTTGAATCATCTTAGGGGGTACCTAATGTACCAATTGTTACAAGATGTGTTTTAGAGAAATTATTGATTTGGATATTTCTTCAATTGAAAATACGCGATTCTAGTTTTCTAGGCCTAGCTGAAAGGCGTTAAAGAAGAGCACTTCTTGGGAGACAACCCATGTTTTATTTTTGCAATGTTTTCTTCTGTTTTCTTTGAGTCAAGGTGTTGTTTACTTATGTAGAAACTTCTTTGTATCTTTAATTTTTTGAATTGTTGTGCCAAGTAAAGTCTCTATTGCAAAGTTGATGCTAGATTTGGATTTCTGCATAGTAACAGATTTTTTCCGTCCACCATTTAATTCTCCATAATTTTTATAAAAATCGAAACATCCTGAAAATTATTGTGCTTGATCCTTAGATATGTACATAACTTTTCTTAGTTCAGAGTTTTCTGATATGAGCAACGTAAGTGCCTCGAAAAAATTCGTCTTTACAGACTGTTCAAGTTTTGACAGATTCTGCCTTTTACTTTGCATTCTCTTTTTCCTATGTTGAGTGGATTTCTTTCCTCCACAAAAACATCTTTAGAAATTATTATTAATGCTTGTGTCCATGGAGAACATGTGAGCTTTTGATTATGCACTAACCCTCTAAAGAGAATTACTTCGAGTTTGGTGTGAAGGAAGTTTTCAAGGGTCAAGAGAAGAGGATGATATAATGTGATAAAAAAGAGTGAAAAGTCTAAGCTTGGGGATGCCCCCTGGTTCATCACAACAAATTCCAAGAAGACTCAAGCGTCTAAGCTTGGGGATGCCCAAGGCATCCCTTCTTCATCAGCAACTTATTAGGTCACTTATAGTGAAACTATATTTTTATTTGGTCACATCATATGCACTTTACTTGGAGTGTCTGTTTGTTTTTGTTTTCTTTAATAAATTTGGTTGGAACCCAACATTATTGTGTGGGAGAGAGACACGCTCCGCGTTTTCATTTGAATACCCGTATTCTTCATTTATCATACTCGTATTCTTTGTTCATTTAGCTGCTGCAAATCCTTTTAGCTTTTGTTTTTGATGCATCTCTTATTCAGAGCTGTTAGTTCTTGTAGAGTAGTACTCTCTTGTTTCATTGATAAATTATTTGGAGAGTTTTTGTTTAAATAAAGTGATTGGTGTTGTAAAGCAAAAAAGTATTTCATGCTTATAACGGTGCAAGCGAAGCTTGTTTAGACTGTGGCTTAGACTTTATCATGGCATGTTAGATATTATTTTAATTCTATTCTTAGTAGTTATTGATGTAGTATGACTTGTCTCAAATATCTGAGAGTGCTTAATGTGCCATTGAAAGAAATCATGCGTTGTTTTTATCATATTGAAGCATATTATTGCGGTATTCAACTTTGAATGCTTTATTTGATTGACTTGGCGCATGCTTACACCATGTTATGACTACAAATTAGTAACCTCTAGACTTTGTGATTATTTAGTTTTTTACTTGTAATATAATTTATGCTTTGATTAATAATGTTCTTGTCGCTATGCATGATTATGACCATTATCGCACTATTAATTTATCACTACCAGTCTTTTTCTAGTCTTCATCTGTACTGAGTATGAGCTCTACTCGTGCATCCAACTTCCAACAACCAAAGTTTGCCAAATGTGTCCACCATACCTCCCTATGTGTGTGTAACATCCCTGATTTTTGGAGACATTCAAAAATCACAAAAAATTAAAACTTTTGTTGTCTACTAATGCAAGCCACCAAAAAACCCATTTGAATGCAAGAACAAAAAGAAAACAATACCGTGAAGCCCCTTTCAAAATAAATATTTCTACCATAAAGAAAACATTTTTTCTTAGCAAACCATAAATATTTTAAAATGGTTTCACTAACAAATATATTTTACAAATTAATGTTTTCAACTCTATCCAATAATAGTAATTCATCTTTAAATTATTGGGTTAATAATTTTTTTAAAAGCTAAATTGAACGACATCATTTCTCAATTACTAAATCAAGTATTAAGAAATAAAATGTTTTGATAAAACTATTCTTGGTTAAAACGGGATAATAACTTAGAGATAAACAATAATTTCATTTGTGACAACCCCTGATTTTAACTGACAATTTATTTAATTAGTTATTTTCATGTTGAAAAATGGCATCAAGTAGCTATTAGTATTTTAATCATATTTTGGAAATTAAATTATTTTAAGTGTGTTGAAATAACACAAAAATATTTTCATTTCAAAGGGAAAGATTTTACAAAATTATAGATTTTTTTTAGGTCATTTGAAGATTTTATTCAAAAGTTATGATAAAAACAGAAATAGAGAAGGGAAAAGAAATCAAAGGAAAAAAGTAAGACAGAAGCCAGCGCAGGCCCAACCCATTTCTCTTCCTCACCCCTCTCACTCGCGCGCAAACAGGCCGAAGCAGCCCACGAGAAGCCCAACCCTTCCTCCTCTCACTGATCAGTGGACACCGCAGTGACGGGAGCGTGACGTCACCAGCGCGTCATCCTCCTCCTTCCTCTCACGCAGGAAACCGTACCGTATGCGTGTCAATCTCCGTGTCGCGATTTCGTGCGTTTGAAGAAACGATCGGTGGCCCCGACCCCCTGGCTATAAAGCCTGAGACCTCCTCTCTCATTCCCCTCTCTTTCCCTCACGGTTTGCCCCTCCAGGCCGCTACAATTTCTTGCTGGAATCTACAACCCTAGCCGCCACGAGTGAACACGCCGCCGCCGCTAGTGGTTACTGGTATCCCCACCGAGCACACTCTCGTCTTCTCCCCACTCTTCTGCATCTCCCTGACATTTTCTTCCACCCGAAGAAGCACGAGGATGCACAGACGGGATCCACACCGCGCCGCCTCCTAGAGCCCCGCCTAGCCACGCCAAGGACGTCATCACATTCGTGGAGAAGTGAAACATCTTTGGGACTCCTTCCCTGAGCCCGAGGCCCCTTATAGCGCCATCTCCGTCAAAAGTTAGCGTCGGCGGCCGCCGTCCCTCCATGATCCGGCGAGATCCCGCCACGGTGAGATCCTCTCTTGCCTGAGCCGTTAGATCACGTTCCCGCGGCCCTGTTTGATTCCCTAGCCGACACATTTGATTAGATCTGGGGCGTTCGTACTAACTTAGATTCAACGCTCCACAACCATGATCCGGGCGAACAGGTACCAGCCAATCAGGAGCCTTCGTTCAATATCCCCCGGATTGAACTTTATCTTTTAAAAGAAAAGCCCCCCAAACAAAAAATTGCAATAAGTTTTGAACCACTAAGCCAAATTACATGATTTTGTACTCGTTGAAATCAGCATAATGTGTAGAATTTATTAAAATTACGAAAACTGAATTTTGATACGTGCACACACTTGCTATTGTTGAATCTTTATAAATCTTGTTTTGCTAACAACTTTTAATATATAAATCCAATTTGAGAAAACTTGAAATTTTTGAGAACCTCTGAACTTGTAGAATAGTTTAGTATTGACCAAATTTAAATTTGATTAATTTAAAATATTTCAATTTCAAATATGCTTGTTTAATCATTTTTGGGATAGTTTAAATTCTGTAATTCCAGTTTTGGTAAATAAAATGTTTTTGGAGACCTTAGGTCGTGTACTAACAGTCCCCTATGCGCAAAATAATTTTGGCTATTTCTAGGATGGTTTTAGGATTTATATGCTCCTTTGACTATTTTTGACTTAGTGTAAATCCTATATATGTTTTCTGTAGTAAATTTGTGCTAAGGAGTAATCTTAGACCAAAGAGACCAAAACCAAAGCACTTAGACCTCCCTTGGAATATTTTCTAAGTTATTTTCTCTAGACCACCCCTCTTGGTGAAAAACCACTAAGTCTGGTTTGGTGAAGACAATGAAGTGAAGGAAAGTACGCCCTCTTCATCCTTGGAGTCAAGCTGAAGGAACTACATGAAGAACAATGAATGACTTAACAAGGGAGACAAACAGCAGAAGACATATCTAAGAAGTAGAAGCACTTAGAAGAAAACAAGAGGAAACTTCAAGAAGACAACTCTATCTATATATACGTTTTCTCCTTCTCTATCTTCTCTCTCTATCTGACTTAGAGGTGTGGCTAAGTTAGATCAAATACCAACCCCTAGTCTTTGCTAAATTCATCAAGTCCTACAAGAAGCAATGGAGACATCACACTGAAGGAGGAAAACTACAAGGGAGTTGAAGATAATCAAGAAGACTAACCACAATCTCTCTCGCCATCCTTTCTTTTATTTCTTTCTTTATTTTCCTTGGCCAATTGACATTACAAAGTCCTTAGTATATATGAATCAAGTTCAAGGAAGATATTTGTTTGAAGAATTTCAAGGGAGGCCATTGAAGAAAGTTTAAAGAAAGGACTTAGACTTCAATAACTAGAAGCAACTCAAGGAACTGCAACTTCATGAAGAGAATCAAGAAGAATACCAAAACCTCTATCTTTCCATCTTTTCTCCCCTTAATTATTTCCTCCCCTGTTCGACCTAGTGGTATTTTGATCGGTGTGCAAGATCAAACTCTTAGTTGTGCCCATCCCATTTTAAACCAACTGTTGAGTAGAATCCAAGTTCAAGAAAGGCACTACACCAAGAAAGAAACCACAATGGAAGCATGAATATGATGTTTAATAAGACAAAGCATATGAAGACTTGGAGCAATCTACACAAGTGGAGGAGTAGCAAGTTATTTTTGTCTAACCATTGACCTAAATAGAAATTACAAGAACTTACCACATTTCCCCTTTTGCTACGAAGTTATTTGGACCTAGACCTACCTTAACCCCAAATGGAAAGACTAACTTAGTTTACATTAATGCTTGTGATGTATATGACTAAGTGTTACACATTTTTATGTGTTATTTTAATTGAAGAAGTGATTACCCTTGGTAAACTCTTGAAACTTCCTCGACAAGTATGAGGTTGTTTTCCCCAAACTTTGCCTTAACCAACCCATGCCCTAGTAGCTAACCCTATGCCCTATTTTCACTAAGTCTTTTTCACAAGTTGTTTTATTGTGAACAAACCCTTTTTCCCAACTAAGTTGGTTGAAACTCTTTGCAAGGATTGTTTTTGTGAATGTTTGCTTCTTTTGTTTGAATGATTGTTAGCATGATTGTTTATGTGGTTGTGTTTTCAATGTATATATTGTACAGAGAGCAACGATCTTTTGTGAAGAGAGTGCGATTTATTCACCAACTTCAGCAAGGCAAGTAACACACCATAACTACCCATTATTTTCTATATGCATTAGTTCATTTTTGAGTAGTATGAATTGATAGGAATTTTTACTAAGTTATATTATGCTATGCTATTATCCTAGTAGTGTGTAGCCATCTATTTACCTTATCTTTATAGCCTAAGAACTTGATAGATGCTATGCAATGTTGCAAATTGTTTTTACTTGATGTTGTGGAAAAATTCTAAGTAACAACTTCAATGAACCACCTGGGTGGATTTGGTTGCATGGCTGATGAGAGTTGAGTGTCTCCCCGAGGGGTGTTCACTTGAGGAATGCCACCCATGGACAAAGTGATTTTGATGTTCCCCGAGTTTAGATTGCTTCCAGTGCAGCCTTTGGTTATATGGGCTCTGGCTTAGTCGATTAAGTTGTGTGGACTCTACCTGTGGCTTGACAATAAGATGTAGCATAATTATAGGTGGAACGGGTCTTGCCGGTTGGTAGTTTTCATGCTTCTGAAAGACTTAGACTAAATTCTCTCCTTTCCTTAACACATTCAGCATGTATAGGATGTTTGGGTGAAAAGAGTACAAGGGTGAATGTGCATAACCTCTGCACAGTTAGAAACTATGATCATAGCCGTGTCCCTCATAATGGATGACTTCGAGCAGCTGGAAAGGATGGACGAAAGAATCACGTCACCATTTTCAATAAGTAAAATTTTGACTAAGTGAACAGTAGTTGTGGTGCTTGGATTTCAGTCCAATGATGCCACCCCTTTGAAAAGAAAAGTTTGTTTTACAAAAAATAGGAGAAAATTGGCTTTATGCAAACTTAGCCAAAACTCCACTCATCCAAATAAGAATGTACTCCCTCCGTCCCAAATTAAGTGTCACAAAGTTTGACAAAACTGGATGTACCGATACATCTAGTTTTGTCAAACTTTGTGACAATTAATTTGAGATGGAGGGAGCAGTATTAGTCTTGCCATTTATATCCACCGTAGTGTTACTTGCCAATACATTAAATTGTATTGACCCCTTCTGGCTGCATATTCCATCCTGCAGATGAATCTGAAGATGAGTGAGAATTTCGTTTAGGATCTCGAGTCTACCGCCAACATGTTTTGCATGTGGCACATAAAGAAGATGGGCTCAATGTTGTACTAAATTTTTTGCTGTAATACTTTGTATCCTGCTAGTCTTCTAAGACTATGAAAGTTGTAATACTCTTTTTGTAAAGACTGGATATTACGATGTAATAAAATTATACGCATTTGCATGATATTTCATTTTGTACTGTGGTGCTAGCAATTGATCTAGGGACTAGCAAAATAACACAGGTGTTCTTACATTCTTTAAATGTGGGAACGCTACAAAATGGTATCAGAGCATTGTGTTGCTTGTAAAATTCAAGACCCTAGGTTTGGAAAAGACCCTAGGATTAAAAATTTACCATGTTCAAACTTTCTAGAAACAAAACATCCCATTTTAGTCTTTCTCTTATCCTCTCATCTAATATTCATCTAATTTTCTTCTCTTGTTCTAGATGACCTACCTCTTGAATGCCATCAAGGCATAATTCTTGATGACCATTCTATGAAGTGCAAGAAGTAATGTCACCACATGAAGACCTCTACTCAATATTATTGAAGGACTTGGAGAAGGACTCAGTTTTCACAACAATCAGAAACACCTCAAGACATGGAGAGAAAAATTTGAAGAAACTCAAGAAGATATAGATGAGACTACCAATCTAGTTACTTTATTAGAACAACATAGTTGCTTTTGTTTGTGTTACTTTTCATTATTCATGATATTTTGTTTGTGTTACTTCTGTTTGTGTTACTTTTCATGTTGCAACATAGTTGCTATGTTACATTGTTGAAATTATATCTATCATGCCTATGTTTAGAGTGTTTTGATCTCAGCTTACAAATGCTTTTACAAATATGATGATTAATATTGTGTTTGTAGCATGTCATCTTAGAAATTATTTCATTTTTATCGTTTTCTCTATTCGAGGACGAGTAGAATAAGCTTAGGGATGCTTGATACGTCTCAAACATATCTATAATTTTTTATGTTCTATGATTAATATTATAAAATTTTCTACATGTTTTCTATACAGTTTACATCATTTTTATGGATTTCCAGGGAAAAACCTAGTAACAAGATGCCACAGCGCCAGTTCCTGTTTTCTGCTGTTTTCGGTTTCAGAAAAATGTTGTTCTGGAAATATTCTCGGAATTGGACGAAACGAAATCCCAGGGTTCTATTTTTCTGTCACGTACACGAGGTCCGGAGGATATCCGGGGGGGGGGGGGGGCACATGGTGGCCATGATGCGTGTGATCACACATTCGTTGGGAGACCCCAAGAGGATGGTATGAAGAGTGCAGCTGCAAGTTTCGCTCAAACCAAGGTTGAATCGACCAGTAGAAGGAAAGAGTAACTTCAGAAGGTTGAAGCAGCTGAGATGGCAGGGCGCACTACCGACTCAGAAGCAACATGGAACCTACACAACACAATCAAATCACTTTGCCCCAACGAAGCAGTGAGGTTGTCAATCTCACCGGTTTTGCTGAACACAAAGAGGTTAAACGTATAGTGTGGAAAACAATAGGAAAACAGTAGGAACAGTATGAAAGCAGTAGGTGTTTATCAGTATGAGGAAAAGGGACCGAGTTCCACAATTCACTAGTGGTGTCTCTCCGTGAAAGATAAATAACATATGTGATTCATGCGGCCATTACAACAAAATACATAGACCGTTATCAAACTACATCTATGACTAATAATCCACCCTCCGAATATCATCCGAAGAAACGTTGGGTATTAAGTTGCAAGCAACAGATAATTACCGTAAGCAAAGTGTGTAATGTAAACAATAACATCATCCTTAGACAAAGCATTGTTGTTTTCTTCCTAATGGCAACACCACATCCTCCATTCGTCACGTTTCTGTCACTCGAGCACAGATGCAAAGGAGGCATGAACCCACTATCGAGCATAAATACTCCCTATTGGAGTTACTAGCATCTACTTGGCTAGATCATCTACTAATAACACAGAGCATGCAAGATCATAAATAACATATGCATGAAGATAACATGATAGATTGATAATTAGAAGACATAACATTCAACATTCATCAGATCCCAACAAACACAGCATGTAGCATTACATAAATATGATCTTGATTATGTTAGGCAGCTCACAAGATCTAAACATGAGGTACAAAGTAGAGAGAACAACCATCAAGCTACTTCTATGGACCCGTAGTCCAGGGATGAACTATTCACGCATCACTTCGGAGGAGGGCATGGTGGTGTAGACCCCTCCGGTGATGAATTTCCCTCCCGGCAGGGTACCGGGGAGATCTCCAGAACCCTCCCGATCTCGGGATGACGATGACGGCGGCCTCGGGTGTTTTTCAGGGAGAAGTGGAATATATTTAGGGTTTAAATCAGCGAAAGGGAAAAGGCGGTGGAGGCCTGGCGGCCCCACACCACCCCACGACGCGGCCGGGGTGGGGCACCGCCCTATGGTGTGGGCACCCTGGGGCCCCCCTCCGGGTCTCTTCAGCACTCCGTGGAACCTTCGGGAATTCTAAGACTTCCGGGCTTCGAATTTTGCGATTCCGAGAATATTTCTAGAACAACTTTTCTGAAACTAAAAACAACAGAAAACAGTGAACTGGCTCAGTGGCATCTTGTCAATAGTTTAGTCCGGAAAATCGATAAAAATGACATAAAGTGTATAGCAAACATGTGGGAAATACATGAAAACAACATGGAAGATCAAAAATTAGTGATACATTTACGACGTATCAGGCCACACCATAGGGTGGCCCCCCCCCTACTTGGCCGCCCCACAAGGTGGTGTGCCCCCTGGCCACCCACCGACATCGCCTTTTCGCATATATAAGTTCCTTATTGAGAAAAACCTAAATACCCGAGGCTCCATCCACGAAAAGTTACGCAACCACCGTCATCGTCAACCCTAGTTCGGGAGGGTTCTAAAGCTCTCCCCGGCACCCTGCCAGGAGAGGAAATCATCGCCGGAGGGCTCTTCATCGCCATGCCTGCCTCCGGATGATGCGTGAGTAGTTCATCCTTGGACTACGGGTCTATATCAGTAGTTAAATGGTTGTCTTCTCCTCCTTTTGTGCCATTATGTTTAGATCTTGTGAGCTTCCTAACACGATCAAGATCATCTACATGTAATGCTATATGTTGTGTTTGCTCGGATCCAATTAATATTGAATGCTATGTCAAGTTGATTATAGATCTATCATGTTTATGGTATTTATGTTCTTGCATGCTCTCCGTTACAAGTAGATGCTTTGGCCAAGTTGATGTTTGTAACTCTAAGAGAGAGTATTTATGCTCGATAGTGGGTTCATGCCTCTAGTTACACTTGGAGAGTGACAATAACTTCTAAGAGTGTGGATGTGCTGTTGCCATTAAGGAGAAAAAAACAATATTTTGTCTAGGTATAATTCTATTGTTTACATTACGTACTTTACTTAATGCAATAATTTGTTGCTTGCAACTTAATACCCAAAGTCTGCTTGGGTTAAGATTTAAGGGTGGATTACTAATCATAGATGCAGTTGGATTACAGTATATGTATCATGTTATAATGCCCAAATAAATCTCATATTAATTATCATGTCTTGCATATGCACTACGGTGCAGTCTCTATACCTATCAATGGCCCAGGTATAATTTGTTTATCCAACATATTATTTATCTGTTTTGGAGAGACACCACTGGTGAACTGTGAACCCCGTTCCATTCTATTACGATGATAATACAACCATTGCAAGCACTTTTCTTTTTACTGCAAACATTGTTTTCCTTTCGTTTACTGCAATCATGCATTATTTTCCACACTATACGTCTACTCCTTTGTGTTAGCAAAACCGGTGAGATTGACAACCTCACTGTTTCATTGGAGCAAATTATCTTGGTTATGTTGTGTGCAGATTCCACGTTGCTGCTGAGTCTGGTAGTGCGTCCTGCCAACATCAGCTGTCATCAACCTTCAGAAGTGATTTCTTTTTCCTACCGGGCCGATTAAACGTTGGTTTCTTTCTGAGAGAAAATTTACCGCTGTACTCTTCATACCTTTCTCTTGGGGTTTTTCAACGAACGTGTGTTTACACGCCATCAACGAGTATGACCGTGGCTCGAGCTCGCACTACTCCGTCCGTAACATTGGACCTAATTGATTTTTTCAGTATTTTTCTAAGGTCTTTTCGATAAGAGTAGGACCAATTTTGAAATTGTTTCTTTGTTTGAGGCCCCTTTTGTAAAATTTTCTAGGTCTCTCTAGTTTTATATTACTCTCCGTCTCGAATTAATCGTCTTGAATTTTTTAAAATTTGGACGTACCTACACACTAAAATACTTATAGACAAATCTATATTTTGATAAATTCATGGCAATTAATTTAAAATGGAGGGAGTAGAAAATATTTTTCAGGGCTGGGCAATTACGCTGTAGGACCTTATTCTCCGTGGACCGTATGGACAACGGGGAATGGCCACCAACGCTTAGCGCCTTAGCCTACCCACAAAGATAGAGAGAGCCCATGGGTCCAATAGTTCTTCTTTGGACCCGTCTAAGTTTAGGTTCCCCTATGTAACGCTTCAAGCGAGCGCTACAACAGCTCGCCCGCGTGCGCGCGCTTGGATGGGCCGGCCCATTAACGGGTTCGTCCTTGTATTTGCTTTAGGTTTTTTTTTTTCTCAAATATGAACTATTTTTAATTTTGAACAAATTTTTAGTTTGAACATTTTAGAAAAAATAAACGATTTCAAACATGAAAAATTCTCAAATTTAAAGCAGATTCTTAAATTTGAACAGTTTTCATATCTGAACAGTTTTCATATCTGAACAGTTTTTTAATTTAAAAAGTTTTTAATTTTGAACAAATTTTGAATTTAAACATTTTTTAAGTTTAAACAAAAAATCAAAAAAAGAAAGAATAAAACAGAAAAGAAAAAAAAACAAAAAAAAGAATAAATCGGAAAAGAAAAACAGAAATGGGAAACAATGAAAACAGGAAAAGAATAGATAATAAAAACACTAAAGAACGGACCCTACATAGGGGATTGCGCTAATTTTATTCCGCGACGTGCCAACTTTGAGCTAGGGCAAAACTACCTTAAAAAAAAAATTCAGGGCAAAGCCGTGGCATCCGTGCCAACTTCCAATGTCACCGTCTCGAAGCTTCGAAGGCAACGCGTCCATATCCTTTGCGTCCCCGCTTTGCTCGGCTCTCACACCCGTCCAAGAGCGGCGCGTGTAAGCGGTCCTAACTCGTACAGTACGTGTGAGCCGAACGCGCGCGCCACGAAACCTCCGAGCCTTCGGGGCGACCCCCCTGCGTGTCACCTCTCCCGGCGTGCCACCGCGAACGCATGGAACTCCCACGGCCCGACCGCTTATAACCGGCCTCCCGCCGCACGCCGGGAAGGCACTACCGTCAACGGACGAGTTGTTTCCTCTCATGTACTCTCTCAGGTTTGCTGGCAGCAGCACGGGACTCGGCTTCGCGCTCGGCAGAATCGGCGGCAAGAGAGGCGGCACAGCACCAGGCGGCCTGGTAGCGCCCGCCCTCGCGGCGCAAGGAGGGAAGAGGAGCGTCTCCGCGACGTCGAACGCCGCAGCACCGGTGCCAGGCGACCAGGGCGTCGGCATGGACCCGGCCAAGCAGCAGCAGCAGCCCCACGCGCCGGTGGGGAACAAGGACAACAGCCGCGACGACATGCACAAGACACACGGGTAAATGATCTGCTTTTCACGAGCCTCGATACCTTCCGTCGCGAAACACTCTGCGGGATGGCCGGAGATTTAACGGCGTCGTTGTGTGGCGCAGGGACGTGATGAGCCACTCCTTCGGGGAGGGGTACTCGACGAGGTCGGACGAGGAGGGGTTCGGCGGCGTCTACGGGCAGAACGACCCGGTCGAAAACCCCGGGACCGAAGTGCACCCAAACCATCCTGGTATTGTCCCCATTTCTCTCGTTTGTTGTTAAACTTTGGATCTTCCATCCTTCATCTGTGAAGGCGCTGAGTGGTGAACTTGACCGAGATTTTTGTGCAGAATATGACACGACGCAGGGATCGGAGGTGAAGGAGAAGGAGAAGGCGCGCCATCTCAAGGACGACAAGCATGCGACCTAGATAGTTAGCAGCTGGGGTGGTCATCACATCAATAATTTGGGCTTCCTGTTAAGCCTAGATACTATGTATACGGTTCAGTTGTCTTGTATACCAACCACTTAACAGAAACATCGCTTGCTCTTGATAAACAAGCAATGGGAGTTAATTTACACCCCTAATATCTGTGTTTTTTAAAGGAGGAGAGCATATGAAAATACCATGGTGGACATGGTGCACATGGAGCTGAATTTCAAATCATTTCAAAAATCGTAATCCAAAGTTTCAGAAAAAATTGAAAAGGCTCACTCACGTATTGTATTGGCTTGATACTCACTCGTGCAAAATTTCAAGAAAAAATACGGTTATGTGCGACCTACACAAAAAAGAGAAAATGGAACATTGTAATTTTTTGTAAAGTCAATATCCTATTCACTGTACATATAACATATATGGAAACTTATTTTTCGCGCAAAATACATACGGTTGTATTTTAGTTTCAAATTTGGCATGCATGATTTATGTCATTTTTAGATATTTTCCGATTTTACTATCTATACAGGGTTCACAAGAATCACAAGCACTCATGTTCACGAAGGTAGAGCATAGGACAAATATGTATAAACCAGTGGTAGTAGCCTTACACGGTGGGTCAATAAAATCAAGAGTATTCAGAGAGGCCTACAGACATTTACGTATGCCTGTACTGACATTCTGTTGTTAGAGTTCTATCTGCATAGAGTCATCTACGTATGCACGTACTTAGGGTTAGAATTCAAATTCGAAACTGGCAAGTAAGAGTAGCTCCCAACTCGAGTCAGCTTGGCTCGAATTCGTTGTCAAATGAGCCGAGTTTTCCTGCACGATTTCAAACTAAACGAGCCGATTTTACTGAGTAATTGTTGCTCATTTAATTCGATAAAAAGAGTGACTACATGATATTCTTATTTATGTGAACAATTTTTCTTTATTATGATTTATGGACTATAAAGTATTTGATGGTGACCTATTTTTATTGATTATTGTGATGATTGTATCATACATGTCCAAATAATTAAAATAATTGTATATACAATATATGGTGTTGACATTTTACAGTTTTATAAAATTAAACGAGTTAAATGAGTAGCTTGAGTTAAGTGCCAATTCTGAACTCGTCTGTTGAATCAGTTGACCGAGGTTAAACGAGTCGAGCCGATCTCGACTCGGCTTGAATTCTAGACATTGTCCAGCACGTACCTATATTTGAGGAGAAGAGCTCGACGATTCCGTTGGCCACTCGCCACGGTCGCCACCGGCAGCCACCCAGAGATGACTAGTTAGCCTATTCCCTCTTGTGTGAATTCTTGTGTGGCGGTTTGGAGAGAAAGAATCAGCGACAGTGAGATGAACAGGTGGGGTCAGCGGATATATCCTCTTAAAAATAAAACAAACAAATAATTATAGGTACCAGTTTCACAATATATTGGTACCGGTCTCATGCTTTTGGTACAGTCACTCCGGTACCGCGTATTTACCACATTAGATTGGGGTGGATGAACGGCTACTAAAAAAGTAAATATGCCAATCACCGTAAAAATTATATCAATTATATGATCAAACCATGATGCTTGTGATTTTAGGAGATTTGTTAGAAAAATATTAGAAAGCTCATCCAGCTATTTTTATTCCATTGTGGGTGCTAACTTCTGACCGTACAAACATGGATTTCCTCAAAACTATGTTGGCATGCTCCAGCCTCTTGAAGAATTCTGTGATCCCCTTAAGCAAAGGTAATGATGTGAGGTGATAGCTGATTTGGCATAAGTTATTCCTCCTGTCATCATGATGAATTACCACATACAAGCTTCCCAGATACCTTGTCCAAAAGGTGCTGGAAATCCACACTCCCGAGTCTGTCACTAGTAGGAAAAATCCTACTAGTGGTGCACAAAATTTCACTACCCATGGTGCACAATCCATGTGCGCCACAACTAATCTTTACAATTAAAGCAGGCTATGTAGCGTCCGTGTCCGTATGTCCTATGTCTCCTGAGTCCCAAGTCCCGAACGGAAATAAAATCGCTCGCAAAAAAGACAGGAAGAAAAGAACCACGAAAACAACGAACCAATCTATCCCAGTCCACGATCTCCTGAGGCAACGACCATGACCCGCGGGGCGCAGCCATACACCGCTCCTCACCCTCCTGCCACACCGCCGACCGTCGATCTGCCGCCATGAGACCGAGCTCCGCCGCGCAGCTCCGCTAGCAACACCCGAGGCTTCAGCGCCGTCTCCTGAATCCCCGGCACCGGCTCCGACCCACCGGCCCAATCCCTGGAACGGCCTCACCTTGGCAACCGCCGGTCAGCCCCGTGCGGCTCAATACATGGCAACTGCTGGTTAGCTCCATGTGCAGCCTGGAGGGCGACGCTACCACCTCAACCACTAGAAATTTCTCAATGCCCCTGTCCCCTCCTCATCCATGTTCCTTTCTCGAGTCCCATCTCTCTCGATTTCTGCGACCGGACTGGCTGCCGCCGTCGGGATATCTCCGAGCACGGAACTGCTCTGGCGCTGCCGGCAGTGGCTACGACATCGCGCTCCCCATCTTGCTCCCCGCCGTGCAATCTAGCAACTGCGCCTGGGAGCGCGAGTTCCAGGTCGGGCAAAGGTGAGTTTCAGGACTGTGAGCTCCTTCTATCAGTCTCTGAATGATACATAGCAGATACTGTCAGTCTTTGCTCAAATACAACACAAAGCCATTCTTATAACCTCAAATACAGAATGGTTGAACCTGAACTCTCCACGTTTATGTATTTTTGTTTCAGGTGATCGACCGCCAATAACAACGTGTCAGTCGACGTGTTCAACAGCCTCGCCGAGCCACTCCTAATCACCGGGTGAGCTCTATGTCATTCGTGAATCCTGACACTATTTGAACTGCACAAATAGTCTCCCTGGTATGACTTCACCATGGAGTCAATGATGTGTCTTCGGTGCCAATGATGTGTAGTTGCTGCTACTTGGTGCGAAAAGTAGAAGAGAAAGGGTGATCCTTGTTTCAACCCATCCTAGCTGATCAGGTGTTGTGATGATTGCAAGAATCCTGAATATACCCGGCTCAAGTGAATCGCTTAAGAAAATTGTCTAACCTGTAGATGTCGGAGTTGTTCGTTGTTGAACATAGCTTTCATTTTGGGTGCACCATGATGCACCATGAATCCATCATGGTGTTGTTTCCGGTCATGTGAGAAACAGAACCACATTGCAATATAGTGTACATTTGGGATTTACTTGTGTACCTTGTCTGCTAGGCTTTCTGTTATAAATTCGGCATGTGTTGTAGTAGTTGAGGTTACAAGAATGGCTTTGTGTTGTATTTTGGGCAAAGACTGACTGTATTTGAGCAAACCCTTACTTTTCATTTTACAATAGCAAATGAAAAGTAAAAAAATGGATAGTGGTAACCGTATACATTTGGGAGCATAGGGATGCTACAAAAAAAAAACTGCCAAAAACTTACAGAGAGTAAATATTATGCTAAATTTATACAGAACGAATAGTAGGGTAATTCACTTTAGAGTTGAACTACTACCCCCTGCTTTACTAACTTACAAACAAAGACGGAACTTTATCAGCTCATCTCTCCACATGTATGTACATCATATACTACTACTGCACTGGTCTAATATCATGGAGAGTTTATTGAAAGTTTCTGGATTCTTCCCGCCAGTCTCCTAACTTTTTTTCTAAGCAAAAACTTTGGTCACCCACTGTGAAGGGAAGAAATCACTTGTGATTTGACTTGATAGATAACAAGCTCTTATGAAGGTAATATGCTTTCATCACAAATTTATCAGCAAGCTAGAGACCACCACACCTTGATAGACAGGTTGCTCTTTGTTCCATTGACAAAAAATATATCAAAAGCCACAATAGGACAAACACTCCTGAGTTGAAAAAAAGGTACAAGAAACCAATTGGAGAAAATATTTACATAAAATAGAAAACACAAGATTAGGCTGTCAATTTTATAACTTCTTTTTCTGAATTTCCACAGTAGTTGTACACTTGATAAACATATCTTCATTGATAGTTCCAGATCTGTTACGCTCTTATAGTTCCTGTTCGAACAGTGTTTCAAACTAAGCATTATTGTTACTTCTGGAAGGTACATTGTCCCTGAGGCGCTGGCAAGGTACAAGGCGTGGTCCGGACTACGCAACTTGGTGCTTGGAGCCGGTTCAGAATGTATACACATTCCAATTGTGCTTTTGTTATAGCTCTGATTGAATTTGAATTGCACATGATTGTTCATCTGGTTAGAACAAATGTGATATCCACTACTGAAATATTCCTGAAACCTGGTTCAGGGTCTCATTGATTATCTATTTTTATTGGACTCTAAAATTGTAATGCAAGAGATATATGTCAATGTTTTCGTGAGGGGTAAGTTTGAACCATGCCATCGCAAAGGTCGCCTAAATTTCCTTCCTCTCTATGGCAAGCCCTAAATTTTCACATTAGTTTTGCGCCCACTGACAGCCATTATCGTCCTTCAATACCACAATGACAAAATTTACAGCCACGTAATTAGATAGATTTTTTGTTAATTCACTGAATTGCCAGGTATAATCAGTGTACAGTGCCGCATACTTGAAATTATCAAGTAGTTTCGCTGCTGCCTCAAAGTAGTTGAAGAAATTTGGGGCGATCTCCATGTCATATGTTAACCAATTAGCCATGGTAATGAGATGGTATGCGGAAATATGTAAGAACAAAATAGTCAACAGATCATCACAAAGATCAAACCTTCCAGAATGATTACTCGATCAAAATTATGCTTAATGAATAGTACATGCAGGGCCCACTTATAGTATTCTTTCCATACCTGCATAAATGTTATTTGATCATAACTCAAAGCTTTCTTTTTTACTTCTCCATTCTTTCCATCCCGCAAAGGGAAAAGGCAATGAAAAATGTCCTCCCCACGCACTAGAAGAGACCGAGAGAAAGAGCTGAAATTTCTATCACCAGTACCCGAGATATAAATAGTGGAAACTTAGATGCAACTGTTTTCTGGTACCTGGGAGAGTTATCATCATTAATTGTTGTCGTTGGGCCAAACTGAGATATAAATAGTGGAAACTTAGTATACAAGTAAGTTCTCAGTGCTTGATGTCGTTAGGCCAAATTTCAAAAGTTTATATGCTTTGCCATTATATTGTCCGCTTATCGGTGTCTTCAATAATGTAATCGTTGGAAAAATATTTGATATATTTGCATTGAAGTAGACTTGAAAATATCTTCAGGCTGTCTTATAGATGAATGCTCGCTTGTATTCCTTTTCTTATGCATGAATGTTCGAATATATTATATTGAAAAGCATTATGAGAAAAAAAATTAAAATCCGTAGCAACACACGGGCATTCAACTAGTGGTACCTAATATACCTGTTGCTCGTGATTTATGTCAGATACAATTGAAGAAAATTAGCAGAGATTGCAATACAATTGATCATGAGTTACGTCAGATAGGCTGTAGAGAGTTGCGTGGTGGTGTGTTGCAAAGTGCGGTTGCACCCTCACTCTAGGGAGGCCTTGTACTCAACTTATCCGGGCTAGGGTATGGCTTGCCCCAATTGCATCACGACTATCTTTCCTTAATTACTACTACCTCTCTTCCCCTAAACTTCTGAGTTCTGACGGATCACCTTTATTCTCATAGCATGATATGGTATATTTGATAATTTTCACCTACAAGAGTTGGATCTCCTATGAGAAGTCTGATTCGAATTTGATCGCCTTTGAGCAGTTGAATTCGAGGAAGTCGTCCTCCCTAGACTAGTGCACGGAAAGGTCTTCGGTCCTTCTTACATGAAATCCATCTCTCCCTCCAACACGTCTAGGTAGTACAAACGAGTTTGACTCAATGGAACTGGCCATTTTGGTGCAAAGAGAGATCCAAATCATTCATCAGTAGTAGCACGACTGCAAAGGAGAACTTGAGCTGCATCATAACACGCGCTTCAGCCAAACGTCTGCCAAGATCTTTGTTCACTAAAGAGGCCTAGAATACAATGTTCTAGTAAATGATTTAACCAATAACATGAACGAAAGAAGTAACTCCATTCGGACACTTGCACACCAACTAGTTTTTCCCCGGTGCCTACAATTCCCATAAAATTCGCCGACATTGTATCCTACATGTGATCCAAACATTCATATTGATATACGATATCTAACAATACTTGTTCTCTCTGCACATATTTTACCGATTGTTCATCAACATACGTCATTTGGGATAAAAATAAAGCAGACCCTTAAGTGTGGATGAGTATATAGTGTATACCGATAGAAAGTATATGGACATCTCCGGTATATATATCGAGGGATCGGTACGAGCACATGCCCGCTCTAAAAGCTACCCTGGTGGGTGATGTGTGAATCAAATCTCTTTAGGTTGTACAGATTCGTACAAGATGGAATATGTAGTATGTATACAGTACACAAACCTAGATACTTGAACAAATCATCACTTGCTCGAAATAAATAAGCAATAGGGAATCCCTAGACCAATCCCAGGAGAACGAATCCGCACACCCAAATTCTCTGGGGTTTATTTTAGAAGATTATCCATTTTTTTAAAGGAGGGGCGAGGGCAGGGGCGTCCTCCGTGTGCCCATCAAAATTAGCCCCTAGCCCCACCCCGCCCCCAAAATACTGGTACTGCCAACCCAGAGGGCAATCCTTATACCCCACCTTCCGAACGAGAATGGGGAGAGGGGCCGTGTACCCCTTATTTTTTTTGGTTGGCTGTGGCCGCTTTTCTCCACGTGGGAGAGATATGAGTAGTTGCCGGGATAAACATGAATGGAAAGAGAGTAGAGACCCAAGTAAAGATCGAGATATTCTTTAAAAATTAATTACCGATAAGTAGTTTCTACAAAAATACGGGTCGAGAGTTCAGAAGAGATGGGTTGTCTTTTTATTTTTTTATTTTTTAACCCTTCACCTTTTATCTTTCTATATTTTTTCCTTAAAATTTTTTCTTGAACGTTTCATTGTTCCCCTTTTGTTACTTTCACTTCCTTTTGTTTTGCAGGATGGCATAAGATCGGCTTATGTCCAGAATATGTTTCAAAATAGTTCACTAACTTGGAAACAAGTACTTATTTTAAAAAAATGTTTCTGTCATTAGGAATTCCGTGAGGTTAAAAGAAGGTTCATATCATAGGAAATATCCACATGGCTGTAGAATAATATTCACCAAGTTGAAAGAAGTTTGTATAGTTTCAGAAAAAAATAGTGAGGTTCAAGTAATGTTAACACGGGAGAAACAATCTTCAGTGGTTGTAAAAAATAATGTTTCATGAGGTTAAAAGAAAGTTTTACACTTAGACTATTTTTAAAAATCCGTGTATACACTCTAGTCTATACATAAATATTTTTAAAATGCAGAAACATTTATTTTCAGATGCATGAAAAATGTATTTCATATAGATGAACATTTAGTATTTTATGCAAGAAATTTTCATATTTTCATGTATACCAAAGCAATTCATATATCATTGAGATGTTTATCTCACATAACGATTATGGACATTATACATGAATCTAGAGCTTCCCAAGAAAACATTATACCCCTACTATGTGTTGTTGGGAACCCCAAGAGGAGGGTGTGATGAGCACATCGGTAGGAGTTTTCCCCTTAGTTAAGAACCAGGGTTATCAATCCAGTAGGAGAAAGAGGACCTTCAGAAGGTTGATGCCACTGACGGTGGTGCTGGCGCTTCACCGGTGTGAGCAACAACGTGGAACCTGCACACAACACAACCAAAATACTTTGCCCCAACGGTACAGTGAGGTTGTCAATCTCACCGGTCTTGCTGAAAACAAAGATTGGACGTATAGTGTGGAAAACAGTGTATGCTTGTAGTAAGTAAAGAGAGCAGGAATTTTTTTGGTTTGTTTACCAGTGTGGAAAATGGACCAGGGTTCATAGGTTCACTAGTGGTGTCTCTCCATAAAAACAACATGTTGGGTGAACAAATTATAACTGGGCAATTGACAAATAGAGGTTGCACCGTAGTGCACAGTATAACATGATGACTACTATGATATTTAGTACGGGCATTACAACAAAATACATAGACCAAAATCTATCTACATCTATGACTAATAATCCACCCTCAGGTTATCATCCGAACCCCCTGAGGTATTAAGTTGCAAGCAACCGATAATCACAATAAACAATGTGTGTAATGTAAGCAATGATTATACAGGAAGACACTCTCATCGCTGTTTTCTCCCTAGTGGCAACATCACATCCTCCCCCGTCACGTTTCTGTCACTCGAGTACAGGCGAAAAGATGGCATGAACCCACTATCTAGCATAAATACTCCCTCTTGGAGTCACTAGCAACTACTTGGCTAGAGTAACCACTAGCAACACAAAGCATGCAAGATCACAAATAACATATGCAATAAAGACTATAATAAACTTGGCATAAGGTCAATATTCATCGGATCCCAGCAAACACAACATATAGAATTACATAAGATCAATCTCGATCATGATAGACAGCTCACGAGATCTAAACATGGAGGCATATGAGGAAGACACAACCATCTAGCTACTGCTATGGACCTGTAGTCTAGGGATGAACTACTCACGCATCACTCCGGAGGCAAGCATGGTGATGTAGAAGCCTCCGGTGATGGTTTCCTCTCCGGCAGGGTGCCGGAAAACAGCTCCAGAACCCTCCTGATCTAGGGTTGACGACGACGGCTGCAGAACTTTTTCAGGATTTTTTATCAGGTGCCTAGGGTTTTCCATCGGGGGGAATAAATAGGAAAAAGGGCAGAGGCGGTGGAGGCCAGAGGGCCCCACACCCATAGCTGGCGCGGCCAAGGGGGAATCGCGCCACCCTATGGTGTGGCCCCCTGTTGCCCGTCTTCGACTAATCTTCGGTGTTCTAGATGCTTCCGGGGAGAATATTTCCAGAACAACTTTTCTGAAACCAAAAACAGCAGAAAACAGGGAACTGGCGCTTGGCATCTTGTTAATAGGTTAGTCCCAGAAAACGTATGAAAATGCTATAAATATGGGAGAAAACATGTATCAATTGGCATAATATGATCATGGAGCATCACAAATTAGGGATACGTTTATGACGTATCAACCCCTTCCACAAATCTGGCCATTGGGAAGCCCACGCAGCACCGGAGATACCGGTGTTTCCACCGGTACTACAGGTGGTCTTCTTGGTCTGGAGCCCGCGTGGCTCCTCTTCCCTTTAGCAGGTTCCCCAGGCACGGAGCAACCGGTGAGAACACCGGAGGTACCGCCCACCAGTACTACCTGTGAGCTCCGCCCTGGCCTCCGTCATGTGGCACCCGAACCTTACTTTAGCTGAGCCACCATCGGTAGCTCCACCGGAGGAACTCCGCTCGTTGTAGGCCTGCTGAAGGGGTGGAGGTACCGGTGGGAACACCGGAGGTTCCGCCCACCGGTACCACCGGTGACATCCTCTGCAGGGTCCTCCATGTGCCACTCGAAGGGGGTTTTGGCGGAGGTACCACCAGTACCACCACCGGATTCCCCCACCTGGGGCTGTCCTGGGAAACAGCAGGGGCGGTACTACCGGTGGTTTCACCGGTACTACCTCTGCATGTAGAAACTGTTTCCCAAGTTTGTCTTTTTGAGCTCTTTTCTTTTGGAGAATTATCGTGATTCCCTTAGGGATACTATGGAGATTATAGGACATATTGTGAAGTACAAATATACAATGCATATACTCGAAATAAAGATTAGTACTTTAGTTACATTGTCATCAATTATCAAAACGGAAGATGATCTTTCATTCTCCCCCTTTTTGGTAATTGATGAAAACACAACCATTTGCACCACTAGGTCACAACAACATGAACGGAGCTCCCCCTAGAGATATGCTCCCTTCATGACGAATGGGCCGAGCAAGATAGATATGATAACAATGAGAAAACTTGCTTACACAAATAATATGGAACCCATAAATACGATAAATTTAGAGAACGAGGTTCACATGTTTTACACCATGCATAACTAGGTTCACATAATACGAACAATAAACACGAAATCCATAAATAACATACTCTCTCAAGCAAGAAGAGACAACATAAATATAGCAAGGCTTGAGAGAGAAACCCATGCAAATGCCCAACGCTCCTAAATAGATACGGAGCATTATGTCATATGTGGGATAGAGCCCCTTGGTGAACCCCACAGCAAACTTCTTCCAATGATAAAGGGGAGTGAGTTGATCCTTGCTAATTGTCGAGCCATTTATGAAGTGAACGCGAAACCACTCACTCTCATACTCGGGGCCATCGGCAAAAGGTCCATGATCCGGATAGCCACCGAGAAGGATACCCACATCGGACCACTTGAGAGGGAACTTTTCCCCCTTTTTCATCCAAGTGAGGTGGCTCTGAGTTTCATTCGCAAGGTGAACGCTTCCAAGAACTCACACACACTCCCCTCATCATAATCTTGTTGCACTTGCATGATGGGACGAAGACCAAAAGCATCAACAATCTCAATAGCTTCACCAAAGTAGTTGGGCTTCCTTTCCATGAGATTAAGGTTAATAGCATGTTGAGTGGCCACATTGTCCCTGGGCTTCGTCATGAGGATCTCCTTATATATCTCAGCATGGAACAAAGTGTGGAATCGAGTATCCCTTCCCCTAAATTGAGGGGTCAATCGATCCTGGTCAATAACATACGGGTTCTCACGTCGTTAGCCGTGAAAACCGCCCGAGGAACTTGGTAAGAAGATTTTTCCTTCAGTGGAAAAGACTTCTCCGGAGCTGGGAATCTTGGCTTTCTATTACATTGAGAGGGATCCACGGTTTCTTTAACCTCATCCACACACGGAACTTTCCTATTCTCCATCCTCTTTGTGCGACCTCCCTTTGAGCCACTAGCATCTAAGGAGGAGAAATAGAAAGAAAAAGCATGATGAAAAGATGATGCCACAATGTTGAATACACACAAATCAAAGAAACCAAGAGTAGTGAATACTAGAGATGAACAACTACGAAATAGGGGAATATGTACATAGAGCTGATGGTGCAATAGTTGATTTGGGAGTGGTTGCTTCTTGATGACTTTTAAATCCCCGACAACGGCGCCAGAAAACTTGTTGATGGCGTGTAGCTGCCCTCGTTGGTAAACCCCAAGAGAAACGTTGTGAAGAGTGCAACAACAAGTTTTCCCTCAAAAAGAAACCAAGGTTGAATCGACAAGTAGGAGGACAAGATATCTCTAAAGTTTGAAGCAGCTTAGGTGGCAGGGTGCACTACACATTCAGCAGCAACGTCGAACCTACACAACACAATCAAATCACGTTGTCCCAACGAAGCAGTGAGGTTGTTCATCTCACCGGTTTTGCTGAACACAAAGAGCTTAAACGTATGGTGTGGAAAACAGTAGGAACATTATGAGAGCAATATGAAATTAGTACGTGTTTTATCAGTATAAGGAAAAAGGGCCGGCGTCCACAGTTCACTAGTGGTGTCTCTCCGTGAAAGATAAATAACATGTGTGGTGAAGAAATTATAGCTGGGTAATTGACAGAAATGAAGGCTGCACCGTAGTGCATATGCAAGACATAAAGATTACTATGTGATTCATATGGGAATTACAAAAAAATACATAGACCGTTATCCAATTGCATCTATTACTAATAATCCACCCTCCGAATATCATCCGAACAAACGTTGGGTATTAAGTTGCAAGCAACAGATAATTGCAGTAAGCAAGGTATGTAATGTAAACAATAACATCATCCTTAGAAAAAGCATTGTTGTTTTCTCCCTAATGGCAATAGCACATCCTCCATTTGTCACGTTTCTGTCACTCGAGCACATATGCAAAGGAGGCATGAACCAACTATCGAGCATAAAGACTCTCTTATGGAGTTACTAGCATCTACTTGGCCAGAGCATCTACTAACAACGGAGAGAATGCAAGATCATAAATAACATATGCATGAAGATAACATGATAGATTGATAATCAAAAGACATAGCATTCAACATTCATTAGATCCCAGAAAACACAACATGTAGCATTACATAAAGATGATCTTGATCATGTTAGGCAGCTCACAAGATCTATACATGGGGTACAAAGGGGAGAGAACAACAATCTAGCTAATTCTATGGACCCGTAGTCCAGGGATGAACTACTCACGCATCACTTCGTAGGAGGGCATGGTGGTGTAGACCCCTCCGGTGATGAATTTCCTTCCTGGCAGGGTGCCGGGGGGAGCTCCAGAACCCTCCCGGTCTCGGGATGACGATGACGGCGGCTTCAGGTGTTTTTCAGGATGAAGTTGAATATATTTAAGGTTTACGTCTCGGGGGGGGGGGGGGGGAATAAATAGGCGAAAGGGAAGAGGCGGTGGAGGCCTGGGGGCCGCACACCACCCCACAGCTTGGCCAGGGGGTGCGCTGCCCTATGGTGTGGGCCCCCTGAGGTCCCCCTCTGGGTGTCTTCGGAATCCGTGGAATCCTAGGGAATTCAAAGACTTCCGGGTTTCGAATTTTCCAATTCCGAGAATATTTCTAGAACAACTTTTTTGAAACTAAAAACAACAGAATACATGGAACTGACTCTGTGGCATCTTGTCAATAGGTTTGTCCGGAAAATCGATAAAAATGACATAAAGTGTATAGCAAACATGTGCGAAATAACATGAAAACAACATGGAACATCAGAAATTAGGGATACGTTTATGACGTATCAACATCCCCAAGCTTAGTTCCTACTCGTCCTCGAGTAGGTAAACGATAAAAACACATAATTTCTTAGGTGACATGCTACCATGATAAACTTGACCATCATAATGTAAAAGGATATATAAGCTGAGATCATAGAACTTTTAACACAAGCATGATAAATAGAACTTTAATAATAAAGCATAGCAATCACCTTGCATCATGATAAGTAACACAAATAAACGATCATGAATAACAATGCAAAGAAAGATATATGTTTGTTTCAAGTATAGAGAAATCATGGCATAGTGATATTTCGCAAGTCCTTAAGATTGGGGCAAAACATAAATGCCGGGACACCTTCTAATTTTCATGAGGAAGACTAGAACAAATAGTTAGAGAACAAGCAATACCACATCATGAATCAATTAATAATGTTTCTGGGACAAATGCACATAAAACTTAGAATGGAAATTATTCTCTCTCAACTGTTCATAAAGTTAGAAGATAGAGACTCAAAATAAAAGTAAAAGAAAGGCCCTTTGCAGAGGGAAGCATGGATCACTCATGTGCTTGAGATTTTATTTTATTAATAGAGGTATTAAAATATTTGACACTCCTCCCACCCATCTTACACAAACCATGGCTAACCGTATCCTCGGGTGCCTGCCAACAATCACATACCACGGAGGAGTATCTATATTTTGAGAGGTGTATGCTAATGTCAACGAATGGTAAACAGAAAATACATCACTTCACAAGTCAACTAGATTTCACAAGAGCGGCTCCCATGTGAAGGACGCAATAGTTATGCTTTGGCAACGGTGCCAGAAAACTTGATGGTGCAATAGTTGACGGGGAGTGGTTGCTTCTTGATGACTTTTAAATCGCCGGCAACGGCGCCCGAAAACTTGTTGATGGCGTGTAGACGCCCTCGTCGGTAAACCCCAAGAGAAAGGTTGTGAAGAGTGCATTAGCAAGTTTTCCCTCAGAAAAGAAACCAAGGTTGAATCGACCAGTAGGAGGACAAGCAATCTCTGAAGGTTGAAGCAGCTGAGAGGGCAGGGCGCACTACCTGTTCAGCAGCAACATGGATACTACACAACACAATCAAATCACTTTGTCCCAACGAAGCAACGAGGTTGTCAATCTCACCGATTTTTCTGAACACAAAGAGGTTAAACGTATGGTGTGGAAAACCGTAGGAACAGTATGAGAGTAGTATGAAAGTAGTAGGTGTTTTATCAGTATGAGGAAAAAGGACCGGGGTCCACATTTCACTAGTGGTGTCTCTCCGTGAAAGATAAATAACACCTGTGGTGAAAAAATTACAGCTGGGCAATTGACAGAAATAAAGGCTGCACCATAGTGCATATGCAAGACATAAATATTACTATGTGAATCATGCGGGCATTACAACAAAATACATAGACCGTTATCCAAATCCATCTATGACTAATAATTCACCCTCCGAATATTATCTAAACAAACGTTGGGTATTAAGTTGCAAGCAACAGATAATTGCAGTAAGAAAGTGTGTAATGTAAACAATAATATCATCCTTAGACAAAGCATTATTGTTTTCTCCCTAATGGCAACATCACATCCTCCATCAGTCATGTTTCTATCACTCGATCACAGATGCAAAGGAGGCATGAACCCACTATCGAGCATAAATACTCCCTCTTGGAGTTACTAGCATCTACTTGGCCAGAGCATCTACTAAAAACGGAGAGAATGCAATATCATAAATAACATATGCATGAAGATAACATGATAGATTGATAATCACAAGACATAGCATTGAACATTCAACAGATCCCAACAAAAAAAACATGTAGCATTACATAAAGATGATCTTGATCATGTTAGGCAGCTCACAAGATCTAAACATGAGATACAAAGTGGAGAGAACAACGATCTAGCTACTGCTATGGACCCGTAGTCCAGGGATGAACTAGTCACGCATAACTTTGGAGGAGGGCATGGTGTTGTAGGCCCCTCCGGTGATGAATTTCCCTCCCGGCAGGGTGCCGGGGAGAGCTCCAGAACCCTCCCGGTCTCGGGATGATGATGATGGCGGCCTCGGGTGTTTTTTGGGATGAAGTGGAATATATTTAGGGTTTACGTCTGGGGGGAATAAATAGGCGAAAGGGCAGAGGCGGTGGAAGCCTGGGGGCCCCACACCACCCCACGTCGCGGCCAGGGGGCGCGGTGCCCTATTGTGTGCCCCCCTGAGACCCCCCCTCCGGGTCTCTTCGGGATTTCTAAGACTTCCGAGCTTCAAATTTTCCAATTCCGAGAATATTTCCAGAACATCTTCTCTGAAACTAAAAACAGAAGAAAACAACAAACTGGCTCAGTGGCATCTTGTCAATAGGCTAGTCTAAAAAATTGATAAAAATGACATAAAGTGTGTAGCAAACATGTGGGAAATAACATGAAAACAACATGGAACATCAGAAATTAGGGATACGGTTATGACGTATCAAGAGCCATCCTACTAATCGAAGTATTTTGGGCCTAGTAGTAACAATCAAAATTTCTAGGGTTTGTACTTGTGAATCCCTACTCCATACACACACAGAAAAAGATTCATGGTGCTCCTAGTGCATCTCTATCCGTCAACGAGATGGGAGAGAGGGGGAGCAACGTACCCGAATCCATGGCGTAGATCGGAGGAGAGGAGACGTCCATGGAGCTTCCCAAGGCAAGGAGGGACCCTCCAGGCGGTGGAGGAGCTCGTCTCGGCGGCAGAGAGGTTGAGGGCGGCGGCGTTTGTGAGGAGGAGGAGTTAGGGAGAGTGGGGGGAGAGTGAGATCTAAAGATCCCTTCCCCCGCTCACCCTAGGGTTATCCCCACAGAATTGCAGCGAGCGGTACTACCAGTGGAAACACCGGAGTTACCGCTCCCTAGATACACGGCGTGGCACGGTATAGATCCTCTAGGCGAAAATTCCGCACCAGAAGTAGTACAGGTGGGGCACCGGTAGTACATGCATAGCGGAGCTACCGGTGGTTTCCCCGGAGGTTCCGCTCGACCCATTTTCTGTGCGCCAAGACCATAATAACGAGGGCATCGGGATGGAAATGAGATTTTGGGGAAAGGAGGATTGGGTTGAATAGTTGTAACTGTCATACGAGATGAAATACTTGACACGGTTTCTCAATATGCAATGAGGAAAACGCCGAACTCGCGCAAGTTGCCGAGGGGGGGGGGGGGTAATAGTATGCACGTGAAAGAGCCAAATAAAACTAACTTCTTAAGTAGGAGGTCGGTGGCCGTGGCCACCATGTTTGAGTGTGTACTTTGGCACCGTGAAGATGTATCTTGGGTCCAAAAGTACCACTCACAATGAAGCACAATAAGTCACAAAATGACTAGATATGCAATCAAGAGTTTATTTGCACATAATAAGAGGAGTGTTCAGTCATGAATTGAGTGACGCTCCCCCTATGTCCATGCCTACATCCAAACCTAATAAGACGTATAGTGGAGGTACTTATGAAAGGTCTCAAGTGAAGTTAGACGAATCAATGACATTTAGTTCAATACTCAAAGCTCGAAATCTTATTAATCAAGGGCCTTTGTGAAGATATCCGCAATTTGATCCTTGGTTGATACATATGAGAGATCGATACCGCCCTTTTCAACATGATACCGAATGAAGTGATGATGGATCTCAATGTGCTTCGTCTTGGAGTGAATAACGGAGTTGTAGGCGATCTTGATTGCACTCTCATTGTCACAAAGAAGAGGCACTTTGTCAAAAATGACACTATAATCCTTCAAGGTTTCCCTCATCCAAAGTAATTGAGTACAACAACTTGCCGCGGAGATGTACTCGTCCTCGATGGTGGAGAGAGCAATGCAATTTTGCTTCTTGGAAGACCAACACACCAAGAAGCGACCAAGGAATTGGCAACCCCCGGATGTGGACTTCCTATCTGTCTTCTCTCCCGCATAATCCGCATCTTAATACCCAATGATCTGAAAGCTTGAACCCTTGGGATACAAAAGACCAAAATTTGGGATATGAACTAAATATCGAAAGATTCGTTTAACCGCTTCCAAATGTCTTTTCCTCGGAAAGGCTTGAAACCTTGTATATTTACCAACGCTAAACATGATATCCGGTATATATGCACAAAGGTAAAGAAAAGATCCAATCATTGAGCATTCTACCTTTTGATCTACCTCTTTACCATTTGGATCGGGTTTCAAGTGAAGGGTTGTGGACCTGGGAGTCATCATAGGCTTGGCATCACGCATATTGAATCTCTTGAGCATGTCTTGGGTGTACTTGTCTTGTTTGATGAAGGTTTCTTCATGATATTGATTCACTTCAAAGCCAAGGAAATACTCCAATTCCCCCATAATGGACATCTCAAACCTCTCGGTCATTAACTTGCAAAACTCTTTATTGAACAAAGTGTTAGTGGACCCAAAAATGAATTCATCCACATAGCGTTGGCATATGAACAAGTCACCTCCAACCGTCTTGGTAAAAAGGGTGGAATCGATTAAACCAACATTAAACCCACGATCCACTAGAAACTCTTTAAGGTGCTCGTACCACGCACGTGGAGCTTGTTTAAGTCCATATAGTGCCTTATCAAGTTTATAGACATAATCAGGGTGGTTGGGATCCTCGAAGCCCGGAGGTTGCTTGACATATACAAACTCATTAATGGGACCATTTAGGAAAGCACTCTTAACATCCATTTGTTGTAGCTTGAAATTATGTTGAGATGCATAAGCAAGTAAGATGCAAATAGATTCAAGACGAGCTACGGGAGAAAAGGTTTGACCGAAAGAAAACCATTGAGCCACAAATCTCGCCTTGTTGCGAATGACAATACCATCTTTTTCTTGTTTGTTCTTGAACACCCACTTGGTGCCAATAACATTCTTGCAATCCTTGGGACTTGGCACTAACTTCCAAACCTTGTTGCCCTCGAAGTTGTTGAGTTCACCATGGATGGCTTCAGGCCAATCTCGATCCTCGAGAGCTTCATATACCTTCTTGGGCTCAATGAAAGAGACAAAGGAATGATCCTTACTAAAGTTCTCCAATTGCTTCCTAGTGACAACCCTTCCACGAACTTTCCCGAGAATCTTGTCCTCAATGTGAACCACATGCTCAAGATTTTCTAGCCTTCTCTTTGCTCTACGAGCTAGCATCTCCTCCAAAGATTCCTTGGATATTGCTTGAGAATCACCTTCTTCATCAGAGTCATGTCCATATTCATCTTGGCCTTGATCATCAATGGGAGAAGGATCACCAATAGGTTGACCTCTCTCAACAATGATAATGTCTTGATCTTGTCCTTGGTTAGAAGCTTGGCCTGGTTCATTATCTTGGCCTTGTTCACTAGATTGGCCTAGATTATTAGCTTGAGGGCTTGGTGCATCTTGTTGGGTAGCTTGTGTATCAACGGGTGTAGTCAATGGCTCCACTTGAGTGGGGGCATAGTCCTTCTCCCTCCGTCATCCAATAACCCTCAATGGGTATTATTTCACAAATCCCCATTCTTCTTATGACGATTGGAGGAATTGCATATCCTACAATGACATGATCTATACGCCCTCTTGGGAGCCATTATCCTCACCAAACACCATGTCTATAGCTTCTTCAACTTGTCCTGTGGACTTACTGTAGACTCTATATGCGTGAGCATTTGTGGCATAACCAACAAAGATACCCTCATAAGATTTGGTCTCAAACTTTGACAAACGTTTAGCTTTCTTGCGAATGAAGCATTTGCATCCAAAGAACTTGAAGTAAGATACATCCGTCTTCTTTCTCGTGATAATATCATAAGGAGTCTTGTTCAAGATCTTGCAAATATATAACCAGTTGGTGGCATGACATGCGGTGGAGACGGCTTCGGCCCAGAAGTTATAAGGAGAAGAAAACTCCGCAATCATTGTCCTAGACGCATCCATCAAGGTCCAGTTCTTCCTCTCCGCTACACCATTTTGTTGAGGGGCATAGGGAGTGGAATATTGATGATAAATTCCCTCTTCACTAAGAAAACCCTCGACGATGTAGTTCTTGAACTCCGAGCCATTATCACTTTGAATGGCCAATAAGGTAGCATTATGTTGGCGCTCAACCATAGTGATGAACTCGATGAGTCTCTTTTGAGTCTCACTTTCCTATTGAAGAAGTACACCCAACAATATCTTGAATAATCATCCACAATCACCAAGTAATACTTCTTTCCTCTGATACTATCATAGGATAGTGGACCAAAGAGATCCAAGTGAATGAGCTCGAGAATTCTTGTGGCGGAGATAGTGGTCTTGGTTGGGTGGAGTTATCCATGTTGCTTCCCAAAGGCACAAGAGATACACACACAATCTTTAGCAAACTTAGCCTTGGTTATTCCTAGAACATGATTTCCACTTAGAGAAGTCCACTATTGGTGTGGGATAACCCTATGTTTAAAAGCCAACCCACATCAACTTTAGCCATTAGGCATGTCGCGGCACACGTGTCTCCTTTAGAGAAGTCCACTATATACATTCCGTTCTCGACAAACCCAACAAAGGCTACTTCAAGAGTTGTTTCCCAAGTGACAATCACATTCTCTTTATTACAAAAAGAGGTAAAGCCACAATTTGCAAGTTGGAGAACGGACATCAAGTTATAACCAAGGGACTCAACAAGGAGAACATTCTCAATTGATAAATAATTTGAGATAGCCACCTTGCCTCGTCCCAATACCTTAAGCTCGAAATTATCACCAATAGGGGCGTAATTGAGATATGGTGATGGAGGTTCAAGATTACTCATTGCGTCATTACTTCCGGTCATATGTTGGGATGCACCACTATCCACTTTCCATCTACCCAAGCCGGAAGCACTTCCTTACAAGAAATAAATTTCTTGATTTAGGTACCCATCCTTCAATGGGTCCTCTTTTACTAGTAACAAGGGTCTTAGGAACACAAATAGTCCAGTGAGAATCATAACCATAAGAAGTACCAACGTGTTTAGCATACACATGACCATCTCTAGATTTCATAAGAACATAAGAGGGGTTATATTTTCCGGCAAAGTCATTGTGAGTGATGCCCCCTAGAGGTCTCACCACCCACAATGTTGTTGGTATCCTTTTCCTTGGTCACCTATCCCTCCTTCACAAAGACAATATTTTGAGAGGAAGAGGTGACCTTCTTAGTCTTCTTCTTGTTCTTCTTCTTTGACTTGTCAACAAAGCCAAGCCCTTCCTTCCCTTTCTTAGATCCTTGAGAGCTTATGGCATCATTGAGGATTTTCTCTCTCCCTAAAATGTTAGAAGTAGTACAAGAGGTAGGCATGATAACAATGCTACTAGTGGAAGGTATCACATGCTTATTAGATTGTTGAGCTAGAAGCTTATTCCGAGACGTGGTGAGTTTGTCATGAATTTATTTAAGAGACGTGAACTCCGTTTCTAGTTTTTCATGACGCTCAACAAGGCTCTCGTGAGCTATTCCTAGCTTCAACTCTTCTTCTTCAAAAAAATCAAGTAAAGCAAGATATTGTTCATTATCCTTCCTAAGTTTGGAAGCACTAATAGCATGGGTCTCTTCTAGACTAGATAGTCTCTCTTCAAGAAAGGCTCTCGTGGATCTTTCTTTCTCAAGAGTTTCTACAAGCTCCTTGTCATTGCTCTCATGGCCACCACCATAACTCTCCAAGGTCACGATGAACTCTTCCTTCTCATCAATAAGAGATTTAGCATCCTCAAGTTGCCTCAAAAGGGCCTTTACCTTTTCTTTGGTTTCACCTTCAAGACTAGACAACCAAGAGCCTAATCTTGGCCTCCTCATCATCATCAACAATATTTTCAATGCAATCCAATAGTAAGGGGGATTAGTTGCAATAGACTTGGAGGTGGAAGGTATTACCGCGGTAGATTTTTTCATGAGAAATGTAGGTCGGATTGATGCCTTAACATTGTGGGATTCGAATAGAGAGACCCGATGAAATGGAAGATGTAGCTATGGCGACGTGGGCCACACCTATGTCTTCATCTTGTCCTTCATCTCTGGAATAGTATGTTTCCAATACGGGCCCTTATTGAACATATAGAGCCCTTGGGACTCTTATAGCAAGGTTATTGTTTTGTGGAGCTTTAGTCTTCTCCTTCCTAACAAGCTTGCCTTCATTCTCTTCTCTTGGCTCAAAAGGACACTCTTTGACGAAGTGATTTGCACTTCCACAATTATAGCATGTCCTTGGCCGCTCTCCCTTCTTCTTGTAGACCTTGTTTCTTAAAGGTCTTGGAGCACCGGTCTTATGAGCCTCCCAACTCTTCCAATAGACATGCATGGCAAGAGTAATACACTTGTGAGCACCCTTGTATATGTCTTGATAGTCCTCTTCATCATCATTATCCTCATCAACTTCTTCTATCTTGGAAATAGCCTTGGACTTCAAGGCAAGGTTGGGTGACTTTTCAATTCCTCTAGAGCGGGCGAGACCATCGTCCACACTCTTGTGAGATAAGGATATGGCTATGAACTCACTAAGAACACCCATGGAGTTGAGTGAATTATAGTACCTCTTGTTCGGATGCTAGTGGATAGGTTCTTCTCAAAAGGAGTTATGGCTTTGACAAACTTCCTCTTGACCCACTCATCGGAGATTTTCTCTTTCCCAAAGTCCCTCAATTGGTTGGCAAGGGTGACAACTCTTCTATATAGCTCCTTGGGACTCTCATTATCTATCATGAAGAAGTTTTTGTACTTGTCAATTGCCACATCATACTTGGAGGATTGGATGCTAGCATTTCTTTGAACAAGGTGTCAAGTTTATCCCAAGCCCCTTGGCGGTCTTGATACCGCGGATGTGTTCGAGATGTTCTCCTGGGAGGGCCTTTTGAATAGTGACAAGAGCAGTCTTGTTGAGTTGAAATTCAATATCCTCTCTTGGAGTCAAGTTGCTTGCATCATGAGGATGGAATCCATGGAGAACATTCTCCACTAGGCGGTGCAAGAGCCGAAAATATGAGACTCTATATCGAACTTCCAAGAAGAAAATTTATTAGCATTAAGCATGGGAGGAAGTCCAACATTTAAAATGTGTGGCACATTAGAACTGGGATGAATAGAGTCATAATTGGAAGGGCGTGGAACTATTGAGTTAGACCCTGAACCATTAGCCGTTTGAGACTTGGAGACTTCGGAACTTCCACCGCCCTTAGCCTTTTTATCGGCTTTTTCCATGGCTTTCGCCTTTGCTAGAGAAATGTTAACTTCCATTTCAGCGATGTCCGGAATGGAATCATGATCCGAGCTAACATCGTCGGGGGTGGATGGGAGTACCTCGGACTCCTTGGTTTTCCCAATCATGGCCTCCAACATCTTGTTTATGCTAGAAACCTCCGAACCACCACTAGAAATTCTACTTGGATAGTTCCAACCGTTTCTTAAAGGTTAGTTATAGTGTCCGTCATTTTGGCGATTTCCGCATTAGAACCATCGGGCCCACTTTCATTGACCATTATACTCTTAGGAGGTTAAGCCCTTAGCAAGAGCTGAGGCTCTAATACCAATTCAAAGTGTATTCAGCCCCCTCTAGTTGACCATAGTGCGCGTTTGTAACCTCACCCGAAAATAGTGAAGTATTGATGGCTGGCTTCTGTGGTTTTTTCTCTTCCTTGTTGGAAGGGTTTTCCACGTTAAAATCTCGTGTCCCCGTTGGTTCGATCTTGTTTAATTTCATAGTTGTTTTGCTATTGCCTGTAACAAGTGGTATCAGAGCCCTGTTTCAGATTAGGGATTCACGATGGCATCAATGAAGTTTGATCTACCGTTGCTCGACTACAAGATGAGGTTTTCTCTGTGGCAAGTAAAGATGCGTGCGGTTCTGTCGCAATCATCGGATCTTGATGAGGCGCTGGATTCTTTCGGGAATAAGGAAGCGAGGGAGTGGACTCTTGAGGAGAAGCGCAAAGATTGCAAGGCTTTGTCTTTGATTCAACTTCATCTATCGAATGATATTTTGCAAGGGGTGCTGCAGGTGAAATCTGCGGCAACGTTGTGGCTCAAGCTGCAGTCGATCTGCATGTCAAAGGATCTAACCAGCAAGATGCACGTTAAGACGAAGTTGTTCTCAAGATGCAAGATGGTGGTTCTTTCATGAGCCACTTGTCAATCTTTAAGGAGATCGTGTCCGACCTAGTGTCGATGGAGGTAAAATATGAGGATGAAGATTTAGCTCTTCTGTTGTTATGTTTGCTGCCTAGTTCTTTTACAAACCTGCGGGATACCATACTGTTAAGCCGCGATGAACTAACTCCCGCGGAAGTTTGTGAGGCCCTGCAGACCAGGGAAAAGATGAAAGTTATGGTGCAGTCTAACGTATCGTCCTCCAAAGGAGATGCATTGCAGGTACGAGGTAGACCTGAGCAGCGAGATAACAACTACAACAGCAATAACAGAGATAAGAGCAGGGGCCGTTCAAAGACCAAAGGACGAGACAAGTTCTATAGGTACTGTAAGAAAACCAATCACACCATTGAGGATTGCTGGAAGGTGCAGAACAAGGAGAAAAGGAACGGCACATACCAACCAAAAAATAAATCTGACGGTAATGGTAATGGTTTTGGTAAGGCTTCTGTTGTTGCTGCTGATAATAGTTCGGATGGTGAATGCTTAGCTGTTTTAGCTGCATGTGTTATCCGTGATGATGAGTGGATTCTCGATACTGCTTGTTCGTTTCATATTTGCTGTAACAAAGATTGGTTCAGTTCTTATGAGGCTGTGCAGACTGGAGATTTTGTGCGTGTGGGGAATGACAACAAATGTCACATTGTTGGCGTTGGATCTGTTCAGATCAGGACCCATGGAGGGATGACACGTGCATTTACGGGAGTGAAACACATACCATCCATGGCGAGAAATTTGATCTCGCTGAGTGCCCTTGATTGTGACGGGTACAAATATGCCGGAGGGGATAAACGCCTGAAGGTATTAAAAGGTTCTCTCATTGTTATGATTGATGATATGAATTCTGCCAAGTTATATATCCTTAGAGGTAGAACTCTGTCTGGTACAGCTGCTATTATTACTAATGATGATCCAAGTACAACTAACCTCTGGCATAAGCGACTTGAACACATGAGTGAACATGGTATGGCAGAATTGGTGAAGAGAGAACTTCTGAAGAACTGCAATATGAGTAAGTTGCCGTTCTGTGAACACTGCGTGTTTGGTAAGCATAAGAGAGTTAAGTTCAATGCTTCCGTTCATACCACTAAAGGTACATTGGATTATGTATATGATGATTTATGGGGGCCTTCACGTAAGCCCTCTTATGGTGGTGCTCGTTATATGCTTACTATCATTGATGATTACTCTAGAAGAGTTTGGCCTTATTTCCTGAAAACTAAGGATATACTTTTGCGGCTTTTAAATAGAGGAAAGTTATGATTGAAAAGCAAACTGAGAGAAAGGTGAAGTTGCTTCGTACTGACAATGGTGGCGAATTTTGTTCGCATGCTTTTGATGATTATTGTGTGCAGGAAGGCATTGTCAGGCATCACACCATCCCATACACACCTCATCAGAATGGTGTAGCCGAGCGGATGAACATGACGATCATCTCCAAAGCTCGCTGCATGTTGTCTAACGCCCGTATGAACAGGAGTTTTTGGGCTGAGGCTGCCAACACTGCCTGCTACTTGATCAACAGGTCAACATCCATCCCTCTTGACAAGAAAACTCCTATTGAGGAATGGTCTGGTGAGTCAGCTAATTATTCACAACTGAAAGTTTTTGGTTGCACTGCCTATGCTCATGTTGATAATGGAAAGTTAGAGCCTAGAGCTATTAAGTGCTTATTTCTTGGTTATGGTTCTGGTGTAAAAGGATATAAGTTGTGGAACCCGGAAACCAAAAAGACTTTCTTTAGCAGGAGTGTTGTGTTTAATGAATCTGTTATGTATGAGGACAGATTGTCAACTAATGTTATGCCAGATTCTTCTGATGAGGACGAACCACGAGTTCGTTTGCAGGTGGAGCTAGAACACCTGGATGAGGAGGAAACTGAAATTGATGGGGAGGATATTGTGCCACCGTTACCTCCTATTGTGCAGCAAGAAAATTTGTCTATTGCAGAGCGCAGAGAGAATAGGAATAAAGGACCTCGTACTCGTTTAATTGAGGAATGTGATGTTGTTTATTTTGCTCTAAGTTGTGCAGAACAGGTGGAGAATGATGTTGAACCTGCTACGTACACTGAAGCTATTGCTTCGGTTGATCGTGACAAGTGGATTGGTGCAATGCACGAGGAGATGCAATCAATTGAGAAGAATGGCACATGAGATGTTGTGCGCTTGCCTAAACAAAAGAAGGCCGTCCGTTGCAAGTGAATATTCAAGAGAAAGGAGGGTTTGTTTCCTAGTGAGCCTCCAAGGTTTAAGGCAAGGTTAGTAGAAAAAGGTTTCAGCCAGATTCTAGGAGTGGATTATAATGATGTGTTCTCACCTGTTGTCAAGCATAGTTCTATTCATACTTTCTTTAGTATTGTTGCTATGCATGATCTTGAGCTTGAGCAGTTAGATGTGAAGACTGCGTTTTTGCATGGAGAACTTGAGGAGGAGATATACATGGACCAACCTGAAGGGTTCATAGTGTCTGGTAAAGAGGATTTCGTGTGCAAGCTAAAGAAGTCCCTTTACGGTTTGAAATAGTCTTCTCGACAATGGTATAAAAGGTTTGATTCTTTTATGATGTCACATGGCTTTAAGAGGTCTGAATATGATAGATGTGTGTACATTAAATTTGTTGATGAATCGCCTGTATACCTGTTGCTATATGTTGATGATATGTTAATTGCTGCCAAGAGCATGAAAGAAATCACTACATTGAAGAAACAATTGAGTAGTGAGTTTGAGATGAAGGATCTTGGTCCTGCTAAGAAAATTCTAGGTATGGAAATTTCAAGAGACAAAAAATCTAGATTGCTATTTCTTAGTCAGGATAATTACATTAAGAAAGTCCTTCATCGTTTTAATATGCATGATGCAAAGTCTGTTAGTACTCCTATTGCTTCACACTTCAAGTTGTCAGCATCGCAGTGTCCTACTACTGACAAAGATATTGAGTACATGTCACGGGTTCCCTTTGCTAGTGCTGTTGGTTCCTTAATGTATGCCATGGTGTGTTCTCGGCCTGATTTATCTTATGCTATGAGTTTGGTCAGTCGATACATGGCTAATCCTGGTAAAGAACATTGGAAAGCTGTTCAGTGAATTTTCAGGTACCTTCGTGGCACATCCAAAGCTTGCTTGAAGTTTGGCAAGACTGGTGAGGGACTCGCAGCCTATGTGGATTCAGATTTTGCTGCCGACTTGGATAAGAGGAGGTCCCTCACAGGTTATGTGTTTACAGTTAGTGGATGTACTGTTAGCTGGAAGGCTACCTTGCAGGGTGTTGTTGCACAATCTACTACTGAGGCTGAGTACATGGCTATTGCTGAAGCATGCAAAGAGTCAGTTTGGTTGAAAGGTCTGTTTGCTGAGCTTTGTGGAGATGATACTTGGATTAACCTATTTTGTGACAGTCAGAGTGCTATTTACCTTACTAAGGATCATATGTTCCATGAGAGAACAAAGCACATTGATGTCAAGTACCATTATGTGTGTGATGTTGTTGCACAAGGTAAGCTGAAGGTATGCAAGATTAGTACTCATGATAATCCTGCTGATATGATGACAAAGCCAGTTCCTGTTGCTAAGTTTGAGCTTTGCTCAAGCTTAGTTGGTATCACTGTTTATCCCAAGAGGCTATTTGGCGCCGAAGGTGTTTTCTTTGTTTGTTTCAGGGTGAAGGTTTCGTTTTATGCTACAAGTTTTCTTTGTTTGTTTCAGGGTGAAGGTTTCGTTTTATGCTACAAGAAGGAATTTGTCTCAAGGTGGAGTGTTATTTTGTGGTGATCCAAATTCATATGAAGATAAAGGAAAGTTCGTCCTCCGCTCTTTCGGGTGAGGTTACAAACGCGCCGGGATTTACAATGTGTGCCTTATCCCGTGCGACAACTTACAAGAGGTATATAAGGGCGGTCCTGACCTAACTAGGTCGGTAACGGTGAATCCAACTCGAATTCGGCCCTAAGCCTCCAGCGACGGGCCTCGCGTAGCGGAGGCCGAAGTTTCCTTTATCTTCATATGAATTTGGATCACCACAAAAATAGGTTGACTACCAATTTTTCTTCTTTTACTTTTTAGTTTGGGCTAAACAAGTATTATAAGGTTCTCTAGATGTGCAACTAGGTGTATAACCTATGTGATACAAGATAAGATACGCAACGAAAGCAAAGAGAAAGGTAACAACATAAACCACAAGTGTAAATAAGGAGACAAGCATATGTTTCTCGTAGTTCTTTCTCAAAGAGAAGTACGTCTACGTTGGAGAGGTGGGGAGCCACCTAGGCAATCCTCAATAGCACGGATGTGCACACCTTATTCTCCTTGAGCTTCTCCAGTGAGGGAGATTCTCGTTTCCAATATGAGGTCGACTTGAAGGCGTTGAACAAACCTTTACACAAGGTTGAGGACACTCCACAAGATCGATGGAGGTTCTCAACAATCCGAAGCTTCTTGCAACGAGGTGGAAGCTCCAAACACAAGTTCTAGTAGGGTTTCTAGGCCCCAAGTAGGATTCTATATCTACTAGAATGTGTGGATGGATTTGCAATTCCTTTGGTGGAATCACGGATCTAGGTCTCCTCTAGCTTTCCACAAAGTTTTGAAGTGTTTGGGTGGTTGGAGAGGGAGATCTAGGAGTTTGAAGTTTGCATTAATGGTTAAGAGAGAGACTGTGAAAAGCTTAGCATTTAAGAAGTAGTTGAAGGGCTTTAAATACCCATTCCCCAAATCTGGCCGTTGGGCAGCCCACGTAGCACCGGAGGTACCGCTGTTTCCACCGGTACTACCAATGGTCTTCTTTGTCTGGAACCCGTGTGGCTCCTCTTCTCTTTAGCTGGTTCCCCAGGCACGGAGCTACCGGTGAGAACACCGGAGGTACCGCCCACCGGTACTACCGGTGAGCTCTGCCCTGGCGTCGGTAATGTGGCACCCGATCCTTATTTTAGAGGAGCCTCCATCGGTAGCTCCACCGGTGGCAGTCCACTTGCTGTAGCTCTGCTGAAGGGGCGGAGGTACCGGTAGGAACACCGAGGTTCCGCCCACCGGTACCACCGGTGAGATCCGCCGCAGGGTCCGCCATGTGCCACCGAACGGGGTTTTGGCGGAGGTACCACCAGCACCACCACCGGATTCCCCCGCCTGGGGCTGTGTTGGGAAACAGCAGGGGATGGTACTACTGGCGGTTTCACCGGTACTACCGCTGCATGTAGAAACTATTTCCCATGTTTGTCTTTTCGAGCTCTTTTCCTTTGGAGAATTATCACGATGCCCTTAGGGATATTATGGAGAGTATCGGGCATATTGTGAAGTACAAATAGACCCTAAATATTCTCCAAATAAAGATTAGTCCTTTAGTTAGTTGTCAATTATCAAAAACGAAAGATGATCTTTCACCGGCGAGGACCTGCAGGCAGCGTTTCGGCGGCGGGGTGGTCGATAGCACGGACAAGATTTGGGCCCGGTCGGGCTCGATCTGGGCCTTGCGGGGCCCGAGTGGATTGTGTGTTGGGCATGGCGCGGTGCGTCTGCGGGTCGTGGGAAGGTGCGGAGCTGGGAGATTCTCGCCGTGGAGTGGAGGTGGAGGTTCCAGGTGCGGCGTGGGTCTTCTCGTTGCCGTTCTCCAGCAACCGGGCTGCGTGGAAGCCGGGGCGGCGGCCCAGGACTTTCTGCTGCCTTTCGTGGTGCAGCATGGATTCACGGAGTGAGGTGCCGCGTTTTTCCATGATCTGCAGGTGAGCTTGGCGGTGGTCTCGCCGGTCCCCATCGGGCAGTTTGCGAAGATCGCGACGCGCCGCACGGCGAAAGCCCTGCCCTGGTTTTGGTCGGGGCCGACGAAGGCGACGCCTTCGGGTGTCGCGTCCTTCTTGAAGGCATCGTCGGGCCGGTACTCTTGATTCTACGCGCTGGGTTCTCCTAGGGAAACCCTTATCCCTCGCGGGATCGGGCGAGGGCGGCACTTTGCCTCTTGGGCCCTTGCCTTGGATGTTCCGCCGGCCAGAGGGAGCTGCGGGGTGTTGGTGGTTGGCGCCGGTGACTACTCGTCATCGGCTAGGTAGTGCATGGCCCTCGGGCCGATGTGGATGTCGGAGCAGCGGCTCCGAAAGAATTGTGTTGAGATTGTCTCCGTCGCGTGTAGTGTTGACTTTTGTTGGTAGGGCAGCATGGTCATCGGCTAGTTTTGGGGTGCGGCCTTGGGGCCAGCGTGGATGTCGGAGCGGCGGCTCCGGGGTTTTACCTCCGCCGTGGTGCGTCGAGGTCGAGGTGGTATCGTATTTGGTCGTTCAGGCGACATGGACGCCGACCCGTGTAGGGGCGCAGCCTTGGGGCTGGCGTGGATGTTGGAGCGGCGACTCCGGGTTGCGTTGAGGAGGTTGCCTCCGTCGTGTTTCGTGTGAGGTGTTAGTGTCCCATGGTAGTTAGGGCCACGTGGTTGTCGGCTCGGTTCGGGGCGCGGCCTCGGGGCTGGCGTGGTGCGTTGTGTTGTATGGTTTTCGGCTGGTTTTCCTTACAAATTGTCCAACTCTTTATGATTTTATCAATCAAAGGCATTGCCGTCATTCTTCTCTGTTGTGTATAACCGGACGTGCCAGAAATTCCGCATGCTTGGAGGGAGTTTTTTCACAAGACCCTACTACGTATTTGTATTTCTGTTATGGTCTTAAGAGAACAGAATGACGAATAACACATGCATATTTCAACGGGGCAAAACTTCTAGTTCTAGTTCCAATTGAGATTTTCAACCGGCGTCAAGGCCGAGGCCCGATGATGCAGCGGAAAGAAGACTAATTGTTGGTGTTCCTGAGTTGGTAGTTGGATACTGAGAAAGTTTGTAGGCTGGGTTGTTGTTGTAATAATCAGTGGCTGCAACGTTTGTCACTTGTAGTTCTTCTCACCGCACAAAGACTAAGGTTGTTTTGGTAGTAGCAGTATCTATAGAGTATGTTGGGAGCAAGGCTCCTTTTATCAATTTTCTTCTTCTATTTTTTGCCCTGGATGCACTACCCAATGCAGCTTGCATGGTACGTACACTTATCAACGAAGATGGCATGGTGTTGAAGTAAGCCAAGCGGCAAGCAAATTTAACCAAAGTACAATAAGGCCACATAAACGGGCTATAAGAATTTGAATAGTATATTTATGCTTAGTTGAATGAGAGAAAAGATAAGCGGGCTGCAAATCTGCCACATGTGCTCATAGTCACTTTGTGGGAGTGTAAGGGACACTTCTTTTGCTACTTATGGGTGGCTTCTAGGCTCCAGAAGCGTAAAAGAACTCTCCAGATTGTGGGCAGCTTTTTTCCACCGCAAAACTCGTTTTGTGAAGGAACCGAGAAACTGGTCTGGACCAGTTTTTAGCGGTTTCCACAGCTTCTCCGAACAGGTACACACATATGCCCTTTTCTTTGCTCTTATTTACAGAAAGTGTGCCACCGCAGGACAACGATTGGAAAGTAAAAAATGAAATAGAAAAATCTGCTTGTCCTGCTCCCGCTGCTCCCGACGGAACCCTATGGCCGCCGCCGCTACATCATGCCGCCAGCTCGCGCCGCCTCGAGACTAACCGAGCACGCAGGGAGCTCCGTCTCGACCTCCTCACCCTCATCCCCAATTTCTATTTGTTGGGACGGACCGTACCGCCGGAATTGGGGCTACTTCTGCAACTCTGGCCGGGGCTCCGCCGCCACGATTCGCCGCCATCATGTCTCCTCCGGCCACCTCGACCCCTCAATCGGGCTTACAACGAGCTTCTCTTCCTTATCGACCTCTCTCCTCTCCTTGCCATGCTTGGTGTGGCCGAGGCGTTGACCTCCGCTAACGACCACCGCGGCAATGGTCGTCGCCACCTTCTCCGATGACCATTTCGTCTCTTGCCGCCGCCAAACAACACGGGGTAAAGCCCTCATTCGGATCCGTGCGTCCTCGGACTCCAGCGCATGCGTGCTCGTCGATCCCATGGTCGACCATGCTCCAGCCCTGCCATTATTGCGGGAGCGCAACTGCCAAGTGGGACCAAGTTGTCACTGGTTTATTCCATAAGCCAAAAGAACTCTCCGAACCGATTCTATTTGCTTTTGCCCACCTCAGTTTTAGCCCACCGAAACGCAGAAACCTGCTTATGCATAATCTGAAATTTTAAAGAAGTGTCCTAGTGACAACATGTTTCTTAGCACGGTTTCATAGTCATTTTGCTGATGTGGCATACTAGTTAATGAAGAAAGAGAATGATGTTGTATCTTAGAGCAAGTACAATAGATCATAGTCAGCAGACTGTAAGGAATTAACTATTATATTTTGCTCAGATGGAAGAGAGAGAATAGGAGAGAGAAGAGAAGTGGGTTGTAGATTAGTATCCAGCTGCAACATGTGCTCCTAGGCAGTGTATAAGAGTGACAGGTGGGCCAGAAATAGATAAAGTAGTACATGTTTATGTCTAACTATTATACTTATTGGATATTAGATCGGCTATAGGTGACGTGGCAATATGCTATAGCCAGCAACCGACTGTACTATTTCCATTGCTCTTAGCTATACAACCCTTGCACGTGGCCATAGGTAAAAAAAATTCTAAATGCATGAGGCAAAATTATTAAATGTAGATACAACTTATAAGAAACAATGCATTGTCATAGTTGTCTGTTAAATTATTAATGCTTCTATGATAACGTGCTAAGGCTAGTCGCAATGGGGAGTAACATAGACTAGTAACATACATGTTATCCTACGCTATGTTACCACATCCACAATGGGTAGTAACCAACATGTTGTGTCATGCAAAGCTCTATTAATTAGTTTATAGACTCACACTGTTTTGGGATATGTGATGCTACGGTAACTATCTAATTACGACAACTCTCCCTCCTTATTAAATACTTGATACACAGCTTTTTGTCCTACGTGGCATCTATGTTACTAGTGAAGTTACTCCCACTGGGACTAGCCTAAGGGACGATGCATTGGCACAAACCTAAGGTGGGCCATATGTTGATAAAGTATATGCATATAAACCGACTATATGTGACGTGACAATTGTTTATAGCCAGCAACCGGCTGTATTATTAACCCTGCTCTAATCTTCTTTTCATGATTATCTCTGAACCGAGTCACCACGTATCGCTGCACTTGATGAACATCTCCCCTAGTAGAGTTACTTAGAGACGGGATTGCTGTCCGGGGGGGGGGGGGGGGGGATTGAGAGGCGTGTCTCCCCATGAAGAAGAGCACAACTAGAAATGGGGGATGGTGAGACGCATTCCTAGGTCGAGATGCTTCCTTGGATTGACCGCCAAGATCTTCATTCACTAAAGCGTCCTAGACTTCAATGTTCTAATAGACAGTTTAACTAAGGCTAGTCACAATGGGGAGTAACATAGACTAGTAACCTACACGTTTTCCTAAACTATGTTACTACCTCCATAGTGGGTAGTAACCAACATGTGGTCTCATGAAGAACTCTATTAATTAGGTTATAGACTCACACTGTCTCGTGATATGTGATGTTACGGTAACTAGCTATGTTACAATTAGTCTCTCTTTCTTCATTAAATACTTGCCACATCAGTTTTTTGTACTACGTTGCATCTATGTTATTACTAAGTTACTGCCCACTGTGACTAGCATAAGCCACTCCACTATGACACTCGCACACCAATGGGAAAACAAAGCCACTCCACTAGGACACTCGCAGACCAACTGGTATTTTCCCAATGTCTTATTATTCCCATAATACCCGTTGACATTCTATCATACATGTGATCCACACGTTCATCTCCGTATACACCGTCTGACGGTAGTTCTCTCATACATATTCTACCGGATTGTTTGTGCTGAATAACACACACCTGAAGTGTGGATTATACTGATAGACAATATGTACATTCCCGGTATATATCTAGGGATCAAGGACATCTTGCTCTAAACGCTAGTGATGGTGTTAGGTGTGGTAGCCTGGTGGGTGATGTTTGAATCAAATCTCTCGAGGCTTTCAAGGTACAGATTCTTATAAGATGGAATAGATACTATGTAAACGGTTAAGTTGCCTTGTATACCAACCACTTGAGCAAAGCTCCACCTGCTCGTGATAAAAAGAAGCAAATAAGGAATTCTCAATCCAAGCCCATGAGAATTATTTACACCCCTCATATCTGTTTTTTTTTTGAAAAAAGAGGAGATCATAAGACTAATTTGTACAAACCGGTGGCAGTTGTCTTACTAGGCGATGGTAGCTTAATGCATAGTTAAATACTTAATATATACTCCCTCCGTCTCATATTAATTGTCTCGAAATTGGACAAAAATAGATGTATCTAACACTAAAATATGTCTAGATGCATCAATTTAAGGAAATTAATGTGAGAAGGAGGGAGTACAACGGCAGTTTCCATCTCTCGGTCTTCCCCTCCTTGTGGACCTAGTGGAGCCCTGGCAGCCTTCTTGAACCATGTGCTGAAGGCGGCGGCCAAATGCGGGAAGTCATCCATGTTGCGAGTGGAGAACCCGAGGCACTGTTGTAGCAGCTCCTGGGCATCTTGGACAGGCAACCTAGAGATGATCTGAAGAAATGTATCCTCAAGCTCTTGGCATTTGTCCCTGCATAAATTTACGACACAAGCCAACTTGTGACCAGCTTCATCCTCACCTGAACTCAATGTTCTATGATGCCAAATGGAAGACGAAAGATAGTGGAGTACAACATCGGAACCACAATCATGAACTGCCTGAACTAAGGAAAAAAATATTTGAGATTTTAGCAAAAATATGACGATAGAGAGCTCTGGATAGAACTTCCATGTCTTTTTTTGGCTAGATATCAGGATAATATGTTGTGTCACAAGAAATACCACATTCAACAGCCTAGACTAGATGCAAATCATCACTTTCTAAACCTGGCACACATGAACAAATGCGTCTATAAAGCCATATGTATTTCAAATATCACTCAAACAATTTAAAACAAATGAATCAAACTATTCAAACTACGAAAGCCTACTGCATCCCCCAAATTTAGGATGAACTCACAAGCTAAGTGGGTGGCCATCGAGGTCAAAGCATATGGAGGCATTGCAGGCTTAAAGGAAGAGATAAAGATTTGGCTACCATTTGAAAATGATTTGCAACCAGCTCTACTGTCACGGCTGCAAATACATAATGTGTATGACTACAGAATACTACTATATTGTATAACTCATAAAAATAAACAGAAAAAACATGAAAGCTTCATTTCTTAGTAGTAAAAATCTTAGCACCCAACTGAGATGCGTATAAATAACTTGTCATTCATCTATGGGCATGAATTACCCAAATCTTGTTTCATATTGATGAAAAGATTTCCACCATAATTCAACTTGGTTTCATCATATCTAGATATCTACTACAATAAACTCCCCATACGCTGTATTTTTTATAACTTTCTTTCAACTCTTAACCATCTGCACTTCTGTACCACCACAAATAATGCTTATATATCTACAAATCAACTCCTTATGTGCTAGTTTCTTAAACACCCCCTAAAACACATGCAGACTCCTAGGTCCTCATATGGCTTCTATTTTCTACAAGTACTTGGTAATGCAATTATCATCATTCATAGTTTAGCAATGAAACATAAATCCACAATAGAACACATATCAACAAATTTCAACTTGTTAGTTGTTACCTATACTAGAAGGATCGCTTTAAAATCTACACTATATTGTAAACAAAATTTGTAAGAGATGTGATACATTATGTTTTCTAACATAATATACAAATTTTAGTTGATCATAGTATATATTTTATATTATTAATATGAATAATTTGATGGTATAAGAAATGGATAATGTGTAGTTTGCATGTAGTGATTAATAAATATAAGTGTAGATGACATGGACAATTGATTGGCTATAATAATAGATGATGTGGATAAGTTGCATGTTGAGATATAAAAAACATTAATGCATGCTAGTGGGGTTTTGCTTTATAAGAAGTATAGATCTGTTCACAACATATTGATTCATTTTGTGCATGCAATTAATCCAAATAAAGCACATGCTCATTATTACATTCGAATACTTCGCGCATCCTGTCATTTCTTGACGCCCCCTCAACACAATTACATGATATGGTCATTCCTATACAAAATGTGAATACATTAAATAACAAGCAATCAGAAAAAACACAACGAGATTATGGAAATTGGAACCTATGTCCCTTATGTGGAAGTATTCGCGATCCAAATTTGCCTCAAGTAAAAACTGCAGAATAATTTTGCTATTCTACGCACAATTACAGTTATTCAACATCGCAAGTTCTTAACATCTACGGATGAAATCATTCCATTCATAGATCGTGACAAAAGCCGACGCGGCAAGTCATTCAAATATAGCGTGGATCATGCCCACAAGTAATCTAACAAACATTTGGTATAACATAAGAACATACTAAGAAATACAAAAAATATATACCATGACCATTGTAGCAAAGAAAGTGGAACTACTAGCATACCTACTGTGGCAGCGAGAGGTGCAACTCATCCGCAAGTAGTAGCACGGCTGCAAAGGAAAACTTGAGAAACATCATCATGCGTGCTTCATCCAAATATCTGCCAAGATCGTAGTTCACTAAAGAGTACTAGAGCACAATGTTCTAGTAGACGATTTAATCAATAACGTGTTTGCAAGAAACAACTTTATTCGGACACTTGCACACCAACAACTTTTCTCGAATGCCTAAAATTCCAATAAAATTCGGTGACATTATATCCTGCATCTGATCCACATATTCATCTCATTCATCTCACTATACGCTATGTAACTGTACTAGTTCTCTCTTTACACACTTCACCGATTTTCCATCAACACACATCGTCCGGGTTTGAACCAAATCATATCCTTAAGAGTAGATGTGTATCTAATGTCTACTAATATGGACGTCCCCGATGGTGCCCGGGCACCCGTGCGAACATTTCTTCAAGTTGGGGTGTACATTAATTCTACATGGTTATATATATTCGTACAAGATGAAATAGTTAAAATATATACATTAGGCCAACCTAGATACTTGAAGAAATCATCACTTGCTCGAGATAAATAAGCAATAGGGAATCATTAATCCAATCCTAGGAGAATTAATATACACCCCAACTATTGTGATTTTTTTAGAAGATTCTCTATTTTTTCTAAAAGGAGGAACGAGGGCAGGGAGGCCACCCTAGATCCATGAAAATCATCCCCTAGCCCTACCACTAACATCAGCCAATGATATTGGTGCTGATAACCCACAGGGCAATCCCTCATACCCCCTTATGAACAAGAATGGGGAGAGGAGTCGCATACCCCCTATTTTCTAGGTGGGGTGTGGCTGCTTTTCTTCACGTGGAAGAGAGGGAGAAGTTGTAATTTGGGTTAATTATATAGATGTCACTGTAATTTATGGCTATTTGCGTCTGATGATTTCCATCCGACTTCTGTATGGTGGATACCTTCAGCCCTTCATTTTCTTCACGTAATTAAGGAGGACCAGCGGATTGCATGGTCGGCCACAAATCGAACAAGGAGTATCGTACGTAAAGTAACTCTTTCAGAAACACCATTACAACTTTCATCTTTCGAAAAACGCCACTAAAATCCTCTATACAATCCATAGATGCCATTCTGCCTATTTAAACTCACATACGTTCAATATACACATGTATTCCAATTGTATATAAGTATATACCAGGTGCCCCCACCCTAATCAAGTGTACGGGGAAAAATATAAAATACAATTGTGACCGAATAAAATTGGAAAAGAGAAAGAAATAAAAATCGTGACATAATAACATTGAAGAAAATAATTTACATGCGTACAACAAACATTCAAGTGAAGTTCACGTGCATGCATAAAGCCTAGACATATGTGCACTGTGCATGAACATGCTCCAGCTTCAACATCAATTTCAAAGTGTATACACACACTATGACATGCATACATGAACAAGCTCGAAACGGGTAAACTAGGCAAGGGTTGAGAAGGAAAATCGCTTGGCCCTTTTTTTAGTGAAGCAATCCCTGTCAGTCCATGTATTTGGCTGTTTCTAATAAAAAATCTGATTCTGACGGGGACCATCCTACGTACGTATATAATATATATAAACATGAGTATATTGAACGATATGTGTGTTTAAGTTTCCATAATGACATCTATAAATAGTACATAGATTTATAGTCGAGTTTTTCTCAAATCGAAATTTAGAGTGTCGTTTCTCAAATAGCCAGAAATTGTAATGCCATTTATTCAATTAACCCTACAAAGGTTCTGGCATGAACGAGGATGGATATATATTAGAGGCACAAATAAAGATCGAGATTTTCCGCAAAAAATGAGTAGCGGTCGTTCCTGCAAAAATATGCATGGAGAGTTCAGAAAAGATGGGTTGTCTTCTTTTCACATTTCAATGTGTTTGTTTTTTTGGTTTTTTAGTTTATCTTTCTATATTTTCTCCTTAACATGTTTTCTTCACCGTTTCATGTCCCCATTTTGTTATTTTCACAAATTTTTGTTTTGCGGGATGACATGAGATCGACTTATGTACGGAACATGTGTCTAAATAGTTCACGAACTTTAAAAAAAGTACTTCTATGAAGAAAAATGTCCGTACCATTAGAAAAATTGTGAGGTTAAAAAATATTCATATCATAAAAACTATTCACATGGTTCTAGATCAAATTTTCACCAGGTTTCAGGAAGTATAGGGTTTTAAAAAAAATCGTAAGGTTCAAATAATATTAATATGGGATAAAAATCTTCACTAGTTCACGAGGTCAAAAGAACATTTTACGGTTAGACTATTTTCAGAAATCCATGTATATAGTCTAGTCTATACAAAAATATTTTTGAAATGCAGAAAAATTTATTTTTAGACGCATGACAAATGTGTTTCATATACTTGAACATTTATATTTTTATGTAGGAACTTTTCATATTTTTCGTCTATAGCAAATCAATTCATATATCATTGAGATGTATATATCACACAATGATTAAAGACTCTCTTATGCTAGCAAACTGATTAGAGTTCCCTTTTCATCACTTGCTAGAGAGCTCAAATTTATCTTATGGAGATTTACATGAATCTCCAGCTTCCCTAGAAAACATGGCAGATCTACCTATGTTCCATCCCTTACAAATCGTACATGCAAAAATTACAATGGCAACATTCGCTGATTTTTTACTGGGTTCCTATACACTTCATAATTTAGATTCTCACAATGGTGATGTTCTAGCATATTTCTAACAAAACTTACTACTAGTACTTTGTGTTACTTTCTTTCACTTCGAGTGACTAATAACTAAAGTTTACAAAAACTGACGGGGTTTTAGAAAGGCCTTTGGGTTAATTGACACCAAATCTTACATGCAACTTTGAAATTATATGAGTTGAAAATCCCTCCTCGGTTTTAAATATGTATATGCATTGATCATTCAGTTACTCGCCACTATGAACATCTCCACCTGGCTAGAATATATCGCCTTTGATGGGCCTCAAAGCATATATTTCCATATAACGATAACAAGTGTCGTAATATGACAATTATTTAACTATGTGTTCTATCACTAATCCAACCTTACCACAATGTTAAAATCTTTATGCAGGAGGTTGGAAACATCTTTAAAATATAATTGGAGATCTAATTTCCTAACGCATACTCAAAATTAAAGTGAATGAATCACCTATTTTAATAAACTATAAGAAACTCTTATCCAAATGTAGGTTATGAAATTAGATAAGCTATGATATCAATTTTTTAATTATTATAAATTCATCCCAAGCCCAACTTCACCATGGATGCATTCATTTCTATGTAGAAGACCTACTAACAGTATGGATGCCATGGTGAATAGTGTAACCATGTAAGCAACATATAGTCTTGTATCTAGTAACCCTTATTTTTCGTGCCACATACAATAAGAAGTCTAATTTATAAGTATGTCATTTCAATTTGTTAGTTATGTTCTCAATTGTTTCACTATTCCCAATTTATCCCAAGCCCAACTTCATATGTCATGGTTACATCCATTGCTATGTAGAAGAGCTAGTATGGGTATTTGTGAGAGCATGAATATGGTAACTACGTAAGACATATAGTATTATATTCATGTAATATTGCATCATGTGATGCATATGGAAAATATAATTTAAAACATGTCCCTTATTTAATCACATCACGTACTTTGATAATTTCTTTGGGTGGTTAAATTCTATCATTCACCATATAGTTTATCTATTTATTTTGCTAGCAAACTATGTGAAATAAACTTCTCAAATCTCATGAGAACAATAAATAAATTAGTCTAAGAGTACAACTTGCATGATATTTCTCTGGTAATATGTACAACAAGTTAGCATTCAATAGTTGGTACATGATAAAAAATGGCCTTAATTTAATACGATAAAAACATTGAACAAAAACTAGAACCTAAGAACAACCATATTGACATGTAAACACAAACATTTACATTTATATGATTATATCATGGAAAAATTGGTAGAGAACGATTCATATAGCCATATAATGTGGTGGGGAGCTCTAGAAATATCCATCCTCTAGAAAAAAAATCACCATGTAGTGATTGTCGGGAAATACGACCCCATTTTAATCCTTATTTACAATGCAAATGTTAACCTCGCATGCCTTACTATGCCATGCAAGCTTATTTTATATAAAAAACAAAAGAATGCATCATGTACGTATACTAGATGGAATGATTTTAATGAAAAACTAGTGTCCCATGAAGTCACATTAGATGTCTTTATGGCCAACAAATATGTGTCTTTCCTTCGCTTGTGAATAAATTGGTTTGCACAAGCATGGATAGTTAGTCGTGAATCAAATAGTTGCAATCCTGCTAAGGCTATTCTTTTATCATCCACCAAACAATTATTTATTATAGAAAGTTCTTTTGTGCTTCAAGATTTTATTTCCATTTTAGCTTCAACATGCCTCACATATAGATAAATTATTAATTTATGATGGAGTTGTTTCATAAAAACACAGATACAATACTAGTTCTTAAGACAATAAAACCAAACAAGGACATCAATCAATGTATGGAGGGGCCTAGTTGATCGAACATTCTAACAATGAGCAAATTTCTAGAGTAATATTAACGAAGATCCACATACCGCTTATGCATGAATTCACAAGAAAAAGATGTTATCTACTATAATTTTACAGAAAAAAGAGATCTACAAATTTCTAGACAAGCTATTGGAGTGATTACAATAATGGATAAAAGGGCACCAATCACATTTACAAAGAACAACATGTCTCCAACAATCTAGGCATACTGAGGTTGTTTTTCATCTTGATGATCCTAGCGTTGGAAAAACTTCTTTTTGAAGTTGTATTTCTGGTGGTACACGCTGTTAAGAATCGGTCACGTACCATGTATATTGTGTTGTAGTCGTACTCTGTAACCTGCCATACGTATATATATATACAGAAGAGGTGGAGGCGTGTTGCCTAACCACAGAACCCTAAACACGTTTTCTAACTTGGTATCAGAGCGAGGTTGCTAGCCGCCGCCTCCTGCGATCGCATCTGCATCGAGCGCGGCACCGCCTCTCCTCCGCGCGACGCCTCCTTCTCCGCGCGATGTCGACCTCGACGTCCAAAGGCCTGGAACTCATCGGCCCAATCATCTCGCCCAGCTCCGTTTCCGCTCCGGCGAGCTCCACATCAACGATGGCTGTTCCGCCCGTTGCTGTCCGCCTCAACAGCTCCAACTTCATGCTGTGGCGCGGACTTACGCTGCCGAATCTCTGCGGCGCGCACCTGCACGGCTTCCTCGACAACTCCGTGCCCGCTCCGGCGAAGACCGTTACTGAAGGTACCGGTGACGCCGCCAAGACCGTCCCCAACCCCGAGTATGCCCGATGGTGGGGGCTGGACCAGAAGGTGCTCGGCCTTCTTCTCTCCTCCATGGATGAGGACATCTCCACGCAGCTCATCGGTTGCAAAACGGCTGCAGAGGTGTGGACTGCCGTCCACACCATGTTTGGTGCTCAAAACCGCGCAAACGTGCGGCACATCCGTCGTCAGCTGCAGACGACGAGGAAGGAAGACATGTCGGCGGCGATGTACATGCACAGGATGAAGAGCCTCGCTGATGCGATGGCCACCGCCGGCTCCCCCATCTCCGACGACGAGCTCGTCGATTACATCATCACCGGTCTCGGCCCCGCTTACAACTCCATCGCTGGTGCTCTCACGGTCGGTAACATCTCCGTTCCGTATGCCGATTTTTACTCTCATGTTCTCTCCTTCGAGGCGCTTCAGGCACAGCAGACCGAGGCTGTGGAGTGGTCTTCTTCCGCAAATGCAGCATCTCGTCCTAGTGGTTTTGGCGGTAGCGGCGGCGCCCCTTGGCAGTCACGTGCACCCACGTTTTCATCGCCGGTCCCGTCTGGTGGAGGACCCCCGGCTGGCAGCTACCAGCTCGGATATGGTGGGGGCAACGGAGGCCGTCCCAACGCTGGCTACGGAGGTGGCCAATACAATGCTGGCGGGGGCGCGTACGGCCAGCACTCGGGCGGGTATGGCCAGCCCGCCGGTGGTGGCAACGGCCGCCCTAGTCATGGCGGCAACGGCGGTGGCGGTGGAAATCGCCAGCACGGAGGCAATGGCCGCCGTCGTCAGCGTCCTCAGTGCCAAATCTGCAGCAATTGGGGACACATTGCCTCTGACTGTCGGAATCGCTTCAACCCCGATTTCGTACGTGCCAACAACAACCAGCGCTCCGGAAACGCTGCCTCGACGAGCTCCCATGCCCCTCCACCCTGGATCATGGATACCGGGGCAACAGATCATTTGACGAACGACCTCCAGCGCCTTCACATGCAAGAGCGTTATGGCGGGACAGATCAAGTTCAAGTGGCAAACGGTGCAGGTTTGTCTATTGCGCACATTGGTCATTCCTCTTTAGCCGGTTCACAATTAAAACTGAATAATATCCTTCACGTTCCGCATATTAGTCAGCATCTACTCTCTGTTTATCGCCTTGTTTGTGATAATGACGTCTTTGTTGAGTTTCACCGTCATTTTTTCTGTGTCAAGGACAAGGCCACCCGGAGAATTCTGCTTCACGGTAGAAGTCATGGAGGACTCTATCCTATCCCGTTTAATCGAGCGTCGTCGTCATCATCTCATCATGCTTTTTTCGGTGCCAAGACTACGTCGTCTCAGTGGCACCAGCGTCTAGGTCATCCTACCCATAATATAGTGCAAACCATTGTTAAGAACCATGATTTATCTTGTGTTCCAGTTGATACTTCTTCAATTTGTGATGCATGTCAGTGTGCTAAAAGTCATCAATTATCATATAATTTGTCTCATCGTGTTACCACTGCACCTCTTCAGCTTGTTCATTCCGATGTTTGGGGCCCTGCCGTGGCCTCCTCCGGTGGTTTTAAATACTATGTTAGCTTTGTTGATGACTATTCTCGTTTTTGCTGGATTTATCTACTTAAGCATAAGTCTGATGTTGAGCAGGTGTTCTATGCTTTCCAGGCTCATGTTGAGCTCCTTTTAAACACCAAAATTAAAGCTGTCCAGTCCGACTGGGGCGGCGAATATCATAGGCTCCATCAGTATTTTCAGCGCACCGGCATCACTCACCGTGTGTCTTGTCCACATACTTCTCAGCAAAACGGAGTCGCTGAACGCAAGCACCGTCATTTGGTTGAAACAGGTCTTGCCTTGCTTGCTCATTCGTCTCTTCCATTACGCTTTTGGGACGAAGCTTTTTTGACTGCATGTTATTTGATTAACCGCATGCCTACTCCCGTTCTTAACAAGGATACTCCGATTTTTCGCCTTCTTCAAATTAATCCGAATTACGAGTTTCTCCGTATTTTCGGCTGTGCGTGTTGGCCTAGTCTCCGCAAGTATAATGCTCACAAACTTGAGTTTCGATCTAAGATGTGTGTCTTCTTAGGCTATAGTGCTATGCACAAGGGCTACAAGTGCCTCGATCGGACGACCGGTCGTATATACATATCTCGTGACGTCGTCTTTGATGAGTCCGTTTTTCCGTATGCAACTCCGGGTGTCACAGTTGATCTCCCTACTATCCGTCAGGCTATCACTTTTCCTGAGTCTGAACCGGCTACGAGTGACCATGTGCGTAAATATGACTTATCCTATTTGTCCACTAATTTGTCTCCTTCAGATGGTGTTTTGCATGTCCAGGAAGCAGCTCCGATCAACGTCCAGCACATGGATGTGCATGTTCATGACTCGGGCACGTCTCCCCGTTCTACTCCTATGGGCGCTACTCCTATGGGCGCTGCTTCCTCTGGCGCGACCGAGTTGGGTGATGCTCCCACGTCAGTTGTTCCTTCATCGCCTGGCTCGGCCGCTCATGGCTGCCCTTCATCACCACCGGTTGTGTCGCCCGGCTCCGGTGCTGCTTCTCCACTCGAGCATGCTGTGACAGCTCCCGCTACCCCGGCTCCGGCTCCTGGCCATGGCATGGTCACGCGCCTTCGTGACAACACTCGTCGCGAGAGGATCTACCCCGACATGGTGCGGTATAATCCGCGCCGGCGTGCTTTCTTTGCGGCCCCGGTTTCTCATCAGGATGCGCTTCAGGAACCGGAATGGCGTGCCGCAATGTCTGAAGAATTCTCAGCGCTTTCTCAGACACAGACTTGGACATTGGTTCCTCGACCGCCTGGCATCAATATTGTTGGCAGCAAGTGGGTTTTCAAGATCAAGCATCGTCCTGATGGTTCTATTGAGAAACACAAGGCTCGTCTCGTTGCTCGTGGTTTCACCCAGCAACATGGTATTGACTATGGTGATACTTTTAGTCCAGTTGTCAAGCCCGCGAGTATTCGCCTGGTTCTTTCACTTGCAGTCTCTAGAGGATGGACTCTTCGTCAGATTGATGTCAGCAATGCCTTTCTTCATGGTTTCTTGTCAGAGGATGTCTATATGCAGCAGCCCCCCGGTTTTGAGGATGCTAGGTACCCGTCTCATGTGTGCAAATTGCAGCGTGCTATATATGGACTAAAGCAGTCTCCTCGAGCTTGGTACGCTCGCTTGAGTGCTCGCTTACTTCAGCTTGGTTTTGTTCCTTCCAAAGCTGATACATCCCTGTTCATCTTCAATCAGGGTGGTGTCCAGGTTTTTATGTTGGTCTATGTTGATGACATAGTTATTGCTGGTTCCACTACTGCGGCAGTTGAGGGTCTTGTTCGCTCTCTCTCGGATACTTTTCCTATCAAGGATCTGGGCGTTTTGGCATACTTTCTCGGAGTGGAAGTGTTGTACAATTCCGGGGGCATGACACTTTTGCAGCGCAAATATGCACTTGACCTGTTACATCGGGTTAGTATGGAGAATTGTAAACCCACTCCCACTCCTCTGGATACTAGAGAGCAACTGTCTCGAGATACTGGTGTTCTACTGGGTACAGAGGATTCTTTTCGGTATCGCAGTGTTGTTGGCAGCCTGCAGTATTTGACTCTTACACGTCCGGATATTTCCTTCGCAGTGAACAAGGTGTGTCAGTTTCTCTCTCAACCTACTGAAAGTCATTGGGAGGCAGTCAAGCGTATCTTGCGCTATGTTAAAGGAACATTGGACACCGGCCTACGCATTCGTAAGTCACCACAGCAGAATGTCAGTATATTTACTGATGCAGATTGGGCTGGATGTGTTGATGACAGACGCTCTACAAGCGGCTTCGCAGTCTTTGTGGGTCCGAATCTTATATCATGGAGTTCGAAGAAGCAGCCTACCGTCTCGAGATCTAGCACCGAGGCGGAATATAAAGCACTAGCAAATGGAGCAGCTGAAGCTATGTGGGTCAGTTCTTTGCTTACAGAACTAGGTGTTTCCCAACAACAAGCTCCAGTTTTATGGTGTGATAATCTAGGGGCTACCTACCTCACAGCGAATCCAGTGTTTCACGCTCGAACCAAGCACATTGAGATCGATTTCCATTTTGTGCGAGAGCAAGTTGCTGATGGCGCTTTGGTGGTAAGGTTCATCTCTTCTAACGACCAGTTGGCTGATATCTTTACTAAGCCAGCTACACGGCAGATGTTAGACCGATTTAGACCCAATCTAAACCTTGTATGTAGTAGCAGTTTAGATTGAGGGGGTGTGTTAAGAATCGGTCACGTACCATGTATATTGTGTTGTAGTCGTACTCTGTAACCTGCCATACGTATATATATATACAGAAGAGGTGGAGGCGTGTTGCCTAACCACAGAACCCTAAACACGTTTTCTAACTCACGCACCACTTCGACCTATCTTCACATTTGCTTCTAAATGTTCCTATATCATCCACTGTTTGATTATCTATCTAGGGTGGAGATCTATATAGGGCATATCAAATTTCCCGACGCCCCTCATTCCAATGCATCAACAATTGTACAACCACTGGCAAACATATTGTTGCAACAGATAGATGGACTAATACAATGAGCATGGTATATATTTGGTAAATAGGATATGTCTGTATGGCATGGCATTTGAGCTTTCATATTTATATGCTCTTTTGTTTGGGATGGGCCATTGTTGAAATAATGTGTTCGCCACCTCGCAATAATTCATCACATGCGATGCTCTAGCCTTTGGCTTTAGGAGTATGGTTTATAACTGCCATATATGTGTACACTGATACACAATAATTCAGTCATATGGGAGGCTCTGACATCTAGTAGTACAAATTCATGACGTTGCTGCCATAAATGTCATTCGTATATTTGGTGGCAATTGTTGTTATACGGTTTACCATCTGTTAAGATTTACTAGCTCTTGATAAACGATTCACTCATCTCAGTCAAAGGATTGCCAGGATACTAGCGTGTAGAAGAGAGATGGGCTGGCACGGGGAAACATCACATACAATGTGAATCCATTTTTTGTCGAACTGACGCTCGTCATAAGAGAATTGGCTAAAGAAACATGGAAGAATACTGTGTAGCCAGAGCAACATGATGAAACTAGAACTCAATGTGGACACCACGTGTAATAGAACACGGCAAAAGCAAAGACAATAATGCACATTTCGTTTGCTCTTTGGCTTCCTCCATGTTTCACATGAAGAGAACAGGGTATAGGGCTAATATGTACAAAGCAGTGGCTTTATCTTAGACGGTGAATGGTAGCTTAATGCAGTCAAACATGGAGACGGATCCTCCGATGTACTGCACCCTGCAGTTGGGGGTCGCTGACATGCAGGCCCACCAGAGGATCTCCTTCCATGAAATATATACACGAGGTAGTAACACTAGTGTAAACAAAATCAAGATTATTCAAGAAGGCCTACAGATAATTACAGGTTTCAAATGTACAATGAAGCATACGCTGTTTCAAAACTTCCAACAGCAGTTCCATCTCTCAGTCTTCTCCGCCTAGTGGAGCCCTGGAAGCACGCCTGAACCATGTCTTGAAGGCGGCGACCAAATGCGGGCAGTCATCCACGCTGCGAGTGGAGAAGCCGAGGCACTGTTGCAGCAGCTCCTGGGCGTCCTGGACAGGCAAGGTAGAGATGATCTGGAGAAATGTCTCCTCCAGGTCTTGGCATTTTGTCGACTTGTATCCACTGGGCATGGGTTGAGCAATGTCCCTGCATATGTTTAGGACAGGGAGCCAACTTCTGACCAACTTCATCCTCGCCTGAGAAAAAGATTCTGTTCTAAGATACCATATGGAAGACGGAAGAAAGTAGAGTACAACAACCGAACAACAAGCATGAAGCCATGAACCAACACAAATTCTATGAGCTTTTACAGAAAATCTGACGACACAGAGCTATAACATCTCTCGGATACAACTTCCTGTCCTTTTTGCTAGATATCAGCATAATTCGTTGTGTCACAAGAAATACCATATTCAACAACCTAGACTTGATGCAAATCACCACTTTCTAACCTGCTACATATGAACATATGCAATTATAAATCCAAATATGTGTTTCAAATATCACTCAAGCAGTTGAAAACAAATGCATCAAACTATTCGAAATTGCAAAGCCTACTCATTCCACCAGATTTAGGCTAAACTCATAAGCATAGTGGGTGGCTATCTAGGCCAAAGCAGATGAAGGAATCAAAATGACAAGCACTGGATACTAGCATGTGCGTGATATAATACAAACCAAAAAACTGCAGGCTCTGGCATGACACTTAAATATAAACAATTCAATGAGCAGAAGGAGAAGCTGAGATCAGATAATACCAAGGTCAGGTTATCTACAATGAGTTGTATTACAAACATTATGCATAGAGCAAATCGAGAGTTCATTTGGAACATTTCAACTCTGGTATCCGTTCAGATACTACCGTAGCAAGCATCAGAAAGAATTTCTATTATATTTTGTCCAGCTACAAAGACAGCATTTCCAACGGAGCATTCGATGAATATAACCTGAAACTAGTAACCTACGTAGTAGCATATTCAGCAAACTAAATGATGTGACCTACTACTCACAATTGTGGAGACAATCCTCTCCCCACGCTAAAATGCTCTACGCCATCGCTCCGGGCTCTCGTCACGGGCCTTCACCCGTGCGTTATAAAATAAAATGAAGATTCAGGTGAGAGGCTCGTGCTCTCTCCGGTGATTTCTCGGGAAAAACAATTGTGGAGACAGATCTAAACTAAAGGATGGAAAGACCATGTTTAATGGCACCAAAGATGTGTAAGTGGATAGGAGAAAGCACACACTCTTGAAAACATGATGCTTATGATTTTAGGAGATCTGCTACGATAATTTACGAGAAATTCCATCCAACTATTATTATTTGGTTGGCCCTGCTAATCCCTCACCGTACATACATCAGACAGATCTTGCAGGCTTAAAGAAAGAGATAAGTACAAGAGTTGGTCACCATTTGACAAAATGATTTTCGGCTAGTTCTACTGGCCTGGCTGGAAATACATAATGTGTGTTGACTACCAAATACTCTATCGTATAACTCGTAAAGATACACAGAAAAATCGCCAAAAATAAAAGCTAAACAGGGAGCAACCTAACAAGACGCCTGACCTTTTGCTTCCCAGCATGTCAGCTTCACTTCTTAGTAGTAAAAATCATAGAAACCAACTGAGATGTATATAAAGACCTGTCATTCACCTATGGGCATAAATTCCCAAAACTTGATTCATTCTCATGAAAAGCTTTCCATCAGAATTCTTCTTGATTTCATTATATCTTCAACAAAGAACTCCACCTACGCTGTTATATTATGATACCTTTCGTTGAACTCTTAACCATCTCCAGTTTTCTACCACCAAAAATAATTCTTACGTATCTACAAATCAAACCCTTAGCAGCGAGTTCCTTACAAATCCCCCCAAAACACATGCGAACTCCAAGGGCCTCATACGGCTTCCGTTTGCTACAAGTACTTGGTAATGCAATCATCACCATTCGTAGTTTAGCAATGAAACATAAATCCACAGTAGAACACATAGCAAGAACTTCAACTTAATTACCATATCTGTTCACAGCAGACTGATTCATTTAGTGCAAGAAATTAATCTAAATAAAGCACAAGCACTGGTAGAAAATAGGCCTTCGGTACGCCCCCATTAGTCCCCAAAATAATGGACCCGCGACCATAGGGGTCTTTAGTCACGGTTCGGGACGAGACCCGCGACCAATAGTCTGGGCCCAGCGCGCTCGGCCCACAGCTGGCGGAGGGGAGGGGATTTAGTCCCGGTTGGCCAGACCAACGGGGACTAATAGGTCCTCGGGCCGGCCCCACGGCCTTTAGCCGCGGTTGTCCAGGTGAACCGGGACTAAAGGCCCATCCCTATATATAGGACTCACCTCGCTGCACTTGGCCACATTTGCTCACAATATTCACAAGGGGGTGGTGGGTATGCTTTTGGTTCCTACTATGCACACAAGGTGTTCGATGAAATGCCCCATAGCATGAAACACACTTGAGCGTTTTCATTTATTTTACCTCCGTGATCGCGGTTAGCAACTTGAACCTTTCATGATTTGTATTATTTCCAGCTAGCTAGTTAGTTTAACAGATGCATGATGGTTAATTATATACTTTATATAATAATAATGCAGATGAATCGGCAATGGATGTACGGTAACCGACTCTCCGGTGAGTTCACTACGGGTTTGAAAGATTTCCTCGTAGTGGCAAATGCGAACAAACAGCGAGGTTTTATTATGTGTCCATGTGCTGAATGTAAGAATGAGAAGGGTCACTCCTCCTCAAGAGTCGTTCACATGCACCTGCTTCGGCACGGTTTCATGCCAAGCTATAATTGTTGGACCAAGCATGGAGAAAGAGGGGTTAGAATGGAAGAAGATGAAGAAGAGGATGATATCGATTTCAACTATCATGACCTTTTCGGTGATACTTTCATGGAGGATGATGCTGAAGGTGGGGAAGGGTTTGGTGAAGGTGAAGAAGAGGCACATGATGAGCCCGCTGATGATCTTGGTCGGACCATTGCTGATGCACGGAGACGCTGCGAAACTGACAAGGAGAGGGAGAATTTGGATCGCATGTTAGAGGATCACACGAAGTCACTGTACCCAGGATGCGACAATAGTCTGAAAAAGCTGGGCTCCACACTGGATTTGCTGAAATGGAAGGCACGGGAAGGTGTAGCTGACTCATCATTTGAAAATTTGCTGAAAATTTTGAAGAATATGCTTCCGAAGAATAAAGAGTTGCCCACCAGTACGTACGAAGCAAAGAAGGTTGTGTGCCCTCTAGGTTTAGAGATTCTGAAGATACATGCATGCATTAACGACTGCGTCCTCTACCGCGGTGCATACGAGGATTTGAATGAATGCCCTGTATGCACTGCATTGCGTTATAAGATCAGAGGCGATGACCCTGGTGACGATGTTGAGGGCGAGAAACCCAGGAAGAGGGTTCCCGCCAAGGTGATGTGGTATGCTCCTATAATACCTCGGTTGAAACGCCTGTTCAGGAACAAAGATCATGCCAAGTTGTTGCGATGGCACAAAGAGGACCGTAAGTCCGACGGGGAGTTGAGACACCCCGCTGATGGAACGCAATGGAGAAAGATCGACAGAGAGTTCAAAGATTTTGCAGCTGACGCAAGGAACATAAGATTTGGTCTAAGTACTGATGGCATGAATCCTTTTGGCGAGCAGAGCTCCAGCCATAGCACCTGGCCCGTGACTCTATGCATCTACAACCTTCCTCCTTGGTTGTGCATGAAGCGGAAGTTCATTATGATGCCAGTGCTCATCCAAGGTCCGAAGCAACCCGGCAACGACATCGATGTGTACCTAAGGCCATTAGTTGATGAACTTTTACAATTGTGGGGCAAACCTGGTGTACCTGTGTGGGATGAGCACAAAGAAGAGGAATTTAACCTACGAGCGTTGCTTTTTGTAACCATCAACGATTGGCCTGCTCTAAGTAACCTTTCTGGACAGTCAAATAAGGGATACAAAGCATGCACGCACTGCTTACATGAGACTGAAAGTGTATTTTTGGATAACTGTAGGAAGAAAGTGTACCTGGGTCATCGTCGATTTCTTCCCCGAAATCATAACGTAAGAAAGAAAGGCAAGCATTTCAACGGCAAGGCAGATCACCGGCCGAAGCCTGCGGAACGTACTGGAGATGAGATATTTGATATGGTCAAGGATTTGAATGTCATCTTTGGAAAGGGTCCTGGCGGACAATCAGTTCCGCAGGGAGTTGACGGGCACGTACCCATGTGTAAAAAGAAATCGATATTTTGGGAGCTACAGTATTGGAAAGTCCTAGATGTCCGCTCTGCAATCGACGTGATGCATGTTACGAAGAATGTTTGCGTGAACCTGCTAAGCTTCTTGGGCGTGTATGGGAAGACAAAGGATACAAAGGAAGCACGGCGGGATCAACAACTTTTGAAAGACCCAGATGACCGGCATCCGGAATGGTTTCAAGGTCGTGCCAGCTACGCTCTTACGAAAGAAGAGAAGGTCATTTTTTTTGAATGCCTGAGCAGTATGAAGGTCCCGTCTGGCTTCTCGTCGAATATAAAGGGAATAATAAACATGACGGACAAAAAGTTCCAAAACCTGAAGTCTCACGACTGCCACGTGATTATGACGCAATTGCTTCCGATTGCTTTGAGGGGCCTCCTACAGGAAAATGTTCGAGTAGCCATTGTGAAGCTGTGTGCATTCCTCAATGCAATCTCTCAGAAGGTAATCAGTCCAGAAGATCTACCACGGTTACAGAACGATGTGGTCCAATGTCTTGTCAGTTTTGAGTTGCTGTTTCCACCATCCTTCTTCGATATTATGACGCACCTCCTGGTCCACCTAGTCGAAGAGATTTTCATTCTCGGTCCTGTATTTCTACACAATATGTTCCCCTTCGAGAGGTTTATGGGAGTATTAAAGAAATATGTTCGTAATCGTGCTAGGCCAGAAGGAAGCATCGTAAAGGGCTATGGAAATGAGGAGGTAATTGAGTTCTGTATTGACTATGTTCCTGACCTTAAGCCGATTGGTATTCCTCAATCGCGGCACGAGGGGAGACTAAGTGGAAGAGGCACGATCGGAAGGAAATCAACGATATGTATGGACGGTCATTCTATGACTGAAGCACACTACACAGTTCTGCAAAATTCGAGCTTGGTGGCTCCGTACTTCGAGCAACACAAGAATATTTTACGCTCGAACAACCCGGGGAAGCCTGAATCATGGATTAGAAAGGCCCACATGGAGACTTTCGGCAGTTGGTTGCGAAAACATTTAATGAATGACAATGATGTTGAAGATCAGCTGTACATGTTGGCCAAGACACCATCTTCGACTATCACGACTTTCCAAGGGTACGAGATTAATGGGAATACATTTTACACGATCTCCCAAGATAAAAAGAGCACCAACCAAAACAGTGGTGTCCGCTTTGATGCAGCAACCGAGATTGGGCAAAAGGTCACATATTATGGTTACATAGAGGAGATATGGGAACTTGACTACGGACCCTATTTTAAGGTCCCTTTGTTCCGGTGCAAATGGTTCAAGCTAACAGGAGGTGGGGTAAAGGTGGACGAGCAATACGGAATGACAATGGTGGATTTCGACAATCTTGGTTACCTTGACGAACCATTCGTCCTAGCCAAAGATGTCGCTCAGGTTTTCTATTTGAAGGACATGAGTAGCAAACCGAGGAAACGGAAAGATAAGAAAACGATCAGTGCATCATGCGATGATCCAAAGCGTCACATTGTTCTTTCAGGGAAAAGAAACATCGTGGGAGTGGAGGACAAGACAGACATGTCAGAAGATTATAATATGTTTGGTGAAATTCCGCCCTTCAAAGTGAACTCTGACCCAAGCATTAAGTTAAATGATGAGGATGCTCCATGGATACGTCCAAATCGTAAGAAAGCGGGGACACAAGGGAAGAATTGATGTGTAATAATTTATTGTACCAAACTTTGTTGAATGGATCATGTTTAATGGATCATTTTGAATTATATTATCTCTAATTAATTTATTGTACCAAACTTTTACTAAAAACAGAAAACAGACGCGCTAGCGCGCCGCAGTGTCGCCGGAATGCAAATTCTTTTATTAAAAAGAGAAAACAGACGAACACTAGCTACTCCTCGCCGTCGTCGTCGGGGAACTCGTCGGTGACCTCCTCCGGGTCATCATCGTCGCCGAACTCGTCCGTGACCTCCTCGTCGTCGTCGGAGGTGCATGATGGTATGTCCGAGATAGGCCCCCACCTCGGATCGTCGGAGGCCCAGACTTCGCCGGCGCGGTCGGCCCGACGAAGCTCCTGCAGCGCCCTCGTCCTCGCCTCCCGAGCGGCATCTAACGCGAGGTGGCGTTCGAGGCGGCGCTCCGCCCGCTGACCCGCGCGGGTCTGCCAGAGCTCCTCGTCGGCGCTCTCCTCCCCCGGGTTGTTCCGGTAATACTCGCGGACGACGCAGTCTTCCCTGGCGTCGACTAGGCCCTGAAACGCGCGGTGGCGGAGGTGGAGGTGGTCGGCGGCAGTGATGATCTGCGGCTTCGGCGCCCTGGCCTCCGCTTCCCAGACGGTGTGGCAGTCGTTGAAGTTCATCAGCGACCGCGGGCGGTTGAGGCGCCAGGCCGCCGCGTCCCAGGCGCGGGCTGCCTCCGCCGCCGTCGCAAAGGTGCCGAGGGGGATGCGGTCGTCCCCCCAGCGGATATCTGCGCTGAACATTCCGTTCTGCCGTGCTCGGACGCCGCGGAAGCCGGTGGTGCTGTTCCTCCTCGGAGGCATGGTGGAAGCGCGACGGTGCGTGGAGAGGAGAAGACGCGCTCGAGGCGCGACAGTTTATACCGCGCCCTCCTGGCCACGCGTCACAAACTACCGCGCCACGCGTCGCAACTCCCGCGCCACGCGTCACAATTCCCGCGCCACGCGCCACCCTAACACAACCAAGCAAATAGTTGCACATTACAGCCCTACCAAATGCCCGGTAGGACGTATGATGGCGAATCCGGATGTTTTGTATTTGCTCGATGAACTGACCGGTGTATGAAGGTGGGCTATATATAGGGTCCTCTGGCTCACAAAGTGGTGCTAGGGTTTTGATCCAACGGTTAAGAAACCACCTCATCCACGGCTCACAACAACTCGAAAGAAACACACCGTAGCCCTGATCGAACGGCTCACAACAGCTCAAAGAAACACACCCCGGATCCAACGACTCACAAGCGCTTTAAAGAAACACACGATCCGTGTGATTCTATCTGATTGGTCCAAACGAAACCCTAACCCATTTAGTCCCGGTTGGTGTCCCCAACCGGGACTAAAGGGATGTTTTCTTCTCGCTATATATATGTGCATTGCCACACCATTGGCATAAACACATACAAACTCACCACTCTCTCATGGCTTCTACCGTACCCACTCTAACATTCAACCAGGCCGAGGCACTTTCCGCCTCGAACTACCCCTGCCCGCCCGGCTACAGTGTTCCCGCCGGTTGGATGCTGAGCGCCGGAGGAGTGCCGGTCCCTCCTCTTCCTCAAGGTGTGGCACGTCGGGCGGCCATCACGAACCATTACTACAACGAGCTCACGCCGGAGCAGCGGAGAGATCCCAGCTGGCATCCCGATAACCAACATACTTGGGATGCCTTCTTCATCAATCGGCGTGAGAGGGCGCTCGCCAGGTATGAGGAGGACGGCCTGCCTCCTGGGAACTTTCACGAGGCCGGTCGTCGGCTATGGTGGTCCGGCCGGACTCTACAGAGCGTCATGGACTACATCAGGGCCGGCGATAACCCCCGCCTGCGCTACCCTCAGGCCCAGTCCTGGGCTCTGAATTTTCTCATGTCGTAGGCCTAGGCAGGAGTATGACTAGCAGCAGATATCAGATCATGCATGCATCTATGCTCTCCGTTTAGGTTTAGATCCACTCTTGCCATTATGTACTGCCTTTTTTATCTATGGGAATTTTTAAGATTGGAAAAAGAATTAGTTCTATTTTTCTGAATTTTCTGATATATTATTTGTATTTTTAAGATTGGAAAAAGAATTAGTTTTATTTTTCTGAATTTTCTGATATATTATTTGTATTTTTAAGGTTGCACACATCTATTATTTCTATTCGAATAACCACCTTTAGTCGCGGTTCGTGTCACGAACCGGGACTAAAGGCTCGTTCTGCGCGGGAACGAGAAAGCCGCGAAAATTTTCACCATTAGTCCCGGTTCGTGACACCAACCGGGACTAAAGGCCCGCGGATGGTACCCCAGGGGACCTTTAGTCCCGGTTCGTGACACCACCCGGGACTAAAGGCTGGAACTATATATGTGGATGCCTTCCTGCCCCAAAATTTTCTAAGTCACAAACCCTCTTCTTCCCTCGCGCCGGCGCCTGCTCGTCTTTCTGCCCCGTCGCCGTCGCCCGCGCAGAGGACCGCGCCGTCTCCATCGCCGTCGCCGTCGCCGTCGTCGAGCCCTTCTCTCCACCGCCTCCACCCTGCTCCGCCCCCGTCCCGTCGCCGTCTCTCCGGTAGGTTCCCCGCGGGCCGTCGCCGTCGCCCTAGATCCAACGCGCGAACGCCATCGAACGGAGACCACGAATCACGCGCGAACGCGCCGCCCTCGAACGGCGACCACGAACTGAGAACGCGCCGCCCTCGCGCTCGCTACCGCGGCCAGATTCGCCGCCGGCGAGACAACAGTGGCCGTGGCCTCGTCCCCATCTCCGTCCCCTCCCCCGTGGCGAGCACCACAGTGGCCTCCTCCCCATCTCCGTTCCCTCCCCCGTGGCTGGAATCGTCGGAATCGCCGGAGACCCGAGAGCCTGAACTGCCACCGCCGGCCACCGTGTGACGCCAGGGGTGACGTCATCATGACGTCACCTGGCCACGTGTTGACGAGTTTTTTTTAATGACGTCATCATGACACGTGGGGCCCACTGTATATGGAATTACAGAACATAATTAAATCTTCTAAATTAAATAACTTTTAATTTATAATTCCAAAAATTATGGAAAAATATGCAAAATGTTCACAAAAATGTAAGCTATCTGTTTATATCATTATCATTCATGTTTGACAAAGTTTAAAATGAGACCATATTTGAATTTGAGTTAAATTCATTAAAATAATGAAAGTAAGTTTTAATTCAATAAATTCAGAATATTAAGTATAATATACCAAAATGACCAGAAAAGCAAATGCAACCTAGCTATGGGGTTCTCCAAGTCATTTGAGCGACCCTACCAATCTGTTTTCCCTCTTTCTACGACAATATTTGCTAAGTCTCCTATATACTTAATTAATTTTTACTACATGCATGTCTGCAGGAGTGACATATGGCAGACAATAGAGACCTGACGGCGGAACAGGTGGCTGAAGGTTATATATTAGATATCATAGCCGGAGGAGGAACAGACATTGACGATGATGTAATCTCTTCTTATCTGAACCTTGAGGATCAAGAAGGTGAAGGAGGAACAGACATTGTCGATGATCAAGGAGGTGAAGAAGGAACAGACATTGTCGATGATCAAGGAGGTGAAGGAATGGACATTGATGACGGAGGTCAACCGTCGACAAACGACGATCTCCAATTGCAAAGAACAACCACCTCCGGCGAGGTATATATTTTAGCCCTCGGTCTTATTTTAGCCCTCGGTCCAATTGCAAAGACTAACGCGCGCGACTCTCTTTCTTATTTTAGCCCTCGGTCGGATCTAGTATGACAAAGCGTGGCAAATCCAAGGCGATGAAAGATTCCGAAATATATACCATCGAATCAGTCAGTCAAATCGGCAAGCCCCTACAGCACACCACAAAGTTTATCAACCAATGCGGAGTCATTGTTAGAGACATCGTCCCGATCACCGTCCAGGAATGGAAGGAGCCAAAGAAAGCACGTGTTGGTTTCACTTATGTCGACAAGAGAACGAAAAAGATTATGTTTAGAAAGCTTATTGCACATTTCATTCTACCTCCGGAATACAACAAAAAAGATGAATTCGGTCAGGACGTTCCGGGTGGACGTGAGAGGAGGAGGATAGTCAAAGAGTTCGCTCTTCAGAAGATGGCCGAAGCATTCCGGAACTTCAAGAAAAAATTGTTCCGTGAATATGTCAGCCAGGGCAAGACTCCGATTTTCACTGGACAATATGAGAAACTGAGAGATGATTGGACAGAATTTGTGACGCAACATAAATCGGAGCATTTCAAGGAAATGTCGGCAAAAAATAAGGCTAATGCGAAAAAGAAACAGTACCATCATGTTATGGGGCCAGGAGGATACCGCGTTTCGGCGCCTAAGTGGCAGGCAATGGAGGACGGCCTAAGGGCAAGAGGAATCCGTCTAGGTACAGAGGGATGGGACGAAAGAGCCAAAATGTGGTGGTACGGGCATGGGGGATCGCTAGACCCGGAGACAGGGGAGTGTGTTCACCGGCAGAAAAAGTTTGCTCCCACAAAAGAACTTGTTGACGCAATGACCAAAGCTCAACAGGGCAAGATCACGTTCAACAGAGAGAGAGACCAACTGACAGTTGCCCTCGGAAATCCTGAACACGGAGGACATATACGAGGCAAAGGCAGAATGCCGTGGAAAGTAGGGTTTTCCCAGGAGGGTGACCCGTACTGTTACAGAAGCCGTAGGAGAGGTACGGACCGGGCTGCAGATGAACTGGCGAATCTTGCAATGGAAGTTTCTGACCTGAAGAAGGTCGTGGCGGGAATACTTGAGAAAGAAAAAGCGTCGGCTGCAGGGCCGCATCAAGAACATGCAACGGATCTCGGAAGCCAGCAGCGGAGAAGCAGCGTGGCTTCCACGGAGGCCCCGACTGCAGGTGCTAATGCACCGATGATCGAGAGTCGTGCACCGGAGCCTCACTACCCCGTGGATGACGTAAAGGAGATGAAAGAATGTGATCTGCATTATCCCGTGGGGAACATTTCCATGAAGGTGGCTACCGGCAGTGCTTTACCCTATACACCTGGAGCACTCCATCACAACAACCCCATTCCATATGGCTATGCTCGTGTCACGGTGGAAGACATAGTCCAAGCGTTTGAGGACCTGGAGATTGACATAGCTACACCCGAAGGGGAGAGAAGACTTGGAGATGTCAAGCGCCAGTTCATTCTATGGAAAAAGAAGTACATAGTGTTTCCAGGCGAGACGCCAAGGCTAACAAGTCCACCCCCCTACGATGGTGCAGGTGCTGGTGGTGGTGGTGGTGCTAGTGCTGGTTCACCTACGCCTCCTTCACGCCATTCGACGCCGTCCCCCGATCTTCCTCCTCCGGTGGTTAAGCAACCGTCGCCCACGATTCCTCCTCCGGAGGAAAAGCAGACGTCTCCCACTATTCCTCCTCCGGAGGAAAAGCAGACGTCGTCGCCCCCCATTCCTCCTCCGGAGGATAAGCGGACGTCGCCCCCCATTCCTCCTCCGGAGGATAAGCAGACGTCGCCCCCCATTCCTCCTCCAGCGAAGAAACAGAAGCAGGCGGGCAGCAAGGGAACACGCTCTTGGTCTATTAACCCGGACCCTTATGTACCTAAGACCACACGGGTACCGGAGCCATCACTGAAGCCTCTCACCCCAAGGCCTTGGGAACTTAGTGATGCTGAAACCAAATTGGTCGTGAAGGCTGACGTTGAGAAATGGAAGGGCAAACTGAAGGCGCTAAAGGAGCCTGAGCCCAAGGAAGTATTCCCTCCGATTGTAGACTACTGGGCTACGGATTTTTTATCGACAGTGTCCCAATCCGTGAAGAATTTGCCTATAGACTATGATATTGAACTTCGTAAGCAAGCAGGAATATTGGAGGAGGAGAAAAAAAAAGCAAAAATGATACAAAGCGGGAAACAAGTTGCCCAGCTCGGGATGCAGAGTAAACAATCGATATCCCCCTCATAGTGAAAGCCGCTCCGGAACATGACCCCGAGGTCATAAATGCTGTGACAGCAATGGGATTGACTGTAGCTACTGCCATGCAAAATGCGTCCGAGGCCGGTATGTCTCTCCGTGCCTTTTTAGACATGGACGATATGCCAGTGGCTGATGTAGCATTAAAATATGTGAAGAAAGGGCCTCTCGTCGAGCCTGCGAAGGAAAAGGATCTACCACCACTAATGCAAAGTCTGCTACGTTGGTACAAAGATTTCATAACATTTACCGACAAAGAATATGTGTATGTGGATTATACAGAGGAGCATCACACCAAAAAGTACTCTGTAACAGTTGAGTTGAGTGAATTGTTCCAACTGTTCAATATGCGTGAGCTCGACAAATCTATCCTGAGTTGCTACGTTCTGTAAGTGATTTATTTCTACCTCATCTCGTTCTTCATTTGCCTACACTATATATATATATATATATTGTCCTAACTATATTGTTCCGTACGCTATTATGCAGATTGAAGATTTGGGAATGCAAAGTAAGACTCATCCATGATATTGGGTTCATTGACCCACAAATCATTAATGGAACTATGTTAGAACGTCACCCCATAGACGTGGAGAAAGACTTGTACAATTTTTTTAAAAAGCATGAATCCAAAAGATATATTCTATTTCCTTACCATTTTGGGTGAGTGTTTCTCTCATGTTCCCATTCTCTTTTGTTTACTCCATGCATGGTATGTCCAATCGATAAATTATGCATGACTCTGCATCTAATGTGTCCGCAGGTACCACTGGATTCTGCTAAAAATTGATCTTCACAAGTCCATAGTTTTCATCATTGACTCTATGAATTCAAATACAGAACTTTGGGTCGACAAGAGAAAAATGATGCAAAAGTAATTATTTTTCAATCATTTGCGCTCTATATCGATCGGTCTCTTTTGTTCATTTTCTAAGCTAATAACTTCCTTGTTCATTTAATTTTATTTGCATTGTAGAGTTTGGAGACGGCTCTCACTTCAACATGTCGGTGAATTCAAAGATGCGCTAAAATTAAAAATGTGTTCAAAGGTGTGGATAAGCAGCCACCGGGGACCGGTCTATGTGGATACTATGTCTGTGAGAACATACGGAAAGAAATATCTGAGAGGAAGAAGGACGAGCAAACGCGGAACGGTCTCAATAACTTGCGGAGGGCGCTTACTCCAGAAGCTCGCTTCCGACCAATTCAAGAGGAAATAGCAGGATTTTTCCTTAGGCATGTCATCCAGAAGAAAGGAGAGTTCCATGCGTCCACCGACGATGACTTTTATAAGCATGTATAAGCCCTAAGTACTTTGAAACTTGTGCGAATTTGTGTATGCTCGTCCATCTTAATTGTGTAATATGGAAACTTGTTCGAGGTTGTATATATGGTCACCCGATATTGAATATATATTATATATTCCTATTGAATTCTCCTTGTTTGATATTTCATATATATATATATGCATGAATATGTGTACTGAAATTAAAACAAAACAAATTAAAAAGGAAACAGGTTTAGGGGGCCTAAAACCCTAAACCTGCGCAGGTTTTCAGTCCCGGTTAACCACAAGACCCGGGACTAAAGGTCCTCCGCCGCAACGGACCCCTAGCGCCCACGTGGACGGGCTTTTAGTCCCGGTCCGTAAGTGGCGGGACTATAGGGGGGGGCATTTAGTCGCGCATAGCTAGTCCCGGTTGCCCGGACGGGATTAATAGTCCTGGCGAACCGGGACTGTAGGCCTATTTTCTACCAGTGAAGCTCATTAATACATTAGAACAGTTCTCATATACTGTCAGGTTCTAGAAAACCCTCAACATAAATACATAATCCGGTCATTCCTACATAAATGTTAATAAAATAACCAGAAGCATCCAGCAGAGAACATGAAGATATTATGGAAACTCAAACCTAAGGCCCTTATGCGGGAGTATTCACGGTGCAGATTTTCTTCAAGTAATAACAGAGACCAATTTTGCTATTTTGTGCACGATTATAATGATGCCAACATCACAAGTTCTTAACGTCTACAGATGAAAGCATTTCATTCCTACATCATAGCAAAAGCCGATGCAGAGTTAAGTCATTCAAATATAGGGTGAGATTTTGGTGCCCTAAAATAGGGTTGCCCTATATTTCGCGGGGGGTTGGGGGGTGCGAACATGGAGCTGCCCTGTCTTTTCCTTTTCATTCCGCGCGCTTTGCGACCGTTCTTCCTCCTCCTGCTCCACCGCCCTGCCACCAACCTGACCGTCGCAATCCGCTGCCACCACGCACATCCACCTGCCCTCCGACCCGCCGCCACCCTCAAATCATCTCCGCCGGCCCTCCGCACCCGTCGCCGCCCCAAAATCGTGTCCGCTGCCGCTTGCAAACCCTAGTCACGTCCGTCGTTGCCGCTCCCGTGCTCTATCCCCTCTCCCCCAATCCCATCTGCCGCTCATGCTCCCGTGCTCCACCTATCCGTCACTGCCGCTGCTCCCTAGCCCTGCCGAGAAACCCTAGCTCCGCCCGCTCCATGGCACTACCCAAGAATATGAAGGAGGCATTCGGCTAGAATAGGGTGCGGGTGCGGCACTCCGGCCAGTGGAGCGTTGAGCTGCAACGCGACGGTGTGCGGTACTACCTCAGCACGTTTGACACGACCAATTTGGCTGCTCGGGCATACGACGTTGCCGGCTGGAGGCTCGGTGTTCCTCGGGAGGATCCCAACTTCCCAAGCATCAACTGTCTGTAGGACGCAATCTTCGTCGGCCCTCCTATGAAGAACAATTTGAAGACCCGCTTGGTGAAGAACAAGGGGGAGCGGGTGAACGTCCTTGAGACCGACGAGGAGGTAATGGTGAGGTTCGCGGAGGAGCATCCGGAGTACGTGCAGTACGAGGATGAGTTATTATGGAATGGCGAGATGTAGAAGAAGAAGAATTTCGACGATGCTGGACCATCCTCCGTGAGGGTGAAGACGGAGGATGAGGTTGGACCATCGGTGATCAACTTGTACTTTAGTTACTCCTCCTTCGAGTGGTCATTGGACCGCGAGTCTGATTCCTCCTCCTTAGATTAGCCACAATGGGGGTATGATATGTAGTATCATGCATGCCATGTTGGCAAAAATCTTACGTGACAGTGCAATTAATGAGAAGAGATGTGATGGTGGTATCATAGACAGATACCGTAACATAACGCATTACGAGACAAGATGAGTCTATATCACAATAAATGTAGCAATATATGATACTACAAACATGTTAGTACCCATTGTGGGAGTAGTAACATAGACTAGTATGATATGCATGATACTAGTGTATGATACTCCCCATTGTGACTAGTCTTAGAGCGGGACGCTTATGATAGCATCGGATGTTGTTCGAATGATTGGACTTAGTACCTATGTTTAGTTTATGAAATCGAGTTGGAACGATCGGATGTAGTTCGACTCTTTTGATAAAATGTATGCATATGTTCTAAAATAGGTCATCTTTTGGAGTAGCGGTGCCCCTATTATAGGGCATCTAGTAAAGAGGAAAAAAAATTGGTGCCGTAAAACATGAAAACAAGTGCCCTATAACCAAAAGGTGGTGATATAGGATATGACATTTGTTAGAGCTTATAACGTTTGTCATTTGTAGTTCTTCTCATTTTAGGAACACTAAGGTTGTTTCGGTAGTAGCAGTATCTGTAGAGTATCTTGCTGAGCTATGCTAGAAGGTTCTTCTAAAAGGCACGCAGATTTAGTCAAAAGTTTAACGTATAATAAGCTCGACTAACTGTGTAGACAAAAATATGAATATTTAGAATACCAAATTAATATCACTAGACACATCATAGAACATATTTTCATAGTATGTTTATCAAATCTTGTGAATATTCATATTTTTGTCTATAAGATTGGTCAAAGTTATACTATATTGAATTTTGACTGTAAAAATATAGGCCTTGTTTTATGAATACTATATTTCCATAGTATCCACGAAGTTAGCAGGGAGGTGAAATGAGCAATAGGCACGTCTCCCTCATGAAGGAGAGCACAACTAAAAATGAGATGGTGATCCACATTCCAAGGTCGAGGCCCTTCCTTCGAACGACCACCAAGTTCTTCGTTCACTAAAGAGGCCCAGACTACAATGTTCTACCAGACGGCTTAACTAAGAACATGGGAAAACAAAGCCACTCCACTGGGACACTCGCACACGAACTAGTATTTTCCCAATGCCTGCGATCCCCATAATATTCGTTGACATTCCATCCTACATGTGATCCACACATTCATCTTGGCACACTGTCTGACGGTAGTTCTCTCCATACATATTCTACTGAAATGTTTGTGTTGAAAAACGCACACCCTAACGTGTGGATTATACTGATAGACAATATGGACATGTCTGATATATATCGAGGGATGGATACAAGCACATCTTGCTCTTAACGCTAGCGATGGTGTTAGGTGTGGTAGCCTGGTGGCTGCTGTTTGAAACAAATATCTCGAGGCTTTCAAGGTACAGATTCTTATAAGATGTAATGGATACTATGTAAAGGGTTCAGTTGCCTTGTATACCAACCACTTGAGGAAAGCTCCACCTGCTCGTTATAAAAGAAGCAATAGGTAATCCTTAATCCAAGCCCAACAGAATTATTTACACCCTTGATATCTGTTTTTTTTTGGAAGAAGGGGGAGCGCATAAGATTAACTAGAAAGATACCCCACGCATTGCTGCGGGGATCACTTAAAAAATTACAGGATATTATAAACAAAAGTTTATAAGAGATGTAATACATATGTATTCTAAGTGAATATGCAAATTTTAATTTATCATAATATATATTTTTAAAATTATTAATATCAATAATTGGATGCTTTAAGAAATGAATGATGTCTAGCTTGCATGAAGTGGATAATAATTATTACTAGAGATGACATGGCCAATTGATTGGCTAGAAAAAACGGATGATGTGGATGGGTTACATGTTGAGATATATAGAAAATCATTAATGCAATGTTAGTGGGGTTTTGCTTTATAAGAAGTATAGATAGCAGTTGTCTTACACGGTGATGGTAGATTAATGCATTGTTAAATATGTACAATGGCAGTTTCCATCTCTCGGTCTTCCCTGCCTTGTGGACCTTGTGGAGCCCTGGGAGCACGCCTGAACCACGTCTTGAAGGCGGCGACCAAATCACGCCTAGGCATTCCTCGGGTCGGGATGGATTCGGGCCGGGCCTGAAAAATCTCGACCAGAAAAGTCCAAGACGGAGCCCGGCCCGACCCGAAACATTGCAAATACGTAGATTCTTCCTATATATGGGATAAATGATGTATAAATATGCCTATTTTTACCATAAACTATGAAAAAACATGTTTTTCGTCCTAGTTCAAGCTTTCGGGCAAAAACTGGAGCCCATGCCCAGCCCGGTAGGGCCGGGTTCGGGCCGAGTCGTCAGGCCGGGCTGCCCAGGCGTAGAACAAATGCGGGCAGTCATCCACGTTGCGAGTGAAGAACCTGAGGCACTTTTGCCGCACCTCCTGGGTGTCTTGGACAAGCAACGTAGAGATGATATGAAGAAATGTCTCCTCCATCCCTTAGCACTTTGTCAACTTGTATCCTCTGTGCATGGGTTGAGCGATGTCCCTGCGTACATTTAGGACAGAAACTAACTTCATCCTCACCTGAGAAAAACAGTGTGTTCCAAGATGCCAAATGGAACACGAAAGACAGCGGAGTACACCAACAAAACCACAATCATGAACTAGCTTGGACTAAGGATTTTTTTTAGATTTTAGAGAAAATCTGACGATAGAGAGCTCTGGATAGAAATTCCTGTCCTTTTTTGCTAGGTATCAGGATAATTTTCTGTGTCACAAGAAATACCACATTCAACAACCTAGACTAGATGCAAATCATCACTTTCTAAAACTGATACATATGACCAGATGCGGCTATAAAGCCATATGTATTTCAAATATCACTAAAACAGTTTAAAACAACACATCAAACTATTCAAACTACCAAAGCCTGCTCATTCCCCCTAATTTAGGATGAACTGACAAGCTAATTGGGTGGCCATCGATGCCAAAGCATATGGAGGCGTTGCAGGATTAAAGGAAGAGATAAAGACTTGGCTACCATTTGTAAATGCTTTCCGACCAGTTCTACTGGCCTGGCTACAAATACACAATTTGTATGACTATAGAACTCTATTCTATAACTTGTAAAGATAACAACAAAATCCCCTAAAATAAAAGATGAACATGGAGCAACTCAGCAAGACGCGTAACCGTTTGTTTTCGAATATTAAAACTTCACTTCTTAGTAGTAATAAGCTTAGCACCCAACTGAGACATATAAAGAACTTATCATTCAACTATGGGCATGAATTACCCAAATCTTGTTTCATTTTCATGAAAAATTTTCCACCAAAATTTAACTTGGGTTCATCATATCTTGATATCTGCTATAACAAACTCCCCCTACGCTTAATTTTTCATAAATTTCTTTCAACTCTTACCCATCTGCAGTTCTCTACCCCCACAAATAATGCTTATTGATTTCTATGCACGCTTCTATTCTTGTAGACAGTGTTAGGCCTCCAAGTGCAGAGGTTTGTAGAACAGCAGCAAATTTCCCTTAAGTGGATCACCCAAGATTTATTGAACTCAAAGAGGTAGAGGTAAAAAAATATGTCTCTCAAGAAACCCTACAATCAAGATAAGAGAACTCTATTGTGTCCCCAACACACCTTATAGAATTGTCGGTTGTATAGGTGCACTAGTTTGGTGAAGAGATGGTGAAATACAAGTAATATGGATGATTATAGGTGGTAATTTGTGGGGACCCCAGACTACCACTCCGAGACCTCCAGTATGCATACATTCACGATCCCATGATCAGTTAGTCGTGAACAACATACTCGAGTTGGCATTGCAGCAACATCCACTACACGAATACACGGCTTACACAATTGGTCACTTGACTCAGTTGAAAACAACTGCCACGCAGGGCAGGAACACACACTAAAAACAGCGGAAGACTACAAAACACACTCGTGGTAAACCCAAGTCACGCCTTGACTACCTACAGGCTACTGACTCGGAGACGTTCCTAGTTCGCATAGCCGTTAGCGACATCATCTTCTTCAGGTTCTCCAGGTTTCTGCTCAAAGTCTGGCTAAGACAATACCCTGGGACGAAACCAATGTGAGTACATTTGAATGTACTCCGCAAGACACCCCAAATGAAAGCTAAACATGCAAGTATGCATATATATAGGTGGTAGGAAGGCTTTAATTAGGGTTCAACTAACCATGATGAATTTAAGACTCATCATAGTTGCACAAGTTTTATTTTTCTCTATTGAAGAAGATACTTCAAAAGATATTTCATTTATCTTGTAGATATAGCATGTCCACAAAGTTTTGATAAAGCATTCTAAATAAATAAAAAATTTCTCTTTGCAAAACTTCTTGGAAAATCACATCTTTAAGATCATCATTTATCCGGTACCTCAAAGGTACAATCATTCCCTTTCCATGTACCTCCCAGGTACAATTCCAAAAGACTTTCCAGCTTTTTGAAAACATTGACACAATGCTAGCTACATGGCCATTCAACTGTCCATATCTGAGGACGCGGCTATTCTGAATAGTTTTACTCTACAGAGGTGTACACAATCCACAAGATCCAGTACATCCGCCGTGAACAACCATGGACTGTCCGAGACAGTATGCAAACATCGGATAACTGGTCCTAAGCATCCACTATGTCAGTGCTAGTAAATGACTACCTCCTCAACTGGGTTTGTTCTCCCCGGCACCGAGTGAGTCAGCCGTATCGATCCGGTTTCCCCTGACAACACACCGCCATGGCAGGAGACCCAATTGCTGCAACAGGTAGTGAACTTAATCCTACACTGTGAATGTCCCGTTTCTCCCTCCCGACGACAATTCGGTTCGGGGAACTCTAATCCCTATAGCACTTTGAGGTAGACACGGACTAACACCGACAAGCAATTAGCTAGACCCCGTTCCCATATTGGAGTAATGTGGCAGCACGGCTTGGTTGTCCGGCGAAGACTAGGTTATGTGTAATTTTTGGAAAACAAGTCGAAAACATTTCCTTCTTCACAAACCTCCCTCGGACAAGGTCCCACCTTTCCTCGGGGTTTTTCCAAGCTTTTGCTTTCCAAAAACATCAAGTTAAAATGTCCACTAGGGGACTTAAGTTGGTTAAGTTATGATACTAAAATGTCTAAAGGGCTTGGTAGTACCAAGATTATATAGTGGATATAGGATATTAGATACATAAAACAGATAGTGGTATAGTCCACTTAAAAGAATAGTTTTTTAATCAAACTTTTGTAAAACTTCAGAAGTAAAACATGCATGATAGATAATGATAAGTAAAAAAACAGCAAACATTTAGAGTGGCTTGCCTTGGCACTGGTCCTGGTCTTGCTCTTGAAATAAACAAGAGTTGCAATAAAAACTTCTCTGGGAAATAATACCGTCTTCGTTATCTAACGTCGTAAACTCCAAAAAAGGAAAACACCCAATCAGAACCAAACAAAGGCAAACACTTGACAAAAAGTAAACATACAGAAAGCATTTCATCAAACAAGTATACTCACAAACCATATTACTAAGGTGCACACCAACGAGCAAAACAGGCACAGACAACACACATGAATAACACTAGAATAGGTGCTAAGGATCCTCAACAAAAATGGAATGAGTTCAGTGGGTGTGCCACTCTCATATCATGCTCAAATAAGGTTAAATGACTCTCTGGTCATTCATGAGGATGAACAAAATATCAACAAAACAATCTAGTAACACATACACATGCATAGGAAAATATTAACAGGCAATACTACAAGCCCATAGTGACACATGCTTTTCTAAACATGGATAAATAATATAACCAGTAGCTAAAGAACCTAATAACAGAGACAAATCAATAACAAACATATCATGGCATCACTCAATGCATGAACATAATCATGGAGCAAAACAACTATTAAAAACTAGACATGAAAAGGGCTATTTAGACCCATATGAAAATAAAACTATAACAAACATGGTTTTCCACACACAAACCCTATCATGCTAATGAATCACTCAAAAAACATCTCAATCATGTATTAGTACCCTACACATGCTAGGAATCAAATTTATAACAAGAACATGATAACACAACAATTTATCAAGTCATATCAATATAGACAGAAAAGGACTATTTACTAAATGATGCAGCAAGCCTATTCTATAACTCCTAAAATCATGAAAATATATTATAAGGTGCTCCTAGACACTAGAAAACCAACACAAGTGGATTCACATCAAAATTAATCACCAATAAAATTAAACAATTCATAGAAGTGCTCTCTGGCCTAAATCTAACATGCATGTCATTTTTATACCATAACTCAAGTCAACACAAGGCCAGCTGCCACACATAGACATTTTCAAGGGCTACTCAAAACAGTTGAGTTTGCATGATTTGGATACTTAAGACTCAAGTTATTAAATAAAAGGTGTTAATGACTGATTCTGCGATTTATTTTAGTTCTCCTAAAATATACCACAAAATACAGATCTACAAGTTGGAGATGGTTAAGAATTTATAGATCTACATCTGTGATTTTTAGTTTGGCAAAATTCACTGGTTAACATTTTTATTTTGAATAAAAGTAAACAGCCAGAAAACAGATATGTTGGAAAGGATTAATCAACCTGCAGAAAAACAATACTGGGCCAGATCTGCGAGGAGGATGGGCCGCGCAAGGCAGGCCGGCCCACTGGCCAGCGCGCTGCCGAAGCGGTACGCGGCTGTCCGATCACTGATCGACGGCGGAGATTAGAGGAGCCCTAGGTTCAAAACGAGCCGCCGGATGCGGATCCGATGGCGGTGAGGAGGCCGCGTCGCACCCGACCGGCGGCGACCAAAATCTGGAGGCGGGAGTTGGAAACCACGGCGGAAGCGAGGGTTCCTCGCCGTAGTTTCGCTGCTGGGGGCTGTGAGGATCTCCAGGGAGCGGAGTCAGGCCTAGGAGGCGCGAAATAACTCCAGGAATCGAGTGCCTCTGCATGCGCTTCCTGAGAAGAGCTCCCACCCGGAGTTCGACGAGGAGCCGACGCGGCGGCCATGGCCACGGATGGCGGTGCACCTGCGATGGACAAAGAGGGGATTCAGTGATGTCAAAAGAAGAAGAGATGGGACGAGAGGCCAGGGAACCAATCGGTGAGGGCGGAGGGTCCCTGTACTTTCCGTTCGACGGGAGGTCGCCGGCGGAGAAGACGCGCTCGATTCCGGTGATGTGGTGAGTTATCGAGGGGGCTTCTGATGCGAGGGCTCGATTGGAGATGGGTGGAGGTGGTGTGGCAAGATTTACAGCAAGGAGGTGTCTCCAGGTGGTCTAGCCACAAAGCATGGCGCCTCGGCGTCCATGGTGGCCACGGTGGCTCGACCAAGTTGGCCAGAGGGGAAAATCTTCGGGAAAACGTTGCCAGGGAGGTTGAGCAGAGTGAGACCATCCCACTAGCCAGAGGAGACGACATGATATGCACGGTTGCGTCGGGGAGCAATGGCACTTGATCTGCACCCGTAGGTGTTTGATAGGGAGGAGGACGAGAATGAGAGAGAGAGGAGGGAAATGGAGGGCACGAGTGAGCTCTGGGTGATCCCGTGAAGCCTAAGGACAAGGGGAGAGAGCAATGCGTGGCGAGTGATGGCGGAGATCGACAGCCACCTGTGATGTAGCTTGTCCTCTAGCCATGGAGGAGGTGTGGGGAAGAAGGGAGGAGGTTTTGGGAGCAGGGAGGATGTCTAGGGGGTTAATGGGTAAAATTACCATGTCACATGGCCAGAGAGAGGTGGGGAGAGTGAAATGATTGGCCAGAACATGGGTGATCTCAACAGTGACAAGAAATACCAGAAATGGTTTTTGAATGTTCTCACCAAAGTTTTTTAATAGAACATAAGTGAAATATCATGTCCATTGGATAGAGAATAAAAAATGGAGTCTAGAGATGGTGGCCTCAAGAGTTTTCAAAAATATTTCTTTCACAAAATTTTGGAAATTCAAAATGTGCTGAATCTGATTTTATATGTTTTCTCCAAAATTTTCAAAACAACTTGCAAATGTTTTTGTATAAGTAATTCCCACATGACCATAGATATGTTGGGTAAATTTTCCAAGATTTTAGGAAATACTTTTATTCACAAAATATTTTAAAATCCATTTATGGCCTTTTGGAACATGGAAAATAATAAATATTAAAATTCTTTTAAAACAAATATTTTTGAGTTGGGATGAGAGAGTACATAATATAGGTCTCAAAGGTGATTTTTAATAAACAACTCCTTTGAAAAATTTGAGACACCAAGTGGAAAAAGGGTGAAAACAGGGGTTTATTTAATAGGTTAAAAACCATGAGAGATAAATAATTAAATGGCCATTGTAAAATAAATGGACCACATTGAGGTGATGTATAGGGTATGTAGAGTACAAGGGTAGGTTGATGGGGCTTGAAAACAAAGAGGAGTGGTTTTGAGCAACACAGAAAAAGTGCATCAAGATAATAGGGTTATGACCAACATTTAGGGATGCCTTCTAAAGGACTATGAAATAAGATGCCAAAGTGTTTAAATATCCATAATAACAACTTGGATAGATAGCATAGATATATGCAATGAGATGTATGATGGTTCATAGATGATTAGCTCAGGATTTGTCATAGAAACATGTCTCCAAAGTTGGAAGTTTTTAAGCAAACAAAAGATGACATGGGCATGTGATGGAATATGATATTGAGGCTTGATCTTGTTATTAATAGGTTTTTAAAGTATTAGAACAGCACACATTAATCAACAAACAGAAATAAATACTTTAAAGCACACACAAGATAAGATCACACCACAACCAGATAAAATAACAAGTCACACAAACCACTCAACCAACTGAGTTCTTCAATTTAATTTATCAGGTGTTTTTCTCAAGTGTTAGTTTTAGGTAGTGATCAAGACATACCATGCCAAGAGGATTTAATAGAGAAGATCAGCTCAAAAGTTTTTATTTCCAAAAGAATATAATTGAGGTAAAACACAAGGGTAACATAGTCCCCTCTTATTGTTTTTGCAAAAGAAGGAAGTGAGAGGGAGTTTTTGAAATACTTGCAAAAACATCTTGGTTGAAAACAGGTTGGAGATAATTAGCTCAAAAATACTTTTCATATAGTTTTGGAAATTATCTTTTGTTTTCTAAAAACTTGGCCTTTGGGTTTCTTCTAAAATCAAAACATTTTCAAAAAGGTTTTTGCCAAAAGAGGGTGATGGATGTGGATGATAAGCTTTCTTGTCATGACTTGATCACAAGGGTTGTGTTTTAATAAAGTTATGATCATTGGTTTTAATGTTAGTTGTTAACAAACTCAAACAAAAACAAAATCAACAAGCAACTAGAAAATTTGGTTGTTACAGCTCTTCCCCCCTTAAAATGAATCCCGTCCCCGAGATTCTTAAGTGGGTACTTAAGAGTGTAACTGAAAACAAGAGTCTCAGGCTTCTTCAATTTTTGTAAATGAAGATCCTTTGGCGGGGTGGTCTTCTGAGAACTCGAGGTGTTGATGTTGTCAGAATGTTGCTTGTCGAGGAGATGGATATGTTCACTTAACACTTCATGTCCTTGTGGTTGATGTTGGTGGACGACACAAGCTAATGAAGGGTCTTCATTTTGCGGCTTCACAAACCTTCTGTCGTTGTATGGACCTGGTCTTCTTTAGGAGTTTCACGGGTAGTTACCCATGACAACAATCGAGTCTCACAGGGCGTCAGGTCCGTAGACTTGACTCTCTCCGATTATTGCTATGAAAGACGTTATAAACTCCTATATGCTTTTTGGCTTCTTGAGTATTCGACCGCGTTGAAGTGCGGATGCTTCCCCCCTTTGATTGGTCTTTGTAGGTTGTCGAGGATTATCTTCGTCTTCGTCTCATTTTTGCTTGGTGGCGACGGCAGGTCGTGGAAGAATTTGTTGGGTCTTGATCTTTGTGAAGCTTTGTAGGCGTCTTCATAGGTGATTTAGGATCACATAGTTAGCTTTCCCTCGGGAAAACTAGCTAGTGCCTTAAGCAAAACTTCGGTTAGATGTTAGTCTAAAATTAGACAATTATGTTAGTAGTGTTAGACTAGTTAAATTTTCTGTTAGAGCTGCGAGTCACATCTCGCTTTAACTCGGGCTTGAATCTGACCTTGTCGCCCTTCTTGATGTCTCTTGATGTACTTGCACAAAAATGGTGTCTGAAGTCCACTATCCGCCTTGAAGAAGATTTCAGAGATCTTGGCCTCTCGGGTTGAAGCAGAGAGCGTTCCACAATCGTGCACTTCTCAAGAAGGGATGGGGGGTAAAACTGGGTTTTTATTAAGCGAGACTTTTGAAGAAGCACCAAAATGTAACTAAGGCCGATATGGTAAAAAGAGTTTTTTTTGCAAATAAACGGGAACAAGGCAAGAGGTAAAAGTGTGGCGACTTTGCTTTGCCGAAAAGGCGTGCTTGTGAGACAGACAGGAAAACAAGTCAAAAACACACACAACAAGGAAACAAGTAAAAACATTACGCAAGAGTAAAAACACACAATTAGCACACATGCAAAGGACAAACAAGGTACCTTTAGTACCAGCAAACGTCTATTACCGCTAAAGAACGGGTAGCTCAAGTAAAACAACTGAGCGAAACCTATCAATTCCTATGGGTCTGGGTCGACAAAAGGGTTGTTGAAGTCTCCTCTTTATCTCATCTTGATGTTGAGGTCTTCGGAAGGAAGCTTCTTTTTCTTCGGGTTGCTAACTACTAAGGTCTTCTCGGGACATCGCCAAGTATGCACTTTTTAATAGAAAGATAACAAAAGAAAACTTTTTGGTAGACTTTTTAAATGAAAACAAAGGTTTTATAAACTCATGCTTATTTATTTACAAAATATTTTGAGCCATGAAAACAAAGGACAAAAAGGTATGTTTACTATTTTCTCTGTTTTTCTTCAAAACTTCCGTTTTATAAACAAGGCAATAATTTTTTTTTTGAAAATATGAGAAAAATGGAAACCATGCTTAGGGTTCCTTAGATAAAACATTTTAGGCAGTAATATAGTTTTTACCAAAAAATATTTTTATTTCCTATCTGACGTCCATGCTAAACTAAGGTCTCCTAAAGTCAGGATGGCTCTGATACCAACTCTGTGGGGACCCCAGACTAGCAGTCCGAGATCTCCAGTATGCATACATTCACGATCCCATGATCAGTTAGTCGTGAACAACATACTCGAGTTGGCATTGCAGATTACAACATCCACTACACGAATACACGGCTTACACAACTGGTCACTTGACTCAGCTGAAAACAACTGCCACACAGGGCAGGAACACACACTAAAAACAGCGGAAGACTACAAAACACACTCGTGGTAAACCCAAGTCACGCCTTGACTACCTACAGGCTACTGACTCGGAGACATTCCTAGTTTGCATAGCCGTCAGCGACACCATCTTCTTCAGGTTCTCCGGGTTTCTGCTCAAAGTCTGGCTAAGACAATAGCCAGGGACGAAACCAATGTGAGTACGTTTGAATGTACTACGCAAGACACCCCAAATGAAAGCTAAACATGCAAGTATGCATATATATAGGTGGTAGGAAGGCTTTAATTAAGGTTCAACTAGCTATGATGAATTTAAGACTCATCATAGTTGCACAAGTTTTATTTTTCTTTGTTGAAGAAGATACTTCAAAATATATTTCACTTCTCTTGTAGATATAGCATGTCCACAAGGTTTTGATAAAGCATTCTAAATAAAGAAAAATTTTCTCTTTGCAAAACTTCTTGGAAAATCATATCTTTAAGATCATCATTTATCCGGTACCTCAAAGGTACAATCATTCCCTTTCCACGTACCTCCCAGGTACAATTCCAAAACAATTTCCAGCTTTTTGAAAACATTGACACAATGCTAGCTACATGGCCATTCAACTGTCCATATCCGAGGACACGGCTATTCTCAATAGTTTTACTCTGCAGAGGTGTACACAATCCACAAGATCCAGTACATCCGCCGTGAACAACCACGGACAGTCCGAGACAGTATGCAAACATCGGATAACTGGTCCTAACCATCCACTATGTCAGTGCTAGTAAATGACTACCTCCTCAACTGGGTTTGTTCTCCCCGGCACCGAGTGAGTCAGCCGTATCGATCCGGTTTCCCCTGACAACACACCGCCATGGCAGGAGACCCAATTGTTGCAACCGGTAGTGAACTTAATCCTACACTGTGAATGTCCCGTTTCTCCCTCCCGGCGACAATTCGGTTCGGGAGACTCTAACCCCTATAACACTTTGAGGTAGACACGGACTAACACCTACAAGCAATTAGCTAGACCCCGTTCCCATATTGGGGTAATGTGGCAGCACGGCTTGGTTGTCCGGCGAAGACTAGGTTATGTGTCATTTTTGGAAAACAAGTCGAAAACATTTCCTTCTTCACAAACCTCCCTCGGACAAGGTCCCACCTTTCCTCGGGGTTTTTCCAAGCTTTTTCTTTCCAAAAACATCAAGTTAAAATGTCCACTAGGGGACTTAAGTTGGTTAAGTTATGATACTAAAATGTCTAAAGGGCTTGGTAGTACCAAGATTATATAGTGGATATAGGAGATTAGATACATAAAACAGATAGTGGTATAGTCCACTTAAAAGAATAGTTTTTAATCAAACTTTTGTAAAACTTCAGAAGTAAAACATGCATGATAGATAATGATAAGTAAAACAACAGCAAACATTTAGAGTGGCTTGCCTTGGCACTGGTCCTGGTCTTGCTCTTGAAATAAACAAGAGTTGCAATAAAAACGTCTCTGGGAAATAATACCGTCTTCGTTATCTAACGTCGTAAACTCCAAAAAAGGAAAACACCCAATCAGAACCAAACAAAGGCAAACACTTGACAAAAAGTAAACATACAGAAAGCATTTCATCAAACAAGTACACTCACAAACCATATTACTAAGGTGCACACCAACGAGCAAAACAGGCACAGACAACACACATGAATAACACTAGAATAGGTGCTAAGGATCCTCAACAAAAATGGAATGAGTTCAGTGGGTGTGCCACTCTCATATCATGCTCAAATAAGGTTAAATGACTCTCTGGTCATTCATGAGGATGAACAAAATATCAACAAAACAATCTAGTAACACATACACATGCATAGGAAAATATTAACAGGCAATACTACAAGCCCATAGTGACACATGCTTTTCTAAACATGGATAAATAATATAACCAGTAGCTAAAGAACCTAATAACAGAGACAAATCAATAACAAACATATCATGGCATCACTCAATGCATGAACATAATCATGGAGCAAAACAACTATTAAAAACTAGACATGAAAAAGGGCTATTTAGACAAGTAGACATGCATAACCATAAGAGATCATTAAGCAAGGTTTATTCTAACATGATGGATCTGTACGATAGCATCCAAATAACAGATAAAACAACACCTATACATGATAGTAATATCAAAATAACAATCTAACCAATTTATCAAAAACTAATCATGCAAATAACTACTATGCAAAAAATCATCTAAAACTATCATAGCATGACAATTTAATCTTGATCTCACTCAAGCATTCAAGCAAGTATAATATGCTATAATAACAGTAGCTATGCCATGTAAAACAATAGTAAATCATTTATTCAAGTTATCATGGCAATATGAAGAATAACAACAATTTAACCTATTATTACTAGGAAAAACACCCATATGAGAATAAAACTATAACAAACATGGTTTTCCACACACAAACCCTATCATGCTAATGAATCACTCAAAAAACACCTCAATCATGTATTAATACCCTACACATGCTAGGAATCAAATTTATAACAAGAACATGATAACACAACAATTTATCAAGTCATAGCAATAATAGACAGAAAAGGACTATTTACTAGATGATGCACCAAGCCTATTCTGTAACTCCTAAAATCATGAAAAATATATTATAAGGTGCTCCTAGTCACTTGAAAACCAACACAAGTAGATTCACATCAAAATTAATCACCAATAAAAGTAAACAATTCATAGAAGTGCTCTCTGGCCTAAATCTAACATGCATGTCATTTTCATACCATAACTCAAGTCAACACAAGGACAAGTGCCACAGATAGACATTTTCAAGGGCTACTCAAAACAGTTGAGTTTGCATGATTTGGTGTAACATCCATGATTTTTGGAAAGTGCAAAAATCACAAAAATTTGAAACTTTTTGTTTTCATGTTTAGTAAGTCACCAAAAACCAAATGAGATGCAAGAAACAAAAGAAAACAATACATATTACAATGAAATTGCAATTACCAATCCAATTATACCTCTATTCCATAAACCCTAAAACCCTCTCAAATGATTTTTTTTCTCAAATAAAGAAAACCATTTTATCTTTAGAAAACTGTATTACATAAAATGTTTTCAATTCAAATATTACCTTTAAATTATTTAAGGCAACAACAATCAAAGATTTATAACCCTTAATAAAGTTCTAAGCCTCAAAAAATATATTTGATGAGAATAAAATGTTTTAATAATAACTCTTAGTTGTTATTCCAAGTTTTAAACATAAAGGTGTGAAAATAAAATGTATTGCTAGGAAAATAACATAAAAGAGGGTTTTGAAAACAATATTATGACTTGTGGTTTTATTCTAAATTTTATTGATCAACAATATTAAGTATTTGATATGAACTAATTTAGTAGCATTAAGTTACTATTAGTAAATCCTTCATATCCTAAAATTATAAAGTGTGAAAATGGTTTAAAATGGCTTTCCAAAAATAATTTATGACATGTAATATGTCTCTGAAATTTTAGTTAGACAATAACAACAATTTATTATTTTCTAAAAAGGGCCTTAAAGTACTATTGGTGTTTTATTTATATTTTTAAAATATAAATTGTGGAAACAAGATGAAATGACTTTCAAAAATATGTTTTCAACTTTTATAATGTCACTAAATTTTTAATTGACCAAGAACTATGTTTTATAAATTTTTAAATTAAAAATCACATTAAGTAACTATTAAGGAATTATTCAAATTTCCAAAATTCAAAAATAAAATATGTGGTTTTGTTTTAAAAAATGTTACAGTTGGAAAGTATTTGAAAATTTAAGATTTTAGAATTTTTCATGTCATTTGGATAATTAAAACAGATGTTATTAAAGATTTGTTTAAACAGAAAAAATAAAAAATAATAAAAGGAAAGGATGACGTCAGCTGACGTCACCTTCTTCTTCCTCACGGAAGGAAAGCCACGGCCATAATGGCCGAGATTTTCGCCATCGATTCAAGGCCATTAATGTCGTGTTCCCCTCCCCTCTCTGCATCTATAAGAGGCCCCCGAGCCCCTCGTCCTTTTTCCCCAAACCCTAGCCCGAGAGCACCGAGAGGCTGCTCGGTATTGCTCGCCGGAGTTGCCACTCCCGCCGCCGTCTGTCCTCACTTCCGGCCATAGAAGCAGGTCCCCGCCGCGCATTTCACGCCCCTCCTCTTCCCCTCAACTCCCTTCACCTCCTCATGCCCTTGATTCGATTTTCCCCGCAGCAGAACCGCTCCCCAACGACCACCGGAGTTGAGCCGCCTCGGATCCACACCGCGCCATCGAAGGAGGTCATCACCGTGGACGTCGTCGACACCCTTCGAACCGCCGTGCTCCGTTGAGCCTCGTGGTGGTCTTCGTTGAGCCCGTGGACAACTAGAGATTCGGCATCGTCAACCTCCCGTGAGCAGCGCCACCGCAACCTCCATCTCCGGCGAGATCCCTCCGGTGAGATCCCTCTCCCTCTCTGTGCCGTTAGATCTAGATCTAGTGGCCTAGATTAGATCGTTTAAGCGAAGGGGTACGTCGCCGTTAGATCCAGATCCGGCGGCCCTGGTCGATTCACTTATCCACGTCATCGCACAGTCAGCATGCCACATCAGATCCCAGTCAGCACAAACGCCCAATCAGGATCAGACACGTGGCCAGCCCTTTTATTCAAAATTTTCTCCCGCTAGATTAATTGCAGTTTTTGCAGAAAAGCCCCTACAACTTAGATCTAACATAACTTTTGATCCATAAGGAAAAATTAAACAATATTGGACTTTTTGAAACCTTGACATTTAGAAACTTTTGGCACTGTCCAAATTCAAATTTGACAAACTTAAATTTGTTCAAATTCAAATATGCTTGTTTGATGAAATTTGACATAATTCAAATTATGTAAACCCAATTTTTGCAAACTAAATTGTTTTGGGTTCCTTAGAATGTGTATTAACAGATACATAAGCCCAAAATATTATTTGAACAAGTTTAGAATGGATTTAGAATTATATGGCCATTTGAGCAAATTTGATTTAGTTTAAATTCTATAAATAATTTTGATATGTTTTCTTAAGTAATGTTGCGCCATATGGCAACCTTAATCCATAGAAACCAGTACCATAGAATTTTGGACACCCTTGGACCATGACCATGTGTTTTTGACCAAAAACCCAACATAGTAATCCACCCATAATATCATGCCTTAGAAGTAATTTCCACTTTATTTCCTTTGTTGTTATGGCTATTTGGAGCCAAGACCAAGTCCCTGAAATGACCAAGTAGTGAACCTCAAACACTAGTACCATAGTCTTCTATCTACTTCTTCACCCCCCTATTTTGCTTCAAGAATTCATCAAGTTACAAGTGGAAAACAAGACTCAAGCAATAGAAGACACTTCATTTTCAACTTGGTGGCAACAAGTAGAGCTACAAGGAAGATCATTGAATAAATTGAAGGGAAGACTTAGACTCCACATCAACTAGAATAAAATCAAGGAAGTACATGTGTATGCAGAAATCAAGAAGAAAACCTCTCCCTCTCTCTTTCTATCTTTCTTCCTATTTTATTTCTATTTGACTTAGAGGTATTTTTGCCCATCCCATACCCAAACCAATTAGTGAAGTGAAAGCCATGAAGATCTATCAAGACCAAGAGAAGAATCCATACAAGGAACACGACAACAAATGAAGAATGAAGATGATCTTCAAGAAGACAAGCATCTGAAGACTTGGAGCCGTCCACCCAAGTTGAAGAGTAACAAGTTGTTTTTGTCCAACCATTGACCCAAATGGAAAACCCAAGAACTCATCTTAGCATTTATTTTTCTTTGTTGTCTTGATTTGATTTTAGACCTACCCTAACCAAAGTGGAAAGACTAACTTAGATCACCTCAAATGTCTTGATGAAAATGACTAAGGATCACCTCAAACAAAGTTTGATCACTACAAACTCAACCTAGTCCATCCCAATTAAACTCTTGGAAATCCCTTAACAAGTATGGAACCAAGGAAGAATAAATCTTTCAAACCCAACCCTTGTCCTAACCAACTTTGTTAAGCCCCTTTTGATATGTTAGTTGCTATGTATGTTTTCTACACTTGTATGTTTGTTTGCTAGTGTAGCGTTCCCACATTTAATAATGTAAGGACACCTGTATTATTGTGCTAGTCCCTGGATCAATTGCTAGCACCACAGTACAAAATGAAATATCATGCAAATGTATCATATTCTATTACATCGCATGATCCTGTCTTTACAAAATAGTATTACAACTTGCATAGTATTAGAAGACTAGCAGAAAACTATGATATACAACGGAAGACATAGTACAACATTGAGCCCATCTCCTTCATGTGCCACAGGCAAAACATGTTGGCTATAGTCTCGAGATCCTAAACGAAATCCTCATTCGTCTTCAGAAATATCTGCAATATGGAATATGCAGCCACAAGGGAGTCAATACAATTTAATGTATTGGAAAGTAACACTATGGTGGATACAAATGGCAAGACTAATACTACATGCTTATTTGGCTGAGTGGAGTTTTGTCTAAGTTTGCATAAAGCCAGTTTTCTCCTATCTTTTTATCATAAAACAATTTCATCTATAACATGTATCACTGATAGAAACCCGTGAACCTTAACTGAAATTAAGGAGTACCTCTGATAGAAATCAGGGTAAACTCCTACCCTTGTTCACCCATCAAAATTTTATTATGAAGTTGGCAAGATGAGATTCTTCCGTCATTCCTTGTCCAGCTGCTCAAATTGTCCATGACCGGGGACACGGCTAAGATCTTAGTTTGTTGACTCTGCAGAGTTTGTGCACTTTCACCTTTAGACTCAGATCAGCCCAAACATCCTATACACCCTGAGTGCATTAAGGAAAGGAGAAGATTGAGACGAGATCTTTCAGTTGAAATTCCACCACCGTCAGGCTTGACCCGTTCCAACCTATACCCCCTACATCTGCTGGTCAAGCACTGGTGAGTTCATTCAACTTAGTTGATCAAGACAGAGCCCATATGACTAAAGGCTGCACGGGAAGCTACTAAACTTAGAAGGACATATTAATCTCTTTGTTCCTGGGTGGCCATCCTCAAGTGACAACCTCAAGTGGAATAACCCTTAGACAAGGGCCCTGAGGAAACACTCAACATAAACCAGTCTTACCACTTCCACCCAGGTGATTCATTAAACTTAGTAGTTTTATCCTTAACATCCAAATAAAACATTTGAAGAGCATAGCAATTCCACTAAGTTCAATGTCTTCTATACTAGAAGGATATAGAAGGATGGCTACACACTACTTGTGATATTTAGCATAGCATAATATAACTTAGTAAAATTTCCTATCATGCATACTACTCAAAACTCTATAATGCATATAAAAATAATAGGTAGTTGATGGTGTGTTACTTGCCTTGTTGAAGTTGGTGAAGATATTCACACTCTCTTCACAAAAGATCGTTGCCCTCCCTACAATCTATTCATTGAAAACACAATAACAAAATAAACAAGCATCCTAGCAATCAAACACATAAGTGGAGAAAGCAAACATAGAAAATAACATAACAACGGCGTTGGACCAAGTTGGCTAGGACAAGTTTTAACTAAATTCATAGCAAAGGATATAACAAGTTAAAGTCTTGGTCTTTTCCATTTGGGTCAAGGGTTGGACAAAAACAACTTTGTAAATCTTCAACTTGTATGGATGGCTCCAAGTCTTCACATGCTTGTCTTCTTGAAGTTCATCTTCATGCTTCTATTGTAGTCTTTTCCTTGGATGGATTATTCTCTTGATCTTGATAGATTTCTTCATGGATTTCACTTCACTAATTTGGTTTGGGTATGGGATGGGCACAAAATACCACTAAGTCTAGAGAAAGAAAATAGGAAGAAAGATAGAGGGAGATGTTTTCTTCTGGATTTCTTCACACTTGTACTTCCTTGAGTTTCTTCTAGTGGTGGAGTCTTTTCTTAAAAATTTCTTCATTGATCCTTCCTTGTAGCTCTTCATGATGCCACCAAGTTGAAAGTGAAGATCCTTCTATTGGTTAAGTCTTGTTTTCCATTTGCTAACTTGATGGATTCTTGAAGCAAGAATAGGGGGATGGAGGAGTAGATAGAAAACTATAGTACTAGTGTTTGAGATTCACTACTTGGTCTCTTATATGGTTTACATACTAGAGACTTGGTCTTGGATTTCAAATGGCCACAAAAAACAATGGTAGAAAGAATAGAAACAAAATCTAAGGCATGATCAACTAGTGGTTCACTAAGATGGATATTTGGTCCCACATACAAGGAAATGGTTCAAGGTTGTCCAAAAGGTTTAGGTACTGATGTCTCTGGTTCAAGGTTACCAAAAGGAGCAATTTTTCTTAAGGGAACATATTCTAATTATTTAGAGAATTAATTCTATGCCAAAAATACTTAAATATACTACTTAATTCTAATTTCTAAACTAATTTGTTCAAAAAAATAGTTTTGAACAAAGGGTATGAAAGTACACATCCTAAGGTTTGCAAATATATTTTATTTGCATTTTTTGGATTTGTAGAATTTGAATTATGCCAAAATTCATCAAACAAGCATATTCAAATTTGAACCAATTTAAGTTTTTCAAATTTAAATTTGAACAGTGCTAAAAGATTCTACTGATCCAGGGGATTTCAAAAAGTCCAAGTTTATCAAAGTTCTAGGGGCTAATCTGCAAAAATTACAATTCTATTTTCTATTCGGAAATAAAACCAGGGGCTGGTGGGCCGAAAACGGCTTATCCGTCGCGCTAGGCGATGGTTAGGGACTGGGATTGGGCCGGTTTCACGCTGCGCCGAGCAACGGTTAACAGAATAACACGCAAGCTGACGTGGCTATTTCCTATTGGCTAGAACCTCTTCATTTGATGGATCTAACAAGAACAGTTGGATTAAAATCCTACGGACAGAAAAAAGGGGGGCCGCGGGGGTGCTCACAACGGAGGGATCTCGCCGGATCATGGTGGGACGGTGGCCGGCGGCTCGGGAAAATGACGCTGACATGCTCTGGTGGGCTTCCGGACTCGGGGAAGAAGACGACTGGGGGCAGTACGACTCGGCAGAGACGATGGTGATGTCGGTAACGTTCCCCGCTTCCTGGGACAGCGTGGAGGAGGGGATGGAGGTGGTGATGCGCCGGCGCAGGGTCTCGGGCATGGACGACGGGGCACCTACGGTCAGTATCCTGGCTCAGAGAGGGAGTGAGGAGGTGTATATCGGTACGGATGTCCCGATGGTGTTGTCTTCGGTTGCTCGCGGTGCTGTAATCGACGTCAGTGAAAGATCCCGTGATGCTAGCTCCGACGAGCTCGTGCAGTCTCCCTCGTGCTCCTGCGTGTGGGACAAAAATAATACAGAACATGAGGTTTACAACGATGAGAAAGTTGGAGGTGGAGAGGGAGCTCAGAAACCTCAATTGACGACGGAATCGACGAAAATGGTGCTTCGGTTTCGCAGCTCCGGTGAGGAATCGTGGAGGATTGGGAACACGATTCGGGGGGGTTTCAGAGGGAAATTGAAGAGGAGAGGAGGGGATTTAAGGGGGAGGTTTCGGCCACGGTTTTAATGGCCTTAATGGCGAGTAATCGCCGGGCGAAAGTTTCGGCCAAAAACGGACATGGACGTTTTCCGTGGCTTGAAGACGGATGACGTCACCATTGACGTCAGCACATTATTTTTTTTTCCTGTTTTTCTATTTTCTTAATATCTCATGTTTTATTAATCCAATTAGCCCCAAATAAATTTCGAAATTCTTGAAATGAAATTTTCTTTCAACTAAGAATAATTGAAAACTATTTTGGACACAAGTTAAATTTTCAAATATGAAAATATGATCAAAAGACTAATAGTACTTAATGTTATTTTAAAATTAGAAAATGATAAAAATGTAAATATTAGTCAAATAAATTTTCAGTAACATACTATAAGATAAATATTATTTTTGAAAGTCATATAACTCCTTTTTTTTCATATTTTTATATTATTAATTATCAGTAAACCCTCATAGCAACTTAATGTCATTTTCTAAATAGAAAATAAATGATATTTTGAAATATGGGTTTAATAAAATTTAGAGAGGTCCTAAATTAAATTTTGTTTTCCAAGGTCTTTTACTCTTTTTTCTTTCATAAACAAAAATAATTTATATAAACATTTTATGGTTGGTACTTGGTATAATAATGGAAGAAAACAATATAAATAATTTTTATCCATGTGAAAGATTTTGGCGGTGTAGAGAATCATTAGGGGTAATAGTTCTATAGTGTTTTAGACATAATTAAATGTTTTCAAGTAATAGTTATAATAAAAACCTCTTATGAAATAAGGTTTGTTAGGAGAAAAAAATATGGAAAACAACTTGTTTATATAAAACCAATTTGTATTCTTAAGGTTTGCAATTTGAGTAATTAGTTTCTTTACATAAATACATATTTAGGATTTTGGGTTTTCAGAAAACAGAGGTATATTGGATTATAAAATTCAAGTAGCATTGGAAAACAAATAATATAACCCTTGGTGTTTTGAGTTTTATTTGTTTTTGGTGGCTTGCTTTAATAGGAAACAAAAAGTTTCAAATTTTTGTGATTTTTGCACTTCCCAAAAATCAGGGATGTTACAGCTAGGATGCTTGTTTATTTGGTTATTGCGTTGTCAATGAATAGATTGTACGGAGAGCAACGATCTTTTGTGAAGAGAGTGTGATATCTTCACCAACTTCAACAAGGCAAGTAACACACCATCAACTACCCATTATTTTCTATATGCATTAGTTGATTTTGAGTAGTATGCATGATAGGAAATTTTACTAAGTTATATTATGCTATGCTATTATCCTAGTAGTGTGTAGCCATCTCTTTTACCCTTGTTATTTTGATAGCCTTAGAACTTAGTAGATGCTATGCAATATTACAAATTGTTTTACTAGATGTTGAGGAAAAATTCTAAGTATAACTAATAAATGAACCACCTGGGTGGAAGTGGTAAGACTGGATTATGTTGAGTGTTTCCTCAGGGCCCTTTTCTAAGGGTTATTCCACTTGAGGTTGTCACTTGAGGATGGCCACCCAGGAACAAAGAGATTAATAAGTCCCTCTAAGTCTAGTAGCTTACCGTGCATCCTTTTGACATATGGGCTCTGTCTTGATCAACTAAGTTGTGAGAGTTCAGCCCAGGCTTCACTAGCAGATGTAGCAAAATTATAGGTGGAACGGTCTTGCCGGTGGGTTTGGACTTCTTCTTCTGAAAGATCTCGTCTCAATTCTCTCCTTTCCATGATGCACTTCGGGTGTATAGGATGTTTGGGCTAATTGAAGACAAAGGATGAAAGTGCACAACCTCTGCAGAGTCAACAAACTAAGATCTTAGCCGTGTCCCGGTTATGGACATCTATGAGGCAGCTGGACAAGGATTGACGGAAGAATCTCATCATCAATTTCAATAAGTAAAATTTTGACCAAGTGAACAGTATTGTGGTGCTTGGATCTTAATCCAATGTTGCCACCCTTTTGAAAAGAAAAGTTGGTTTTACAAAAGTGATAGGAGAAAAATGGCTTTATGCAAAACTTAGCCAAAACTCCACCCAACCAAATAAGAATGTATTATTAGTCTTGCCATTTATATCAGCCATAGTGTTACTTGCCAATACATTAAATTGTATTGACTCCCTTGTGGCTGCATATTCCATATTGTAGATGTTTCTGAACACGAGTGAGGATTTCGTTTAGGATCTCGGGCCTATCGCCAACATGTTTTGCCTGTGGCACATGAAGAAGATGGGCTCAATGTTGTTCTATGTCTTCCGCTGTATATCTTAGTTTTCTGCTAGTCTTCTAAGACTATGCAAGTTGTAATACTATTTTGTAAAGACTGGATCATGCGATGTAATAGAATTTGATGCATTTGCATGATATTTCATTTTGTACTGTGGTGCTAGCAATTGATCCAGGGACTAGCACAATAACACAGGTGTCCTTACATTATTTAAATGTGGGAACGCTACATTTGGATACTTAAAACTCAAGTTATTAAATAAAAGGTGTTAATGAGTGATTCTGCGATTTATTTTAGTTCTCCTAAAATATACCACAAAATACAGATCTACAACTTGGAGATGGTTAAGAATTTATAGATCTACATCTGTGATTTTTAGTTTGGCAAAACTCACTGGTTAACATTTTTATTTTGAATAAAAGTAAACAGCCAGAAAACAGATATGTTGGAAAGGATTAATCAACCTGCAGAAAAACAATGCTAGGCCAGATCTGCGAGGAGGATAGGCTGCGCAAGGCAGGCCGGCCCACTGGCCAGCGCGCGCTGCCAAAGCGGTACGCGGCTATCCGATCACTGATCGACGACGGAGATTAGAGGAGCCCTAGGTTCAAAACGAGCCGTCGGATGCGGATCCGATGGAGGTGAGGAGGCCACGTCGCACCCGACCGGCGGCGACCAAAAACTGGAGGCGGGAGTTGGAAACCACGGCGGAGGCGAGGGTTCCTCGCCGGAGTTTCGCCGCTGGGGGTTGTGAGGATCTCCAGGGAGCGGAGTCAGGCCTAGGAGGCGCGAAATAACTCCAGGAATCGAGTGCCTCTGCATGCGCTTCTTGGGAAGAGCTCCCACCCAAAGTTCGACGAGGAGCCGACGCGGCGGCCATGGCCACGGATGGCGGCGCACCTGCGATGGACAAAGAGGGGATTCAGTTTTGTCAAAAGAAGGAGAGATGGGACGGGAGGCCAGGGAACCAATCGGTGAGGGCGGAGGGTCCCTGTACTTTCCGTTCGACGGGAGGTCACCGGCGGAGAAGACGCGCTCGATTCCTGCGATGTGGTGAGTTATCAAGGGGGCTTCTGATGCGAGGGATCGATTGGAGATGGGTGGAGGTGGTGTGGCAAGATTTACAGCAAGGAGGTGGCTCCAGGTGGTCTAGCCACAGAGCATGGCGCCTCGGCGTCCATGGCGGCCACGGTGGCTCGACCAAGTTTACCAGAGGGGAAAATCTTCGGGAAAACGTTGCCAGGGAGGTTGAGCAGAGTGAGACCATCCCACTCGCCAGAGGAGACGGCAGGATTTGCACGGTTGCGTCGGGGAGAAATGGCACTTGATCTGCACCCGTAGGTGTTTGATAGGGAGGAGGACGGGAATGAGAGCGAGAGGAGAGAAATGGAGGGCACGAGTGAGCTCTGGGTGAGCCCGTGAAGCTTAAGGACAAGGGGAGAGAGGAATGTGTGGCGAGTGATGGCGGAGATCGACAGCCACCTGTGATGTAGCTTGTCCTCTAGTCATGGAGGAGGTGTGGGGAAGAAGGGAGGAGGTTTTGGGAGCAGGGAGGATGTCTAGGGGGTTAATGGGTAAAATTACCATGTCACATGGCCAGAGAGAGGTGGGGAGAGTGAAATGATTGGCCAGAACATGGGTGATCTCAACAGTGATAATAAATACCAGAAATGGTTTTTGAATGTTCTGACCAAAATTTGTAATAGAACATAAGTGAAATATCATGTCCATTGGATAGAGAATCAAAGATGGAGTCTAGAGATGGTGGCCTCAAGAGTTTTCAAAAATATTTCTTTCACAAAATTTTGTAAATTCAAAATGTGCTGAATCTGATTTTAAATGTTTTCTCCAAAATTTTCAAAACAACTTGCAAATGTTTTTGTATAAGTAAGTCCCACATGACCATAGAGATGTTGGGTAATTTTTCCAAGATTTTAGGAAATACTTTTATTCACAAAATATTTTAAAATCCATTTCTGGCCTTTTGGAAAATGGAAAATAATAAATATTAAAATTCCTTTAAAACAAATATTTTTTAGTTGGGATGAGAGAGTAAATAATATAGGTCTCAAAGGTGATTTTTAATAAACAACTCCTTTGAAAATATTTGAGACACCAAGTGGAAAAAGGGTGAAAACAGGGGTTTATTTAATAGGTTAAAAACCATGAGAGATAAATAATTAAATTGCCATTGTAAAATAAATGGACCACATTGAGGTGATGTATAGGGTATGGAGAGTACAAGGGTAGGTTGATGGGGCTTGAAAACAAAGAGGAGTGGTTTTGAGCAACACAGAAAAAGTGCACCAAGATAATAAGGATTTGACCAACATTTAGGGATGCCTTCTAAAGGACTATGAAATAAGATGCCAAAGTGTTTCAATATCCAGAATAACAACTTGGATATATAGCATAGATATATGCAATGAGATGTATGATGGTGCATAGATGATTAGCTCAGTATTTGTCATAGAAACATGTCTCCAAAGTTGGAAGTTTTTAAGAAAACAGAAGATGACATGGGCATGTGATGGAATATGATATTGATGCTTGATCTTGTTATTAATAGGTTTTTAATGTATTAGAACAGCACACATTAATCAACAAACAGAAATAAATACTTTAAAGCACACACAAGATAAGATCACACCACAAGAAGATAAAATAACAAGACACACAAACCACTCAACCAACTGAGTTCTTCAATTTAATTTATCAGGTGTTTTTCTCAAGTGTTCGTTTTAGGTAGTGATCAAGACATACCATGACAGGAGGATTTTATAAAGAAGATCAGCTCAAAAGTTTTTATTTCCAAAAGAATATAATTGAGGTAAAACACAGGGGTAACATAGTCCCCTCTTATTGTTTTTGCAAAAGAAGGAAGTGAGAGGGAGTTTTTTAAATACTTGCAAAAACATCTTGGTTGAAAACAGGTTGGAGATAATTAGCTCAAAAATACTTTTCATATAGTTTTGGAAATTATCTTTTGTTTTCTAAAAACTTGGCCTTTGGGTTTCTTCTAAAATCAAAACATTTTCAAAAAGGTTTTTGCCAAAGGAGGGTGGTGGATGTGGATGATAAGCTTTCTTGTCATGACTTGATCACAAGGGTTGTGTTTTAATAAAGTTATGATCATTGGTTTTAATGTTAGTTGTTAACAAACTCAAACAAAAACAAAAACAACAAGCAACTAGAAAATAAACACAAGCAGTAGTCAAACATATTAAAAAGTTTTTCTTGGCTCTCATTTTTGGGTTATTGAAAACAAGTTTTTCATGTCTTCCAAAAATTGGATTGTTACATAATTGCAATCTGAAATGCAAATGGCAGCAAGCAAACATGTAGAAGAACTAGATGTAAATGATGTTTCCGTGCTTAGAAACAAGGCAAGGGATCATACTTTCACTAGTGGACACTCTCAACAATGATAATGTAATTAAATAAATAAATATCTTCTCTTCACTATGCTAATATGAACCACTGTCCGGTTGGATAACAAACACCAATTCATTGTGTAGGGCTACAAAAGCACACCTTAAAGTCGCATTCCTCATGTAGGCAACCTCACACTGTCACCTTGAGCACACTAGATGGTTCCATACAAACACCACAATTTCATAGAGATATCCAACACAAATTATATAAACTTTTGCCTAAGAGTCACACACGGTGCGCACACTGTCACCTTCACACCATGGGAGAAGGTGTCTTCGGAGTTCATAAAAATCACCTGAGTAGCACAATAGAAGAAGACTAACATCTAATTAATCAAATAGATTACAAATTTCACGATCACGTAAAGATCACACCATGGGAGAGAGAGAGAGAGAGAGATAAATCACATGGCTACCCGTAGAGCCCTCAACCTCGGGGGAGAACTACTCCCTCCTCATCATGGGAGTCAGCAACGGCGATGAAGATAGTGGTGGAGTCAATGGAGATGGCTCCGGGGGCAATTCCCCATCCCGGCAGGGTGCCGGAACAGAGATTTCTGTCCCCCGAACTAGGGTTGACGACGACGGCGGCTACGGAACTTTTCGTGTATGGAGGCTGATTGATTTAGTGTTTTTGCGTCGAGGGCAATATATAGGAGAAAGGGCGATGTCAGTAGGACCCCAGGGGGCCACTGAAGGGGAACGTAGCTAGAAAACAAAATTTTTCCTACGCACGATAAACCCGAAAGGCCAAGATCTAATCTATGAGCAAAAGGCAACGGGGAGAAAGAGAATCTGGAGATAACATACCCTCGAAGACTCAAAGTGGCACGAGAAAAGATCTCGTTGTTGGCGTAGTCGTTCTCACGCCGATCCCGAGCGAGAAGAAGAGCACCACAATCCGGCGGTGCCTCCGTAATCGGTCACACGTTCAGCTCGATGAAGGCTTCCGTTCCCTCGTTCCAGCGGTTTGCGGAAGTAGAGGATCCCTCCGGAATTCCAACAGCACGACAGCGTGGTGGTGGTGAAGAATCCCACGGCCAGGGCTTCGCCAAGCCGGAGACCATGGAATGGAGCAGCGGGTGGAAGGGAAAAGGAGTGGGCAAGTGTGTAACAAAGAGAGAGCCCTCACCCTCCTTTTATAGGGGAGGGGGAGGCAGCCCAAGGGGGGGTGCGGCCAGCCATGGTGCCCCCACCCCTTCCTCTCTTCATGTGAGTGGAAGCCCCACTCACACCCACTCAAAATTCCTTAATTTACCAGTTAGAAAATCCAAAGGTTTTTCTTTAATAAATAAATAAAACATTTTTATTTATTTATTTACATTTGTTAATTCCATTAACAAACATTTGTATTCAGCACCTCGAACCATTTGTTAATTCTATTAACAACCGTTCGACGAAAAACCCCTTGAACTATTTCAATTTTCCCCGAAACAATTCCGGAGCTGCCCAAAATATTCTTCGGTATTCCGTATCCTCTCTAACGCTTCATTGAACCTTAAGTGTGTCTCCCTACGGTTCACGAATATTATAGACATGATCGAGACTCCTCTCCGATCAATAATCAACAGCGGGATCTGGAGATCCCTGATGACTCCTATATATTCAATGATGACTCTCGTGATCGTGTGAACCTTTCAACGTCGTAACGATTTCCCTTTGTCTCGCATATATTACTTGTCCGAGATCCGATCATCGGTATCCACTATACCTTGTTCGGTCTCGTTATCCGACAAGTACTCTTTTCTCGTTCCTGTGATATAACATCCTTGTGATCATATCACTTGCTTGCAAGCGGTGTTGATGTGATATCACCGAGAGGGCCCTGAGTATATCTATCCGTCATATTGGATGGACAAATCCCATTCTCGATCCATGAGCTTCAACTAACACTTTCCGAATATCCAATGCCACCTTTATAGTCACCTATTTACGGTGTGACGTTTGATGTCATCAGAGTATTCTTTCGGTATTAGTGATTAACATGATCTCATGGTCTAAGGAATAATGTTACTCCGAATGTAAGACATAACAACAAAACTAAATGACTTGATCGTATTCTTATACTTAGTTAGGGTTTAAGTTCATCGTGTCATTCTCCTAATGACATGACCCCGTTATTAACAACATCCAATGTTCATGATCAGGAAACCTTGATCATCTGTTTAATCAACGAGCTAGTTAAAAGAGAGGCTTCACTAGGAACGTCGGTTTGTTCATTAATCACACATGTATCAACGTTTCCGGTTAATACAATTCTAGCATGAGAAATAAACATCTATCATAAACAAGGAATAACATAATAAACACTTTATTATTGCCTCTCGGGCATAACCCCTTCCGTCTCCCATTTGCACTAGGGGCAATAATCTATATTACATAGTGATGAATCTAACACCCATTGAGTTCTGGTGTTGATCTTGTTTTGCCCTTGAGAGAGTTTTAGTCAACGGATCTGCCACATTCAGATCCGTATGTACTTTGCAAATCTTCACATCCCCATCTGCGACATGCTCACGGATGGAGTGAAAACGGCGCTTGATATGCTTGGAATTCTTGTGAGACCTTGGTTCCTTAGCATTGGCTATGCCACCATTGTTGTCACAATAGATAACCATTGGATCCAACGCACTCGGAACCACGCCTAGTTTGGATATGAACTCCTTCATCCAAACTGCTTCCTGTGTTGCCTCCGAGGCAGCAACATATTTCGCTTCTGTTGATGATCCCGCCACCATGGATTGCTTGGAACTCCTCCAGCTTACAACTCCTCCATTTATAACAAATACGTACCCGGACTGATACTTAGAGTCATCCGGATCAGTGTCGAAGCTAGCATCGACGTAACATCTTGCGACGAGCTCTTCTTCACCGCCATATATGAGAAACATATCCTTAGTTCTTCTCAAGTACTTTAGGATATTCTTGACCGCAGTCCAGTGTTCCAAACCTGGATTGGATTGGTACCTACTAGTCAAACTAATAGCTTGTGCCACATCCGGTCTTGTACATAGCATAGCATACATGATAGAACCTATGGCTGAAGCATAGGGAGTCTTATTCATCCTTTCTCTATCTTCTGCTGTAGCTGGACATTGAGTCTTACTCAACGTTTTGCCTTGCAACATAGGTAGGAACCCCTTCCTACTATCTTCCATTTTGAACTTCTTCAAAATCTTGTCAAGGTATGTACTTTGCGAAAGTCCAATTAAGCGTCTTGATCTATCCCTGTAGATTTTGATGCCTAATATATAAGCTGCTTCATCCAGGTCTTTCATCGAAAAACTACTATTCAAATAACCTTTTACGCTTTTTAAAAGTTCTATATCATTTCCAATCAACAATATGTCATCCACATATAGTACTAGAAATGCTACGGAGCTCCCACTCACTTTCTTGTAAATACAAGCTTCTCCGTATGTTTGGACAAATCCAAAACCTTTGATCACCTTATCAAAACGGAGGTTCCAACTTCGGGATGCTTGCTTTAGTCCATAAATGGAACATTGAAGCTTACACACCTTGTCAGCATCCTTAGGATCAACAAAACCTTTGGGTTGCATCATATACAACTCTTCCTCAATGTCACCATTAAGGAACGCCGTTTTGACATCCATCTGCCATATTTCATAATCGAAAAATGCAGCAACTGCTAACATAATCCTAACTGACTTAAGCATCGCTACTGGTGAGAAAGTCTCATCATAGTCAACTCCTTGAATTTGTCGGAAACCTTTTGCGACAAGTCGAGCTTTATAGACGGTCACATTACCATCAGCGTCAGTTTTCTTTTTAAAGATCCATTTGTTCTCAACGGCCTTGCGGTCATTGGGTAAATCCACCAAAGTCCAAACTTGGTTTTCGTACATGGATCCTATTTTGGATTTCATGGCTTCAAGCCATTTGTTGGAATCTGGGCTCATCATCGCTTACTCATATGTCGCAGGGTCATCACCTCCATCTACCATGAAGTTTAATACGGGATCTCCGTACAGTTCAGGAGCTGTATGCTCTCTAATTGACCTGCGAGGTGCGGTAGTTTCCTCTATTGGAGTTTCATGATCTTGATCATTATCTCTCTCTTCATCTGACGGGGTCGGCTCCGGAACAACTTCCGGCGCTGCGCTACTCGCCATTCCAAGAAGAGAAGGTTCAGTAACCTCGTCGAGTTCTACCTTCCTACTATTCACATCTTTCGAGAGAAACTCCTTCTCCAAAAAGGATCCATTCTTGGCAACGAAAATCTTGCCTTCGGATCTGTGATAGAAGGTGTAACCTATTGTTTCTTTAGGGCATCCTATGAAGACGCATTTTTCCGCTTTGGGTTCGAGTTTATCAGGTTGAAGCTTCTTCACATAAACATCGCATCCCCAAACTTTTAGAAATGACAGCTTAGGTTTGTTTCCAAACCATAATTCATACGGTGTCGTTTCAACGGATTTAGATGGTGCCCTATTTAAAGTGAATGCAACGGTCTCTAGTGCATAACCCCAAAACGATAGTGGCAAATCTGTAAGAGACATCATAGATCGAACCATATCTAATAAAGTACGACTACGACGTTTGGAAACACCATTACGCTGTGGTGTTCCGGAAGGTGTGAGCTTTGAAACTATTCCACATTGTTTCATATGCATGCCAAACTCGTAACTTAGATATTCACCTCCACAATCAGACCGTAGAAATTTAATATTTCTGTTACGATGATTTTCAACTTCACACTGAAATTCTTTGAACTTTTCAAACGTTTCAGATTTGTGTTTGATTAAGTAAATATACCCATATCTACTCAAATCATCTGTGAAAGTGACAAAATAACGATATCCACCGCGCGCCGATACACTCATTGGTCCACATACATCATTATGTATGATTTCCAGTAAGTCTGTCGCCTGTTCCATAGATCCAGAAAACGGGGTTCTAGTCATCTTGCCCATAAGGCATAGTTCACATGTTCCAAATGATTCATAATCAAGTGATTCTAAGAGTCCATCAGAATGGAGCTTCTTCATGCGTTTAACACCAATATGACCTAAGAGGCAATGCCACATATAAGTAGCAATATCATCATTTAACTTAATTCTTTTGGCATTCACATTATGAATATGTGTACCAACATTATCAAGATTAAAAAAAAATAAACCATTCTTCTCAGGTGCATGACCATAAAAGATATTATTCATATAAATCGAACAACCATTGTTCTCAGACTTAAAGGAATAACCATCCCGCATTAAGCAAGATCCATAATTGATATTCATGCTTAATGCAGGCACCAAATAACAATTATTGAGGTTTATAACTAATCCCGATGGTAGACGTAGAGGCAGCGTCCCGACGGCGATCGCATCAACTCTTGATCCATTGCCGACGCGCATCGTCACCTCATCCTTTGCTAGTGGTCGCTTATTCTGCAGCTCCTGTTTCGAGTTACATATGTGAGCAACCGAACCAGTATCAAATACCCAGGTGCTACTACGAGTACTAGTAAGGTACACATCAATAACAAGTATATCATATATACCTTTGTTCACTTTGCCGACCTTCTTATCTGCCAGATACTTAGGGCAATTGCGCTTCCAGTGGCCAGTACCCTTGCAATAGAAACACACAGTCCTAGGCTTAGGGCCATGCCTGGTTTTCTTCTCAGCAGTAGCAACAGATTTGCCACCCTTCTTGAAGTTTACCCTTGGCTTGCCTTTCTTGCCTTTCTTGAAACTAGTGGTCTTATTGATCATCAACACTTGATGTTCTTTCTTGATCTCCACTTCAGCAGTTTTAAGCATCGAGAGAAGCTCAGGAAGGGACTTCTTCATGCTCTGCATATTATAGTTCATCACGAAGTTCTTGTAACTAGGTGGCAGAGATTGGAGAACACGATGTATCCCTAGCTCAATGGGAATCGATATTCCCAAGGCTATGAGCTTATCAGCGTACGCAGACATTTTGAGTACATTGCTCACTAACGGAGCTGTTCTCTTCCATCATGCAGCTAAAGAACTTGTCTAAAGCGTCATAACTCTCAACTGCGGCATGGGTATCGAAAATAATTTTTAATTCTCCCATTGTGGCATAAGCAGTGCTGTTCTCGAAACGTTTTCGCAGCTCTGGCTCTAATCCATAGAGGATGCCGCAGTGAACTATACTGTGGTCTTCTTGTTGAGTCAGATAAACATTTTTATCTTCATCAGAAGCATCATCAGCGGGCTGGTCACCTAGAGGTGCATCAAGCACATAGAGCTTCTTACAAGCGGTGAGGAGAATCATCAGGTTAAGTGCCCAGTTGGTAAAGTTGCTTCCATTGTTCGCTAATTTCTCTTTCTCCATGAACATATTGAAATTGAAGGTAGGTGGTGCCATGATCTACAACATATTTGCAAAGACTATTTAGACTATGTTTATGATAAATTAAGTTCAAGTAAATTCTAAAATTATCCCATGAACTCCCACTCAAAAACAACATCCCTCTTAGTTGTCTTTAGTGATTACACGAACCAAATTCACTACACCGAAACCGATCATCACGTGAGACGGTGCAGTTGCAAAGGCGAACATCAACATGTTCATCATATCATTCATATGACTCATGCTTTACCTTTCGGTTACGTGTTCCGAGGCCATGTCTGTACATGCTAGGCTCGCCAAGTAGAACCGTTGTATTGCATGTGTTTCAAGGCCATGTCTGTACATGCTAGGCTTGAAAACACCTGTTGTATGCGAACGTTGAGTCTATCACACCCGATCATCACGTGGTATCTCGAAACGACGAACTTTCTTAACGGTGCATACTCAAGGAAGAACACATTATTATCTTGATATTAAGTGAGAGGGATCATCTTATAATGCTACCGTCGCGATCTAAGCAAAATAAGATGCATAAAAGGATAAACATCACATGCATGGATAATGTGATATGATATGGTCCTTCTTGCACTTGATCTCCATCTTGTGCATCATTGTATGATCTCCATCATTCCACCGGCGTGGCACCAAGGTCCGTGGCACCTCCATCTTGATTGTCCATTACAACATATCACATGGATATGACATACATCACGCAGGCCATAAAATAAGACAACCATATGGCTCCAGCCGGTATGTCAATAATTTACAAAAGATATCATCTCATACATAACGTTTGTAACATTGACCATATCACATCACATGCCCTGCAAAAACAAGTTAGACGCCTCTAATTTATTTTTGAATATTTTACATGGTTTTGGGCTTACGAGGATAGAACCGTTCATACCTATGTACAAGAACCACAACGTTGATAAAACATATTTTAACAACCCTTTGTAGATTAGATCTTAACTATAGTAGGAGAAACGGACACCCCCTCAGTCACATGTGAGACAATTCTCGCGTACATAGTACACGTAAACTTAGTCCGGGGCAGCTTCATCCTACTATGCCACTAAGATCATAAAATACTCAAAGAGGCAAAAACATGATCATAAACGCCCACATACTCCTATGTGTTCTACCCGTACAATTCATCTACGCATAGATCCGGCTCTGATACCACTGAAGGGAAACGTAGCATAGAAAACAAAAAATTTCCTACGCACGATAAACCCGAAAGGCCAAGATCTAATCTATGGGATGAAAGGAAAAGGGGAGAAAGAGAGTCTTGAGATAACATACCCTCAAAGACTCAAAGTGGTACGGGAAAAGATCTCGTTGTTGGTGTAGTCGTTCTCACGCCGATCCCGAGCGAGAAGAAGAGCACCGCAATTCGGCGGTGCCTCCGTAATCGGTCACACGTTCAGCTCGATGAAGACTTCCGTTCCCTCGTTCCAGCGGGTTGCGGAAGTAGAGGTTCCCTCCGGAATTCCAGCAGCACGACGGCGTGGTGGTGGTGAAGAATCCCACGGCCAGGGCTTCGCCAAGCTGGAGACCATGGAATGGAGAAGCGGGTGGAAGGGAAAAGGAGCGGGCAAGTGTGTAAAGAAGAGAGATCCCTCACCCTCCTTTTATAAGGGAGGGGAGGCATCCCAATGGGGGGTGCGGCCAGCCATGGGTGCCCCCACCCCTTCCTCTCTTCATGTGAGTGGAAGCCCCACTCACACCCACTCAAAATTCCTAAATTTCCCACTTAGAAAATCCAAAGGTTTTTCTTTAATAAATAAATAAAACATTTTTATTTCTTTATTTATATTTGTTAATTCCATTAACAAACATTTGCATGCAGCACCTCGAACCATTTGTTAATTCTATTAACAACCATTCGACAAAAAACCCCTTGAACTATTTCAATTTTCCCCGAAACAATTCCGGAGCTGCCCAAAATATTCTTCGGTATTCCATATCCTCTCTAACGCTTCATCGAACCTTAAGTGTGTCTCCCTACGGTTCGCGAATATTATAGACATAATCGAGACTCCTCTCCGATCAATAATCAACAGCGGGATCTGGAGATCCGTGATGACTCCTATATATTCAACGACGACTCTCGTGATCGTGTGAACCTTTCAACGTCGTAAGGATTTCCCTTTGTCTCGCGATATATTACTTGTCCGATATCCGATCATCGGTATTCACTATACCTTGTTCGATCTCGTTATCCGACAAGTACTCTTTTCTCGTTCTCGTGATATAACATCCTTGTGATCATATCACTTGCTTGCAAGCGGTGTTGATGTGATATCACCGAGAGGGCCCTGAGTATATCTATCCGTCATATTGGATGGACAAATCCCATTCTCGATCCATGAGCTTCAACTAACACTTTCTGAATATCCAATGCCACCTTTATAGTTACCCTTTTACGGTGTGACGTTTGATGTCATCAAAGTATTATTTCGGTATTAGTGATTAACATGATCTCATGGTCTAAGGAATAATGTTACTCCGAATGTAAGACATAACAACAAAACTAAATGACTTGAGCGTATTGTTATACTTAGTTAGGGTTTAAGTTCATCATGTCATTCTCCTAATGACATGACCCCGTTATTAACAACATCCAATGTTCATGATCAGGAAACCTTGATCATCTGTTTAATCAACGAGCTAGTTAAAAGAGAGGCTTCACTAGGAACGTTAGTTTGTTCATTAATCACACATGTATCAACGTTTCCGGTTAATACAATTCTAGCATGAGAAATAAACATCTATCATAAATAAGGAATAACATAATAAACACTTTATTATTGCCTCTCAGGCATATTCCCTTCAGCCACATGTGGGGACCCCAGACTAGCAGTCCGAGACCTCCAGTATGCATACATTCACGATCCTATGATCAGTTAGTCGTGAACAACATACTCGAGTTGCATTGCATATAACAACATCCACTACATGAATACACGGCTTACACAATTGGTCACATGACTCAGTTGAAAACAACAGCCACGCAGGGCAGGAACACACACTAAGAAATAGCGGAATTCTACAAAACACACTCGTGGTAAACCCAAGTCCTGCCTTGACTACCTACAGGCTAGTGACTTGGAGGCGTTCGTAGCTCGCACAGCCGTCAGCGACACCATCTTCTTCAGGTTCTCCGGGTTTTCTGCTCAAAGTCTAGCTAAGACAATAGCCAGGGACGAAACCATTGTGAGTACATTGGAATGTACTCGCAAGAAACCCCAAATGAAAGCTAAACATGCAAGTATGCATATATATGGGTGGTAGGAAGGCTGTAATGAGAGTTCAACTAGCTATGATGAATTTAAGACCCATCATAGTTTCACAAGTTTAATTTTCTTTGTTGAAGAAGATACTTCAAAAGATATTTCATTTCTCTTGTAGATATAGCATGTCCACAAGGTTTTAATAAAGAATTCTAAATAAAGAAAACATTTCTCTTTGCAAAACTTCTTGGAAAAACACATCTTTAAGATCATCATTTATCCGGTACCTCAAAGGTACAACCATTCCCTTTCCACGTACCTCCCAGGTACAAATTCCAAAACACTTTTTCATCTTTTCGGAAACATTGACACAATACTAGCTACATGGCCATTCAACTGTCCATATCCGAGGACGCGGCTATTCTGAATAGTTTTACTCTGCAGAGGTGTACACAATCCACAAGATCCAGTACATCCGCCGTGAACAACCACGGACTGTCCAAGACAGTATGCAAACATCAGATAACTAGTCCTAACCATCCACTATGTAAGCCCTAGTAAATTGCTACCTCTTCAACTTGGTTTGTTCTCCCGGCACCGAGTGAGTCAGCCGTATCCATCCGGTTTCCCCTCACAACACACCGCCATGGCAGGAGACCCAACTGTTGCAACCGGTGGCGAACTTAATCCCCACTCTCTGAATCTCCCATTCTTTCCTTTCTGGCGACAATTCGGTTCGGGGGACTCTAACCCCTATAGCACTTTGAGGTAGACACGGACTAACACCGACAAGAAATTAGCTAGACCCCGTTCCCATATTGAGGTAATGTGGCAGTACGTCTTGGTTGTCCGGTGAAGACTAGGTTATGTGTCATTTTTGGAAAACAAGTTGAAAACACTTCCTCCTTCACAAACCTCCCTCGGACAAGGTCCCACCTTTCCTCGGGTTTTTCCAAAGACATTTGTTTTTTTTTCCAAAAACATCAAGTTAAAGTGTCCACTAAGAGACTGAAGTTGATTAGATGATCCTAAAATATCTAAAGGGATTGGTAACACCAAGATTATATAGTGGATATTGCATATTAGATACATAAAATAAATAGTGGTATAGTCCACTAAAAGAATAGTTTTTGAATCAAACATTTTTAAAACTTCAGAAGTAAAAGATGCATGATAGATAATGATAAGTAAAACAACAACAAGCATTTAGTGTGGCTTTCCTTGGCATTGGTTTTGGTCTTGCTCTTGAAATAAACAAGAGTTGCAATAATAACCGCTCCGTGAAATAATACCGTCTTTGTTATCTAACGTCGTAAACTAAAAAAAGGAAAACACCCAATCAGAACCAAACAATGGCAAGCACTTCACAAAAAGTAAACATACATCAAGAATTTCATCAAACAAGTACACTCGCAAACAAAATTACTAGGGTGCACACCAACAAGCAAAACATGCACCGACAACACCCATGAATAACACTAGAATTGATGTTTTGGATCTTCAACCAAAATGGCATGAGTCCAGTGGGTGTGCCACTATCATAACATGCCCAAATAAGGTTAAATGAATCTCTGGTCATTCATGAGGATAAACAAAATAACAAGAAAACAACCTAGGAACACATACACATGCATAGGAAAATATTATCAAGAAATACTACAAGCCCATAGTAACACATGATTTTCTAAACATGGAGAATGAATATAACCAGTAGCTAAGCAACCTAATAACAGAGATAAAACAATACCAAACATGTCATGGCATCACTCAATGCATGAAAATAATCATGGAGAAAAAAGACTACTAAAACTAGAGATGCAAAAGGGGCCATTTAGACATGCATACATGCATAACCATAATGGATCACCAAACATGATTTATTATAACTTGATAGATGTCGTGGTGGTGTCACGGCAGATGCCATAGGATGTCTAATTGTTGGGGTCGATGGACGCTGGAGGTGCTCGGGGAGGGATCACGCAGCGAGTAGCCGCGTGTGGGGTGAATCAAGCACTGCAAACAACAAGATCTACCCAGGTCCAGGGCCCTCGTGTGGAGGTAACACCCCTACTCCTGCCTTTCTCTCTTTGTATTTGTGTGTCACCGAGTAGCCACAATACAAGTTTGGCCTACAGCCGAGTAGCCACTCTTCTCTCTATGTGATGATCTAGGTCAAGAACGTGAACTCATGCAACGTCACGTAACGTCCCTCGCGCAGGAGGGGGCAGGGCACCTTATATACTGGTGCCCAGCCGGATACAGCCAAGAGGGAAAAGTACGAACAAATGTCGACATAGTGTGCACACTGCACACTTCCGGCTTCTCGCTGACAGCCTTGGCTTCCTAGTTTGTCTTGTGTGGAAAGTCATTGTGCAAACCAAGATGACGATCTGTTATCACTGTCACGACCACAGGGTAGGCCCCCTAACCTGCGCCGCCCTGCTGACACCCTGGCGCGGATAAGGACGCGCTCTGCAGATGAACAGTGCACCAGTACGGACCCAGGATACGCGGGATCCTGTGTCAGAACGGCTCCTTTGACTTCTGGCCCGAGTAGGAACTCACTTCCTCTACTCAGACCATATCCTCTACTCGGAAGAATGTAACTTCCCTGATTCTTCCTTCTGTCCATTAGCAGGTACGGCCGGATAGCAGTCAACCGGGTAGCGAGTACCGGGTAGCCAGCTACTCAGCCAAACCTCTCCTTTGATCTTGCCTTTAGCACTTGCCTTTACCCTACTCGGGGGTAACCCCCCGACATTAGTCCCCAAAGCTGGTAGAGTCCTGCGAACTCGTTCACTGGGCTCTTCCAGCTTAAAAACCAATCTTATCTTTGAACTCTAAGACGCTGAGTAGCACCTCCGAGTAGCCCTCAACTTTGGCTTGAGTCTCTTCTCCTCCGAGTAGGACCATTTCTCTTCTCTGCCGCCGAGTAAAATGACTTTGTGAAATCTTGAACAGAATCTCAGCGTGGCAGAGCAAATCCATCTCTCCGCATCGCAACTGGGCACGTGTCACTCCCTCGTACCCCCGATGCCTTGATGCCTGGGATACGACAGGCCACGCGCCCATCACTGCGACCTGGGCCCACTGGCCCGTTAGGTCACTTCAACTGTAGTTATTAGCCCACGATCTCGACGTGGGATCAATTGCGCCCGTTACGCGTGCAACCTGCGCTGTGTGCGTTTCTAACCGGCCCGCATCCCACGTCGCACGATCTTCGCGCACAACTGATCCCACTAACTCCGCTGGTAACGGCAACCCGAGGGGAGGGATAAATACCCCCTCGGTAACTCCTCCTTCCCTTTCCTGCTCGCATTCATCCCCTACCTCCTTGCCTTTCCGCCGCCGCAGAGCACTTCGCCGCCGCGCATCCTTGCCGTGCCGCTGCTCCGTGCGACGCCGGAGATACATCGAGCACTTCCTCCACTCACATCTCCAAACCTCTTCCACCAAATCCTCTCCTCTTCATGGCTCGCGACGACGACGCCCGCGCCGGATGGGCAGGATCTGAGGTCACGCGGACGATTGCCAATGGTTGGTAAACACCCGCCGTGTTCCTCCCGGCGTGCGGTGTAGGCACCCGGACGGCGAACTCGTCCCCACACCGGAGGCGGACGAGTTCGTCGTGTTCCTCGCCCACTTCAAGCGAGGATTTGGCATGCCCGTCTCGGATTTCTTCAAGGACTTCCTCAACCATTTCGGTCTGCAGCCGCACCACCTGCCTCCTAACGCCATGGTGATGCTCGCGTACCACGCCGTGGTCTGCGAGGCGTTCCTGGGTGTGCGTCCAACGGTGCACACCTGGGCGCGCTACTTCTTCTTCCGGAAGCAGAGCGTCCCCAAGCCTGGAAGCATGGAGAGCTCCCGCAGCATGACGAAGACGGGAAGCGCAATGATGTTCAACGCAGCTCCGCCAACCATCCGTGCATCAAGGGGCTCTACACGGTGCGCAAGTGGCAGCGCACCTTCTTCTACGTCAAGAACATTGCTGCCAAAGAGGGAGCGCAGGTCACGGACCGGATAGGGCTCCCCAAGTGGACGAACACGCCGCCCACTCAGCAAAATTGGGGATACAAGCCGAAGCTGGAAGGCGATATCCTTCAGGTCGAGAAGCGCCTCGCCGAGCTGAGGGACTTGGGATTCAAACGCGATGATCCCATCGCGTGTTGGATCTCGAGGCGGGTGCTCCCGCTTCAGCGCCGCTCCCACCTCATGTGCTACATGGGAGGTACCAGGGACTGCACGAGGACCACCACATTCGAGCTGAGTACATCGGATGTAGCCACCTGGGCGCGCTCCATCGTGAAGATCGGCCTCACCGACAACTGGCAATACGGCTTCGTACCGTATAGCCGTGACAAGCCAATCGAACAGGTTAGCGCTATATGCTTTATCTCTGCATTCTGATACCGAGTAGGTGGTTTTCCAGCTTAGTATGCTTAGTCCTTGCATGCTGCGCCGAGTAGGAGACCACTAGCATCTTATTGGCTTTATGTGCTTTGTGTTTGCACGCCATGCTGAGTAGAGAACCTTAGCCAAATATGCCAAATATGTTTTGTGTTTGCATGCTACTCCGAATAGGAGCTTCTGTCCTCCTTCTCTTTGTGTTTGCATTCCGTACCGGGTAGGACCCCTTAGCCTTTTGCTCAACTGACTGGTATTGCCTGCCTTTCTTTCCAGCACATTAATCGCCAGCTCGTTGAGAATGAGGAGCGCTTGGAGGGCAACTAGAGCAAAGACCGGGAAGAGGACGACCTGATCGCCTACGACACCCAGGCCACCCTCTGTGTTCCTTGCGCCGAACAGCAGGGTAAGCACCAAGTTGATGCGTCCATTCGTGACTGGTCTGAGGAAGATGATGAAGGTGACTGAGTTCGCCTCCCTAGTTGTGAGTAGCGCGACACCATTTCCTTTCCGCTTCTCAACTACTTCTTCTCCTCTACTCTGCAGATGACCCCGATGCGGACGAGGAAGATGAGGATGTCCTCGACGTCGATCCCGTCGCTGTGGCTGCTCCTACCACTCGGAAGAGGGCGGGTAGCGGTGCCCAAGAGCCCGCTGCCAAGAAGGCCAAGAAACCCAAGAAGAAGAAGAAGGTTTCAGGCAGAAGGCCACTCCCTACCCGCAAAGGGTAAGTAATTTCCTTCTACGTTATATTCTGCTGCTGTTTCTCGTTGTTCTCTTCCCTTCTTCTTTTTCTGAACTTCCTCTTCTCTTCCAGCGATCCTCTGGATGCTGATGCTGCTGCCGCTTCCACCACCTCCAAGAGGAAACCCGCCATCGACCTCGAGAAACTCATCGATCTCTCTGAGGATGAGGACGAGCCCGCAGCACAGGATAGGACGCGTGCGCCCTCTCCCTTGAAGGAAGAAGAAGAAGGCACCAACGCCGAGGATCTGGGCGCTGGTGCCCAAGACATGGACCAGGAGCAGCAGGCCCGCGCAGAACAGAGCGTGCAGGATGATGCTCAAGACGAAACCCCCCTTCTCCCCCAGCTGCCTCAGGTGGGGAGAACATCGCGCAAGATGCCGAGTACCAATACCATGCCGCCCTTGAGCGGCGAGATGAGAATCTGGAGCAGCCAGAAGACGAAGCTGCTGTCCAAGATGACCCCGCGGCCCAGCCGCGGGTAGAAGAACCAGAAGATGCACAATCCGATCCCGCTGCCGAGCAGCGGGTTGAGACGACCACGGTGGAGCAAGACCTGCCGCCTACCCAGCAGGCTACTCCTCCTACCGCACCAAGCCCTCCACAACCAGTGAAGAAGATCAAGGCTGCACCAAGCCCTCCAGCCAAGAAAGCCACTGAGAAGACCGCGTCGAGCCCTCCTCCCAAGTAGAGCACACAGAAGACTGCTTCTCTGATGGATGCTGCCGGCAAGAAAGCCGTCCCGTCTGACGCCCCAGTCCGCAGGAATCCACTGCGCGACGCTGCGCTGGATTCAGCTATGATGCCGCCGCCGAAATCAACCGGGAAGGCTGTTGCGAAGAGCGCGCAGCTTACAATTGGCGCTTCTGGCAGTTCTGCTGGCGCAGGCGAGGGATCGAGCACTCAAGATGCGCCCAGCTTCCTGCCTTACATGTTGCAGATGGCCAAGCAGCACAACATCAAGTTGAGCAAGACGGAGCAGCGAGTCGCCCTTACGAAGGGCGGCCAGGCCAATGCGGTAGACGCCAAGTTGCCGGAGAAGAAGAAATCCCTTTCGATCTACTCACGCGAGGTCCAGGAGACTGAGGTGCAATCCGAGGGGCTCGAGCAGATGATTGACCGAGTAGGCTTCATCGACCAGGTGTGGGAAAGCGCCGTCCATGGCAACAAGACTTGGGAGGGCATGACCGTGGGCCAGCTGGATCACTAGCGCATTGACTGGAACAAGGCGGACATGGGCTACAATCCCATGACTATCTCTTCCAACACAAGCACGCTGGCCGCGAAGCTATTCGTTCACCGCAAGGCCGCCGAAGACCTCGAAGAGACATACGGTGTAAGTTTCATTTGCTTGTTCCGAGTTGCAACTTTCCTTCTCTTCTATTCTTCTGTTTCTCCTTATCCATTACCCAGTCCCCGAGATTCGGGCCGAGTAGACGACTACTCATCCGAGTTGCCGTCTTCTCGGGCCAAATCTTCGAAAAACTTTCTAACTCCTTTTCTTTCTTTTTCACAGAATAGCTTCATGAAGAGGACAAATCTGTTCCGGCGGCTGCTCTGGAATCACTACATCGCCAAGAGGCGCATTGAGGCCCTGGAGAAGGAGCGCAAGACTGACGCTGAGACGGAGCAGGCTGCGGTTGATCGTGCCCTCCAACTTTCGGAACTTGAGAGTAAGCTTCTAGCTATTCGTTTAATGCGTTTTGTGTTTACGCCCGCATTTGCTCTTTGCTCTAACTCCTTCTGCTCTGCAGGCAAACTTGAGTTGGTGAAGGAGCACGGGCACCACCATCAAGAAAATGGAAGGTGAGTTGCCGTCTACTCTGCTTGTTTTTCTCCTTTTCCTTTGTTACTCTGCTAACCGTACTATCCTTTCCGCAGAAGAAAACAAGAAGTTCCGGGAAGAGCATCTCAACTTTATGATGCCTGCCGAGGTGCAGCAGCAGCTGGCTACCCGAGAGGCAGAGCTGCAGAAAGAACGCGACGCAGAGCGCGCCGAGTTCGAACAAATGCAGGTCAAGCTGAAAGACACTCTGCAAGATGCTCTGAACCTAGCCGCCGAGAGGGACCAAGTGAAGACAGAAGCCAAAGCCAAGGAGAAGGCCCTCGAGTTGGAAAACGAGGTGCTGAAGAAGAGCAACGCGGATCTCATGCTCCAGCTGGCCAACTGTCGTAAAATTGAAGAGAGGCACGTTGCGGATGAGGAGGCTTGGAGGAGAAAGCTGGAAGCGCTACTCTGCGAACTTAACAGTAAGTTCGCGCTTCTCTGCACTCGCCTGTTTCCTTCTTCTTCTGTTTGGCTTGATTTGCATCTCTTCTCTGCCTCCGTTTCTAATCCTTTCTGATAGCATTCTCAGAAATCTTCCCTGACCTCTGCGCGACTTGCACACCTGCCCTGGCTAAGGCACAAGAAATTCGAGCTGAGAAGGGATTGCCCACGGACACCAAGTCTACAATTGAGGACAATCTCACGAGCATCCAGGCACATCTTAGGGGCTTGGGCACCGACTTGGTGTCCACCGCCTTCAAGCTTCACACTCTGTTCTGGCCTCAAGACTCTGTGCCAAAGACCATCCGCGTGCTCTCCGAGAAGCTCAATGGTGTCAAGGCCGAGTTGAAGAAATGGCGTGCGTCCGGAGCTCGGGCAGGCACCGATATGCTACTCCTCTTCATCTGCAGCTGGTACGAGAATCTGAACCTCGACACCATCCTTGAGATGCGCCAGAACTTGAAGTGGGAGTCCGACTCCAACTGCGTGGCTCGCCGCAAGGCAGTTGCGTACGAGATCGCCTCCTACGCGGACACCGCCCTCTTCATCGACGGCCTCACCGAGCCCGACACCGAGGTGGAAGGCGAGGATGAAGATGAAGATGAAGACAAAGACGAGGACACCGATTCAGAGGATTTCAGTGTCTTCGAAAACACTGGTGCTGAGGCGGGATCCGGGAAGGGGAAGATGGTGATCCAGGATGCGGCTCCCGAGCTGGGCTCGTCTTCTGGCGCGGCCCTTGACGACGCGGCGCTACTCTGCACGCAGTCCACTGCCTCTACTTCAGCTACCGACCCCATCTCGGTGGCCACTGCTACCTCCGAGCAAGCTGCTGCCAACACTGAAGCGGATGCTGCCAACGCCAACTTGGAGAACACTGCTACTTCCCACTAGTTACCTCCTGAAATACTTATGCTCCAAAACTTTTATCAGATCCCCGGGATGCCGGGTGCATATGTATCAAACAATTATCTTTTTCATTGCTACTCAGTTTTATTTCCCTTGACGTTTGAAGTTTATTAATTTGAGCAATTCTGGCTTGATGCCGGGTTACGTTATCATGCAAGTCCCCGACTTGCATTTTTTATCCGCTCTTCCTTTTTATCTCAGCTCTTACCTGCAACTTGTTGCTTTTTTGGTAGTCGAGTCACAAGAGTTTAAAGTTGGAGTTTCAAATACTTAGCCGCTTAGAAACAGTCATAGTAACGCTACCCACCACATAGCCGGATAGAGTTAACGAAAAGCTGTAAAGAACTCTCTACTCGGTTCCTGCACTCCTCTTTTCCTTAGTCATTTTTCTTGTGCTCATTTACCTCTAGCTTGTTCTCTTGCTTGCCATGAAGCCGGGTTTCGGACAGCAGCAGAGTTGAAGAGTTGGCTTTTAGGTTTAAACACAGTACTAAATGTACCTTTGAAATTCTGAGCAGAGCAACCAAGTAGACAAAGGTAAAACAGAATAGAAACACTCAGAACTAGTTTGGGCGAGGGCAGTCCCCGAGTTCAATTTCAGATTGCATAGTAGAGGTTTAACTCGGATAAGAGGGTACATACACATTTTTGCTCATGAATGAAAGAGACGGAGTAGAGCTACATTCCAGGGGTGCTTAGATTCCTCTCCAGCTTTATCCGGCCTGTTCTTCTGTGATGGTTGTATGTCCACAAGATAGTAGGCATCATTGTGTAGAGCCTTGCTCACAATGAATGGCCCTTCCCACGGAGGGGATAGCTTGTGCATCCCGGCTGTGCGCTGCACGAGCCTAAGCACCATGTCTCCTTCTCGGAAAACCCTTGGGTTCACCTTCCGGTTGTGATAACGCCTCAAGTTTTGCTGGTAAACAGCTGATCGTGACAGAGTAAGCTCTCTTGCTTCTTCTAGCAGGTCAACATCATCTTCTCGAGCTTCTCTCGCCTCCGCCTCAGTGTAGAGGGTTACTCGGGGGGAGTCGTGCTCTAGGTCAATTGGCAACACGGCCTCAGCCCCGTAAACCAAGAAGAATGGTGTGTAGCCGGTTGACCGGTTAGGGGTAGTCCTTAGACTCCACAACACCGCTGGCAACTCGTCTAACCAACACCCCGGTGTTTTCAGCAGCGGCTCAATCAGCCTTGGCTTTATACCTGAAAGCACCATGCCATTTGCTCTTTCCACCTGCCCATTGGAGGCGGGATGCGCGACAGACGCGACATCTAGTCGGATGTGTTTATCTCTGCAGAATCTCACCAGGGCACCCTCAGCAAAATTCGTGCCGTTATCCGTGATGATGCTATGCGGGTAGCCGTATCTCAGGATCACATCCTTCAGGAAACTCACAGCAGTGGCTCCATCACATTTCCGAATAGGCTTTACTTCAATCCACTTGGTGAACTTATCAACCATGACCAAGATGTGAGTCATGTTGCCTCTAGCCGGCTTGAAGGGACCAACCATATCCAGACACCAAATGGAAAATGGCCAAGTAATGGGAATGGTTTTCAACTCGGAAGCAGGCATATGGATCTTACTTGCGAATCTCTGGCAGCCGTTGCACTTTCTCACAATATCTTCAGCTTGCTTCAAGGCAGTGAGCCAAAAGAACCCATGCCGACAAGCCTTCTTGACCAGAGCCCGAGAAGAGGCATGATGCCCGCATTCTCCTTGATGTATCTCCACCAGATTTTCTTCTCCTTCTTCCGGTTCCTCACAGCGTTGCAACATACCAGTGGGACTCCTCTTATGCAGCACTTCTCTGAAGATGGTGTAGCCCTGGGATCTTCTCTGAATTTGCCTTGCGGTAACCTCATCATCTGGTAGGGTGTCGTCCCTTAGAAAGGATAATATGGGCATAGCCCAACTCGGTGTTTCCCGTGCGGGAAATACTGGTTCGTCCACTTTCATCGGAACAGCCACCACTGCGTCTTTTTGTGAGTTGGGGTTGATTCTCTGCAGCCCCGAACGGTTTGCAAGGCCTTCTTCAATGAATGCGACAGTCCCCGAGTTGAGAGGGGCAGTCCCCGAGCAAGGAGGGGCAGTCCCCGAGTAAGGAGGGGCAGTCCCCGGGTTGCAGGCGCCAATCCCCGGGATGGAGACTACAGTCCCCGGGTTCTCTGTTGCATTCTCCCAGTCAATCTCCATTGGAACAGCTTCATCGTTAGGCAGAGAAGGAACGAAGATGGACTCCGAGTTGGGGGATGGCTTGATGGATGGCTTTCTCAAATGCTCCAAGGCAATCCCAGCCGGGATGTACTGCCGAGAAGACCCCAACTTGGACAGCTCATCTGCTGCTTCATTCTCTGCTCGGTGGATGTGTTGGAACTCGCAGCCTTCAAAGAATCCGGTCATAGTTTGTACCAGGAAGCGGTATGATGCCATGTTGGCATCTAGAGCATCCCAAGTACCAGAAACTTGCTGCATGTCGGGGGGTTACCCCCGAGTAGGGTGAAGGCAAGTAGTAAAGGCAACAGTCAGAAGAGAAGTTTGGTCGAGTAGCCGCCTACCCGGTACTTGCTACCCGGTCGACTGCTACTCGGTCTTACAAAAAGATGACCAGAAGGAGATATCAAGCAAGTTATATCTGTTCGAGTAGAAGAGTTGGCCCGAGTAAAACTGGCGGGAACCTACTCGGGCCAGAAGTCAAAGGAGCCGTTCTGACACAGGATCCCGCGTATCCCGGGTCCGTACTTGGCACTGTTCACAGCACTGTTCATCTGGGGACGGCGTGCCTGACAGCGACAGTGTGTCAGCAGGGCGTCGCAGGATAGGGGGGACCTACTCTGTGTTCGCACAGTGATAACAGACTGGTTACTTGGTTTTGCCCAACGACTTTCTGCATCAGGACAAGCTTAGAAGCCAAAGCTGTCAGCGGGAACTCGGAAGAAGGACGGTGTGCACACAATGTCGACACTTGTTTGTATTTGGCTGTATCCGGCAGGGCACCGGGTATATAAGGTGCCCAGCCGCCTCCTGCGCGAGGCACGACGCTACACACGACGATAAGGGACACAACACACGTAGAGATTCTTGACCTAATTCTACCCGGAGAGAGAAGAGTGGCTACTCGGTAGCAAGAACATTTGTACTGTGGCTACTCAGTGAGACACCAGAATACATAGAGAAAGGCAGGAGTAGGGGTTTTACCTCCTCACGAGGGCCCTGAACCTGGGTAGATCGTGTTGTTTGCAGTGTTTGATCTTCACCTCACGCGTCTACTCGTCGCGTGATCCCTCCCCGAGCGCCTCCAGCGTCCTTCGTCCCCACATCTTTAGCCATCCTATGGCATCTGCCGTGACACCACCACGACAGTTGGCGCCCACCTTGGGGCAGCCAGCGGCGCTGGCTGGAGTTTTCGTTCGGACGGGATCGATTTCTGCTACCGGAGAGCGCGTGGTCTGTGGCCTTGTCCACAGATTCGGCTCCTTCGACTTCGTCACCGACAACGCCGGCGATTTCAGCGGCAAGGCCATGCCGGAGGGTGGCTCGGTGATCTCCTTCGGCTCTCACCTCGTCTATGTCGCCACTGTTGTCGACCGCGAGTATCCTGAGGTGGTGCATGTCGCGGAGGATCCTCCTGCCGTCATCGCTGCACGCGGAAGGCCGTTGGGCCGTTCCGCGCACAGCGTGGAGGTGATGGTGGCTGGCCTGGCTGCAGACGCCGGCACGGGTGCTGCTGGCGCCGCGGTTGTCGTCGAGGATCTTGCTGGCTCGAGCGCTGGTGGCAGGACCCACAGGCCTTACGAGAAGGACTGCAACCTCCCTCCCTCCACCACTCCAACCATCCCTGCGTCTGCTGCGCGGACGGGCATGCCGCCTCCCACCGACCTTGAGCTCTTGACCATGAAGGCGCAGCTCGACCGGCAGCGCCAGGAGCTGCTCGCTGAGAAGGCGGAGTTGGACAAGATCAGGCTAGCGCTTAGCTTAGATCAGCTTGAGTACAACAAGGCTCACGGCTTCACGCCAGTCACTAGGAGAGCTAGCAGAGTAGGCGCCACGTGGCGTAACCTAGGTACCGAGATGGCAACGGTTGTAGAGGCTCCCGCTCAGTCCGCCACTGCAAACACCTCCACTAGGCCTAGGTATAGCACACCCGCCAAGACACTTAGAGCTGCAGAGGCCGTGGCCGCCGAGTTACCTCATCTCGACGGTGACGCGCGCGCTAGGCAGCAGGAGAGGCTCAACGAGTTGGTGTTGGAGGCCGCCCGGCAGAACGAGGAGTTCCGAAAAGCCAACCCAGGTGCCGGAGCTTCTCAGGTGGTGCACTCGCACGCGGCTAGATCTAACGATCAGGCCTCATCTCCGCACCCCAGCCGCGAGAAGAGCCGCAGCGGACGTTCTGGCGGAGACAGGCAAATGCAGGTGTACGACCCGACTGCTGCCGCGAAACAGCTCGCTGTACCGGAGCAGCCCGGTCAGAAACACAACGCTGCAGGAGCAGGCTCTCAAGCCCATAAAGCTCAAAGCCAGGTCCGAGCTGGAGAGCGCCCAGGACCTTCTCGGCATCCCGCCGCTCAGCCTACTCGGCAGAGGCAGCAGCCGCGCGCAGTGGCGCCAGTCTTCAACCCGGTGGAGCAGCCTGCAGCGGTGCAGGTGGACAGATATGATGACGGCTCCTCGGCCATGGAGATGGCTGGCTATGATATTCTGGATCGTGTTGGCGAGCGCGTGTTGGCACCTGGAGATGCAAGGCACCAGCTGGACCGGATCAGCTTGTCGGCGCGGCTTGAGAACACGGGTCCCCCTGGCCCCGAGTGCTTCGGCCCGCGCATCATGAACGAGCCGTCCGTGAAGAATTTCCAGCTTGCAAGAGGCGCCAAGAGTTACAACGGCAGCACCAAGCCAGAAGATTGGCTCAATGACTATGTCACCGCGGTTCATATCGCGAACGGCAACAGGAGATGGGCGGTGCGCTACGTCCCGCAGATGCTAGAGGGTCCAGCTCGCACTTGGCTCAACAACTTGCCCAAGAACAGCATCAATTGCTGGCTGGATTTCTCGGACGCCTTCATCAGCAACTTCACAAGCACTTACAAGAGGCCGAATAGGCCACAGCAGCTGTCCGCTTGCAGGCAACGAGAAGATGAGACGGACCGCGAGTACCTTACTCGGTGGAGCACATTGAGGAACACCTGTGAAGGTGTGAACGAAGCCCAGGCCATTACTTGGTTCGCGCAGGATTGCAGACATGGCAGTATGCTGTGGCAAAGGTTGCAGAGGGAGATGCCAAACACTCTGGCGGAGACCATCAAGATTGCGGATCAGTACGCACTCGGTGATCCTACCCAGCCCCTGATGGACTCCTCCGAGCCGAGAAGAAACTTCAGCAACAGCAAGCGCAACAAGTTCCGCAACAAGCGCAGGGGTGACCGAATAGATACTCGGTACGACCCTGAAGAGGTGAATGCAGTGGCTGTTGGAGCGGGGGGTAGCCAAAGGCAAAAACCTGCTGGTGCCTACGGGCAGAACCAGAACCAGGGCCAGGGCAACAAGAAACCATTCCGTGCTCCTCAGTCGGGTAGCGGCAACTCGGAGCAGCCAAGGAAGTTCGTCTTCAACGACATGAAGGATGGTCCATGCAGTTTCCATACGCAGCACCCGTCGAGGCCTGCTAACCACACTACTCGGCAGTGCGAGTGGTGGGATGAGATCAAGAATGAAGGCTTGCCTCCTCCACCTCCTCTGCCAGCCGCAAATGCCAATGTGCATCCTGCTCGCGCACCCGCAGCTCGGCCGCCAGTGTTTCCGAGAAGGGAAAATGTGAACCAAGTGGCTTTAGGAGCCAACCGTCACTTCAACAACGAGAGATACCGCAACAACAACAACAACTACAACCGCAACAACAACAGAGGCAACAACAACTACCAGGGCAACAACAACAACGGCAACAATGGGGGCGGAGGCTCCAACCAGTACCAAGAGCACCACGAGAGCTACATGATCTTCACCTCTGAGCCAGTCGACAAGCAATCACAGCACAGGCGTGCCATGGAGGTCAATGCAGTGATTCCTGCTGTCCCTCACTACATGTACTGGTGTGACCAAGAGATCAGGTGGTCCCGAGTAGATCATCCCAAGGTGATGCCCAACCCGGGTAGCTACGCCTTGGTGTTGGATCCTACCTTCCTGGGTCCCGAGAAGAATGTGAGGTTCAGCAAGGTGCTAATCGACAACGGCAGCAGCATCAACATCGTGTACAGAGACACACTCGAGAAGCTTGGCCTGGCCGAGAACATGCTACTGCCTAGCAAGACCACCTTCCATGGCATTGTGCCGGGAGTCTCGTGCAACCCGATTGGCCGAGTATGGATAGATGTGCTATTCGGTACAAGGGAGAACTGCCGCACAAAGTGCCTGCAGTTCGAGGTGGTTGATCATAAGAGCCCGTACCATGCTCTACTCGGCAGGCCTGCTCTGAGCAAGTTCATGGCCTCTACCCACACGGCATATCTGAAGATGAAGATCCCTGGTCCCAATGGTGTGATTACCATTGCTGGTGATTACAAGAAGTCCATGGAGTGTGCCTCTGCTGGTTCCCAGTTGGCGGAGTCAATGGTGATTGCTGCCGAGAAGAAGAAGATGTATGAGGTGGTGGCTATGGCGCAATCCGCGCAGGCTGGTGCGCAAGGCGTGCCGAGTACGCAACACGGGACCGCGTTCCAGGCATCTCAGGAAACCAAGAAGGTCCAGGTCGACCCCGAGTTCCCCGACCGTGTAGCCATCATTGGCTCCGGGTTGGCGGAGAAATAGGAAAGCGAGCTCATCCACTTCCTCCGTGAGAATCGGGACGTGTTCGCCTGGTCCAATGAAGATTTACCAAGAGTCCCGAGGGAGTTGGTTGAGCACTCATTACATGTGCGTCCTGACGCCAAGCCAGTGAAGCAGGCTATGCGCCGCTTCGGAGATGAGAGAAGGAAGGCCATTGGTGACCAGATCACCAAGTTGCTGATAAGCAATTTCATCATGGAGGTGCTGCATCCGGACTGGCTAGCCAACCCGGTCATGGTCGAGAAGAAGAAAGAGGATCCCAAGGCCGCTACTGCATGGCGCATGTGTGTCGACTACACCGACTTGAACAAGGCATGCCCCAAGGATCCCTTCCCGCTACCTCGCATCGATCAGGTGATCGATTCCACTGCTGGTTGTGAACTGCTGTCTTTCATAGATGCCTACTCTGGTTTCCACCAGATTGCACTCAATCCTGCTGATCAAATAAAGACTGCATTCATTACCCCGTACGGGGCTTATTGCTATCGCGTCATGTGTTTTGGCTTGAGGAATGCGAGTGCAACCTATCAGAGATGCATGCAGAAATGCTTGCACGATCAGCTCGGCAAGAATGTGCAGGTGTACATAGATGACATTGTCATCAAAACGAATACAACACATACTCTGCTTGCCGACCTGGAGGAAACCTTTGCTAACCTACGCAAGTACAAAATGAAGCTGAATCCGAGTAAATGCACCTTTGGTGTCCCGGCTGGCAAGCTACTCGGCTTCCTGGTGTCTAGTCGGGGCATTGAAGCCAATCCTTCAAAGATAAGAGCTATTGAGAGCATGTCTTTGCCGAGATCCCTGAAAGACGTGCAGAATTTCACTGGTTGCTTGGCATCTCTGAGCCGTTTTCTGGGCCGAATGGGCGAGAAGGCCCTGCCTCTATACCAGCTGATGAAGAAAAGTGACAAGTTTGTCTGGACTCCGCAAGCGGATGTGGCATTCAATGAGCTGAAGGCAATGCTGGGTAGCGCTCCCATCTTGGCTAGTCCGCTACCCAAGGAGCCGATGCTGCTGTACATTGCTGCCACTAACCGAGTAGTCAGCGTGGTGATTGTGGTGGAGCGAGAAGAAGAAGGCAAGAGTGTGCAGCGCCCAGTGTACTATCTCAGTGAAGTGCTGTCTAGCTCCAAGCAAAACTACCCGCATTACCAGAAGATGACCTACGGCGTGTACCTGGGCGCCAAGAAGCTAAAGCATTACTTCCAAGAGCATCCTATCACGGTTGTGAGCTCTGCGCCCATCTCGGACATCATGGGCAACAAGGAGGCGAGTGGCAGAGTAGCCAAGTGGGCAATCGAGCTGGCCGCGTGTGCACCTGCGTATGCGAGAAGAGAAGCTATCAAGTCTCAGATTCTGGCGGAATTTCTGGTGGATTGGGCCGAAGTGCAGTATGAACCTCCTGCTCCAGTTTCTAATTACTGGAAGATGCACTTTGATGGCTCGAAGGTGAAGGAAGGCCTTGGTGCTGGCGTGGTGCTTACATCACCCAAGCGAGATCAACTCAAGTATGTGCTGCAGATTCATTTCAAGGCGTCCAACAACGTAGCAGAGTACGAGGCAGTGGTGCATGGCTTGCGAGTAGCCTGGGAGGTTGGCGTGCAGCGCATCATATGCTATGGAGATTCAGATCTGGTGGTGCAGCAAGTCTCTGGCACTTGGGATGCTCTAGATGCCAACATGGCGTCATATCGCTTCCTGGTACAGTCTATGACTGGATTCTTCGAAGGATGCGAGTTCCAGCACATTCACCGAGCAGAGAACGAAGCGGCAGACGAGCTGTCCAAGTTGGGATCTTCTCGGCAATCCATCCCGGCGGGGGTTGCCTTGGAGCACTTGAGGAAGCCATCCATCAAGCCCTCTCCCAACTCGGAATCCATATTTGTCCCTTCTCTGCCAAGCGAGGAATCTGATCCCATGGAGATTGACTGGGAGAATGCTACAGGAAACCCGGGGACTGCCGCTCCCAACTCGGGGACTGCCGTTCTCTACTCGGGGACTGCCACTCCCCACTCGGGGACTGCCACTCCTTACTCGGGGACTGCCACTCCCTACTCGGGGACTGCCACTCCCTACTCGGGGACTGCCACTCCATACTCGGGGACTGCTGTCCTTAACCCGGGGACTGTCGCATTCATTGAGGAAGTCCTTGACAATCGATCAGGGCTCCAAAGAAGTGCTCCCAACCCTAAAGGGCAACCAGAGGTGCCTGTCCCAATGGAAGTGGACGAACCAGTGTTTCCCACACGAGAGACACCGAGTTGGGCCATGCCCATATTATCCTTTCTAAGGGACGGTACTCTGCCAGAAGATGAAGTGGCTGCAAGACAGATTCAGAGAAGATCCAAGGGCTACACTATATTCCGAGATGTGCTGCACAAAAGAAGTGCCACCGGCGTGCTGCAACGTTGTGTGGACCCAGAAGAAGGAGGAGAAATTCTGCTGGAAATACACCAAGGAGAATGCGGGCACCACGCCTCTTCTCGGGCATTGGTCAAGAAAGCTTTTCGGCATGGCTTCTACTGGCTCACAGCTCTGCAGCAAGCTGAAGACATCGTGAGGAAGTGCAATGGCTGCCAGATGTTCGCAAGTAAGATTCACATGCCTGCTTCCGAGCTGAAGACAATTCCTATCACATGGCCGTTTGCCGTATGGTGCCTGGATATGGTCGGCCCCTTCAAGCCGGCTAAAGGAAACATGACACACATCTTGGTCATGGTGGACAAGTTCACCAAGTGGATCGAAGTGAAGCCTATTCGGAAGTGCGATGGGGCCACAGCTGTGAAATTCTTGAAGGATGTGATCCTGAGATATGGCTACCCGCACAGCATCATCACCGACAACGGCACAAATTTCGCAGAGGGGGCAATGGTGCAGTTCTGCAGAGATAAGCACATCCGACTAGATGTTGCGTCCGTGGCGCATCCCGCCTCCAATGGGCAAGTGGAAAGAGCAAACGGCATGGTGCTAGCAGGCATAAAGCCAAGGATGATTGAGCCACTGCTGAAAACACCTGGGTGTTGGCTAGATGAGTTGCCAGCGGTGTTGTGGAGTCTAAGGACTACCCCTAACCGGTCAACCGGCTACACGCCATTCTTCTTGGTATACGGGGCTGAGGCCGTGTTGCCAATAGACTTGGAGCATGACTCCCCTCGAGTAACCCTCTACACTGAGGTAGAGGCGAGAGAAGCTCGAGAAGACGATGTTGACCTGCTCGAAGAAGCAAGAGAGCTCACTCTGTCACGTTCGGCTATCTACCAGCAAAACCTGCAGCGTTATCATAGCCGAAAGGTGAACCCAAGGGTTTTCCGAGAAGGAGACATGGTCCTTAGGCTTGTGCAGCGCACAGCCGGGATGCACAAACTGTCTCCTCCATGGGAAGGGCCCTTCATTGTGAGCAAAGCGCTGCACAACGATGCATACTACCTTGTAGATGTGCGCTCATCACAGGCGAACAGGGCAGATAAAGCTGGAGAGGAATCCAAGCGCCCTTGGAATGTAGCCCTACTGCGTCGCTTTCATTCGTGAGCAAAGATGTGTATGTACCCTCTTATCCGAGTTGAAATTCTATTCTGCAATCTGAAATTGAACTCGGGGACTGCCCTCGCCTAAACTTGCTCCAAGTGTGTTTACTCGGCTTTACGTTTTGCCTATTCGGTTGCTTTACTTCAAAATTCATAAGTACATTGAGTATTGTGTTTAAACCTACATGCCAACTCTTCGACTCTGCTGCTGTCCGAAACCCGGCTTCATGGCAAGCAAGAGAACAAGCAAAAGGTCAATGGGCACAAGAAAAATTGCTAAGGAAGAAAAGAGTGCAGGAACCGAGTAGGGCGCATTTACTACTGTTTTTTGTCTTGTCTTTTCGGCTAAGTGGTGGGCTGCGTTACTATGATTGTTTCTAAGCGGCTAAGTATTTGCAGCTCTACTATTTGACTCTTGTGACTCGAATACTAAAAAGCAACAAGTTGCGGGTAGAGCTGAGACAAAAAGAGAGAGTGAATAAGAAATGCAACTCGGGGACTCGCATCATAACGCAACCCGGCATCGAGCCAAAGCTGAATCGAATTGATTAAGTTGAAAGCAACAAGTGTGAATAAAAATGAGTAGCAAACGGCATAAGTAGTCTGATACATTTGCACCCGGCATCCCGGGGATTTGATAAGTGTTTGAGGAATGAGCTGCAGGACAGATTCAGGTCGAGGCGGCGTTCTCAGTGGCGGCCTTGGCTGCTTCATCTTCAGTATTGGCCGTGGTAGCATCTGCTTCAGAGCTGGCGTCAACGGTCTTCGCAGTTTCGTCCTCGGTGCTGGCCTTGGCAGCATCTGCTTCCGAGTTGGCGATATCGGGCCGTGTTGCATCTGTGTTCGCCTCGGTGGCTACCCGGTCTGAAATGGCCGTGGCCACCGAGACGGGCACTGTCGCTGAGGTAGAGCCACTGGCTTGGGCGCGAAGCCTAATCGTGTCGTCGAGGGCAGCTCCTGACGAGGTGCCAAACTCGAGCGCGGAGGTGTCAATCGACATCTTCTCGTTCTCGTCCTCCTCATTGCTACCCGTGACGACCGCGGCCTTCCCCTTCCTGGCCTTGCCACCAGGAGACTCGAAGCAGCTCAGGTCCAGCTCCTCTGTGTCCGTCTTTTCGTCTTCGTCCTCCTCCTCACCTTCGTCCACCTCGGTGTCGGCCTCGGTGAGGCCGTCGATGAAGGTCGCAGTATCAGCATACTGAGCGACCTCGTGAGCGACCAGCTGGCGGATAGCCACACAGTCGGGGTTCTTCTCCCACTTGGAGTCCTGGCGCATCTCGCGGACAATCTGCAGATTAAGGTTTTCATACCAACTGGTGATGAATAGAAGCATCATGTCCGCGCCTGCCCGAGCTCCCGATGCGCGCCATTTCTTCAGCTCGGCTTTCACGCGGTGCAGCTTCAAGGCAAGTCCGCAGATTGTCGTTGGTGCAGAGTCATGAGGCCAGAAAAGGTCGTGGATCTGGAAAGCGACGCGCACCAGCTCGGTGCCCACGCCCGCCAGTCGCGGGAACTGCCCTTGCATAATCAGGATGCTTACCTCAATCTCTGCTCTGGTATCCAAAGGCTCGCCCTTCTCAGCGCGAGCTGCTCGGACCTTCGCCAGGGCAGGCACGCAAGAAGACTCGAGGTCGGGGAAGACTCCTGCAAGAGCTATCGAGAAGATCAGAAACAATAACAGAGTAGAAATACGAAACGGGTAGCAGAGGAACAAGAGGAAACAGTGAAGCAAAGAAAAGAGAGCACTTACTGTTCAAGTCATAGCGCAGCCCTTGCAGCTGGTTCTTCCACGTTTCCTCGTTGGCTAGGTGCCCGGACAGCTGAGTAAAGAGATCAGCATTGCTTTTCTTCAGCACCTCGCACTCCTGCTCGAGGGCTTTCTCCTTGGCCTTGGCTGCTGTTTCGCTCTTTGCCTTCTCGGCGATTATTCTATCCCTTTCGGCAGCAATGTTGATAGCATCCTGGAGCGCAGTGCGCAGCTGGACTTGGAGCTTCTCCATCTCGGTAGCATGTTCTTTCTGCAGCTCGACAGCCTGGCTGGACAACTGCTGCTGCGCCTCAGCAGGTTTGAGGCAATCTTGATGTTCCTCGGCAATTTTTTTATGATCTTCTGAGAAGAGCAAAGCACGGTCAGCAGAGTAGCGAAGAAAGAAACACAAAGACAAGCCGAGAAGACGGCAACGTACCTTCTAGTCTTTTGATCGTGGCTTGGCCACTCTCGACAAAGGCACAGCAGGTTGAGTGCTCCTCCGCCAGGGCCTTTAACTTCCCTGCAGAGTAGAAGTGGTTAGCGCAAAAAGCAAAAGCGGGCGTAAACAACAAACGCAAGAACCGCGTAGCTAAAAGCGTACCTTCAACTTCAGAAAGTTTCAAGGTGCTGTTCATCACATCCTTCTCGGCTGCCTCGTCGTCTGCGCGCTCTCTTTCCAGGGCCTCAATACGTCTCTTGGCAATGGCATGGTTCCAGAGTAGCTGACGGTGTAGGCCGGTCCGCTTCAGTAAGCTATTCTGAGAAGCAAAAGGAAGAAGAATCAGGCAAAGTAATAAAGATTCAACCCGAGAAGGCGGCAACTCGGGAGTGTATCCGCCTACTCGGCCAGAATCTCGGGGACTGGGTGATGGATAAGGAAAAGAAGAAGAGTAGAAGAAAAGTGAAACGCAACTCGGGGGGATGAGTAGAAGCTTACCGCGTAAGATTGCTCAAGGTCCTCTGCGTTCTTGCGGTGGACGAACATCTTGGCGGCAAGCGTGCTGGAATTGGATGAGTTAGTCATGGGTTTGTAACCCAAGTCTGCCTTGTTCCAATCGACACGCATATGGTCCAAGTCGCCCAAATCCGTGCCGTCCCAGTTCGAGTTGCCAAGGACCTTGCTGTCCCACTTGGCATCGATGAAGCCAACCAAATCAAGCACTTGCTCAAGGCCCTGGGACGTCACCGCCTTGTCCTGAACCTCGCGCGAAGAAATGGAGAGGGACTTGTCCTAATTTGGGGCCGGGGGTCTGGAGTCCACTGCCACAGTTTTCTTCCCTTTCCGAAGAGCAAGTTTCCTCTCCGCGGGGGTTAACCCAACCTGGTGCTGCTGGCTGACCTTCACCATATAAGGTGGGAAGCTGGGCGGATCTGCTACACTGGATGCGCCAACGGCGTCAGCAGCCGCGCCAGGCTCGCGAATAGCCAGCTGAGTGGACTTGGCGATTGATGTTGGCGGCGGCATCCCGGCTGCATCTTGACCGGCGCCACGCGCTGGGTTCCTGCGAACAGTGCCTTCTGCCGGGCCTGCTGACTTCTCGGCAGCCCGCTTCTTCGAAATATCCTTCTGGGCGGTTGGCTTCTCGGTGGTCTTCTTCTCGGTGGCCCTCTCCTCGGCGGCTTTCTTCTCGGCAGCTTCCTGAGCGTTCTTCCTCGTAACAGGCTTGGCCGGAGGGCTGGCGGCAGCCTTGGTTTTCTGCACCAAGGAGGAGTCTGGTGCAGTGGGCGGCGCTAGTGGCGCGCTACTCGGCGCGGCGTCCGGCTGAGCGCTACCCTGCGCGGCGCCTGGTTGCGCGTCGCTCAGAGGGTATTGCTCCGCCTCGTTGACTACTTCAACCCGCTGCCCGGCTGCGGGGTCTTGCTGTGTGGCATCTGGTTCTTCTACCCGCGGCTGGGCCGCGGGGTCTTCTTGTTCGGCAGCCCCTGTTGCTGGCTGCTCTTGTTCTCTTTCCTGCCGCTCAAGGGCGGCGTCCTCGTGCATCTCGGTGTCTCGTTCTAGGTTCTCCTCGGCCGTGGTGGCCGAAGGAGAAGGTGGCGTCTCTTGGCGAGCAGCGTCCTGCGCCTCCTGCTCGGCGCGGGACTGCTGCTCCGGCTCGACATTCTGGGCGTCGGAGTCCTCTTCGTGGGTTGTGGCGGCTTCATTCTCGTCGCCGTCGAGGTTGATGAGTTTATCAACGTCAATGGCGGCTTTCTTCTTGGTCTTCGTGGGCGCACGAGCGGCATCCGCATCCAAGGGGGCTCTGAAGAGAAAGTTGCATTCAGAAATAAGAAGAGGGCAGAGGAAACTGAGAGGAAACAGCGAAGTAAAAGGATTAAGAATCAATCGAGAAGGAACTTACCCCTTGCGGGTAGGGATCGCTGGTCGTTTCCTCGTCACGACCTTCTTGGTCGTCTTCTCGGTCGGCTTCTTCTTCTTGGCGGGGGGCTCTTGGGCGCCGCTACCCGTGCGCTTGCGGGTAAGAGGAGCGGCAACTGAAAGAGGATCGACGACCAGGGCTTCCTTGTCCTCGTCCTCATCCTCGATTTCGTCCTCAGCATCGGCACCATCTGTGAAATAGAAAGGAAGAAAGGCAATTCAGAAGCAGAAAGCAATTAGTTTGTGCAACTCGTGACCAGACGGGATAAAATCAGTTACCTTCATCTTCGTCCTCGGACCAGTCACGAAGAGACGCGTCCACGCGATGCTTACTCGTCTGGGCGGCTTCAGGAGGATCAAGCTTGTCCGCGGTCTCGAAGGAGACCTCATCGTCTTCCTCTCGGTCATCTGACCAGTTGCCCTCGAAGCGCTCACTGCTCTCAGCGAGCTGGCGATCACGGACCTGAAGAATAGAGAAACATCGCAAGTGAGCCGAGTAGCATGAAGGCACTCTACCCGACTAGGCGTGCAAACACCAAGCACATTAAGCCTAAGCGATTCGGCTAAGTGTCCTACTCGGCAAGGCGTGCAAACATCAAGCACATTAAGCCTAAATGTTTCTCCTAAGTGTCCTACTCGGCAAGGCGTGCAAACATCAAGCACATTAAGCCTAAATGTTTCTCCTAAGTGTGCTACCCGACAAGGCGTGCAAACAACAAGCACACTAAGCCTGAGCAGTTCCGCTAAACGCCCTACTCGGCGCAGAGTGCGAATGATAGTCGCAACAAGGAGAGGAAGCTATCTACTCGGATTGCATAAAAAAGAAGCAGATTAAGAAGGACATACCCGTGGAATCGGCTTTGTGCGGCTGTAGGGGATGAAGCCATACTGCCAGTTGTCTCGAAGGCCAGTGGTCAGGATGGACCGAGCGTAAGCGGCGACATCCGCGTTGCTGAGCTCGAAAGTAGTCGTCCGAGTACAGTCACGAGGGCCGCCCATGTAGCACATGGGGTGGGAGCGGCGTTGCAGAGGCAGCACGCGGTTACGAATCCAGCAGGCGACTGGATCGTCGCTCTTGAGCCCTTCTCCAATCAGATGGGCGATCCGCTCCTCCATCTGCACCAAAGTCCTGCTGTTGGATGGCTTGCTCTTCCAATTCTGCCCGGTAGGAGCTCGGTTGCTCCAAGGGGGCAGATTGATGCGGTCCTCGATCTTGGCCTCCTTCGTGGCGGGGATGTTCTTCATGCACAAGAAGGACTTCTGCCACTTGCGGACAGAATCCAGGCCCTTGATGCGAGGATGATTGGTGCCCGGGCGCTGCACCATCATGGCGCTGCCGGTCTCGGTTACCCGGCTGCTGGTATCCGCGCCATCCTTCTTGCCCTGGCTCTGTTGGCGGAAGAAGAAGTACTTCGACCACGTCTCCGTCGTGGGGCGAACGCCGAGGAAAGCTTCGCACACCACTGCATGGTAGGAGAGGAAGACAACCGCGTTGGGAGGAAGATGGTGCATCTGCAGACCATAATGATCCAGGAAAGAACGGAGGAAATTGGATGCAGGAAGGCCGAATCCTCGCGCGAAGTGCGCGAGGAAGACGACGTGCTCTCCCTCCTCTGGAGCCGGAACGATCTCGCCGTTAGACGGCCGGCAGCGAACACCGGGAGGAACCCTCCGGGTGTTCACGAGCCACTGGCAGTCCTCGGCGGTGACGTCGGAACCGGCCCAGCCGGCGCGAGCATTATCACCGCGAGCCATGGCGGCGAGTAGGAAGTTGGGAGAAGGTTGGAAGAAATTGGTGGAGTGGACGAGCCCGCGGCGGCGCAAAGAGTTGCACGGCGGCGGAGAGCTCTGTGACGGCGGAGAATCGAGGAGACAGAAGGGGAAAGTGAGGCGGAAGGAGAAAAGGAAGTTACCGAGGGGTATTTATACTGCACCTCGGGTTACCGTTACGAATTGGAGTAGTGGGATCGATCGTGGCAATAAATCGTGGGGCGTGGGGTCTGTGGCCGGTTGGAAACGCACACAGCGCGGAACGCGCGCGTAACGGCCGCATTAGATCCCACGACGAGATCGTGGGCGATTACTGCGCGTGATGGGACATTACGAGGCAGTGGGCCCACTCCGTGAAAACTGGGCGCGTGGCCTGTCAGGTCCTGGGCAGCGAGGCGTCGCAGTCCTGGATGCGTGACACGTGCCCAGTTGCAGCACGGAAAGCCGGATTGTGCTCTGCGCTGCAGAGATTCGATTGAAGAAATTCCCTAAGTCTTTTTACTCGGTTACAGAGAAGGAAGCTAGCTCTATTCGGAAGAGAGGAAACTCAAGGTACTCTTCAAAGTGCTACTCGGAGGTTTTACTCGGCATATTGAGGTTCAAGGGCAAGGTTACCAAGCTTGGTTTTAAGCTGGCAGGGCCCAGTGAACGAGTTCGCAGGGCTCTACCAGCTTCGGGGACTGCTGTCGGGGGGTTACCCCCGAGTAGGGTGAAGGCAAGTAGTAAAGGCAACAGTCAGAAGGGAAGTTTGGTCGAGTAGCCGCCTACCCGGTACTTGCTACCCGGTCGACTGCTACTCGGTCTTACAAAAAGATGACCAGAAGGAGATATCAAGCAAGTTATATCTGTTCGAGTAGAAGAGTCGGCCCGAGTAAAACTGGCGGGAACCTACTCGGGCCAGAAGTCAAAGGAGCCGTTCTGACACAGGATCCCGCGTATCCCGGGTCCGTACTTGGCACTGTTCACAGCACTGTTCATCTGGGGACGGCGTGCCTGACAGCGACAGTGTGTCAGCAGGGCGTCACAGGATAGGGGGGACCTACTCTGTGTTCGCACAGTGATAACAGACTGGTTACTTGGTTTTGCCCAACGACTTTCTGCATCAGGACAAGCTTAGAATCCAAAGCTGTCAGCGGGAACTCGGAAGAAGGACGGTGTGCACACAATGTCGACACTTGTTTGTATTTGGCTGTATCCGGCAGGGCACCGGGTATATAAGGTGCCCAGCCGCCTCATGCGCGAGGCACGACGCTACACATGACGATAAGGGACACAACACACGTAGAGATTCTTGACCTAATTCTACCCGGAGAGAGAAGAGTGGCTACTCGGTAGCAAGAACATTTGTACTGTGGCTACTCAGTGAGACACCAGAATACATAGAGAAAGGCAGGAGTAGGGGTTTTACCTCCTCACGAGGGCCCTGAACCTGGGTAGATCGTGTTGTTTGCAGTGTTTGATCTTCACCTCACGCGTCTACTCGTCGCGTGATCCCTCCCCGAGTGCCTCCAGCGTCCTTCGTCCCCACATCTTTAGCCATCCTATGGCATCTGCCGTGACACCACCACGACACTGCACAACCAGATCCGAGTCGCCGTAGCATATGATGCGCTGCACACCAACTTCCTTGGCTACCCGCAAGCCGTGCACCATGGCCTCATACTCTGCAACATTGTTGGACGCCTTGAAGTGGATTTGCAGCACATACTTGAGTTGATCTCGCTTGGGTAACGTAAGCACTACGCCAGCGCCAAGGCCTTCCTTCACTTTGGAGCCATCAAAGTGCATCTTCCAGTAATTGGTTGCGGGAGAAGGAGGCTCGTACTGCATCTCAGCCCAATCCACCAGAAATTCCGCCAGAATTTGTGACTTGATGGCTTCTCTTCTTGCATACGCGGGAGCGTACGCGGGCTAGCTCAATTGCCCACTTGGCTACTCTGCCACTTGCTTCCTTGTTGCCCATGATATCCGAGATGGGAGCAGAGCTCACCACAGTGATAGGATGCTCCTGGAAATAGTGCTCTAGCTTCTTGGCGCCTAGGTACACGCCGTAAGTCATCTTCTGGTAGAGCGGGTAGTTCTGCTTGGAGCTGGATAGCACATCACTGAGGTAATATACTGGCCGCTGTACACTCTTGCCTTCCTCTTCTCGCTCCACCACAATCACTACACTGACTACCCGATTGGTAGCAGCAATGTATAGCAGCATTGGCTCCTTGGGTAGCGGACTAGCCAAGATAGGAGCGCTACCCAGCATTGCTTTCAGCTCATTGAATGCCACATCAGCTTGCGGTGTCCAGACGAACTTGTCGCTTTTCTTCATCAATTGATACAGAGGCAGGGCCTTCTCGCCCATTCTGCCCAAGAAACGACTCAGAGATGCCAAGCAACCAGTGAATTTTTGCTCATCCTTCAGGGATCTCGGCAAAGACATGCTCTCAATAGCTTTTATCTTTGAAGGATTGACCTCAATGCCCCGACTGGATACCAAGAAATCGAGCAGCTTGCCAGCCATGATGCCAAAGGTGCATTTACTCGGGTTCAGCTTCATCTTATACTTGCGCAAATTGGCAAAAGTTTCCTCAAGGTCACTAAGCAGAGTATGTGTTTTATTCGTTTTGATGAAAATGTCATCTACATACACCTGCACATTTTTGCCGAGTTGATCATGCAAGCATTTCTGCATGCATCTCTGATAAGTAGCACCCGCATTCCGCAACCCAAAGCACATGACACGATAGCAATAAGCCCCGTACGGGGTAATGAAAGCAGTCTTTATTTGATCAGCAGGGTTGAGAGCTATCTGATGAAAACCAGAGTAGGCATCTATGAAAGACAAAAGCTCACAACCAGCAGTGGAACCGATCACCTGATCGATGCGGGGTAGCGGAAATGGATCCTTGGGGCATGCCTTGTTCAAGTCGGTGTAGTCGACGCACATGCGCCATGCGGTAGCGGCCTTGGGGTCCTCCTTCTTCTTCTCAACCATGACCGGGTTGGCCAGACAATCCGGATGCAACACCTCCATGATGAAATTGCTTATCAGCAGCTTGGTGATCTGATCACCGATGGCCTTTCTTCTCTCATCTCCAAAGCGGCGCATAGTCTGCTTCACTGGTTTGGCGTCAGGACGCACATGTAGCGAGTGCTCAACCAACTCCCTCGGGACACCTGGTAGATCCTCATTTGACCAGGCGAACACGTCCCAATTCTCACGGAGGAAGTGGATGAGCTCGCTTTCCTATTTCTCCCCCAACCCTGAGCCAATGATGGCAACACGGTCGGGGAACTCAGGGTCAACTTGGATCTTCTTTGTCTCTTGGGATGCCTGGAATGCCGTCCCGTACTGGGAACCCGGCATGCCTGGCTGTGGTGACCCAGCACCCCACTGCATGTGTAGTGCGCAAGTCGGTGACATAATACTCATAGAAGGACTGATCCGTGAATATTACATCTCTCAGAGTGGTACAACAGAAACATAGCGGGTCCAAGCAAAGTTATGGGATACAAACTTCATTACAGAATCTTGAGGATCTCTTTGATGAATCAAGAAGATCTCTTGCAAATGAAACATCAGAAGAAGCTTGTCCTCTCGGAGAATTACTCTAGCTCAGAACTTAATCCACTACGGCTGATGTCAGCCCTAATCTATGGCTTATAACTACTAAGTCCAAGGATGGACTCTACCTACACCTTGATAGCTTGTCCTCCACCAGCGCAGTTGATGATGATACTTTTCCGACTAAGTAGTAGATCACCCCACGTAGCTCCCTTAGACAGCAATGGCTTCTTGATGACGACTTCAATAGGGCTTCAACTCTAAGCAGGGGGTGAAACGGGATAGAATGAGTAACGAGCGTTACTCAGGAAGTTCATGATATATAGTGGGTGGTTTGATGCACTAACTACAGCTTTAGACTCGAAAGAGTCATAAGCTAATGCAAGGTTTTTGTAAATCTTTCTTCAAGAGGTTGCTTTTAATTCTGAAAACTATGCCTGCCAGATCTTCACAGGATTAGAACTTTCATGGAGTTGCCTTTCCTGCGGCGTTCGCAGCTCCTTCCCGGAACAAGGGGTAACATGCCACATCCTTTTACACTCTGCAGAGGTGCGTTACTTTACCCATGGACGACCAAGACCATGTTGCACAACCAGGTGTACATTCCTGTCCACTCCCACTCAGGTGTGGGGCCCGGTTGTTGGTCGAAGCCAAACCGTGCTTCTCCGCACAACGCATGCCCACCCATTTCTGCCAGCAGGTTGAACGCCTGATTCCACCCCTCACGTGTAACATCCTAGGTCTTTTCAAAACTTTTAAGGAAGCATGCATACATTTTATCATAACATAGTCACTCACAAGCACATTTAAAAATTTAAACATCACTAAATAAAACCCCTATGGGTTATACCTCTAAAAATAATTCTATATTGACCCCATGCAAATTCATCCATTTTGGATCTAATTTTGAATTTTTCAAAAGCCACCAAAACATCCTAAAATGTTTAAAACCTTGCAATCTAAATACCCCCCTAAACCATCCAATTTTATTTGGCCCATCCAATAATTTGTTTGGGGTTTCCTTGGTGTAATAAAAGAAAACAGAAAAGAAAAATAAAACAGAACACAAAAAAAAGGGAGAGAACCGGCCAGCCCAGCCCAACCTGCCCTCTCTCTCTCTCCCCACGCAGCAGCCCAGGGCCCAAATCCTATCTACCGCGCGCGCGCAGGAAGCAGCCGAGGCGATCCAGCCCACCACCCTCGCTCGCTCTCACCGCCATGTGGGCCCAGTGACGCCACGCTGGCGTCACGCTGACGCTCACCCCTAACCTCCCTCCGTTTCATCCGCGACCGCGCCCGCAACCCCTCCCACGATCACCACGCCCTCGCAGCACCCGCACCCTCCAAAAACCCCTCCACGCACGCGCCTCCACCTCCTCTCCGTTTCCTCTCACTCTCCCCGAGGTCCCACGCCTCCAGCCGCACCAATTCCCTCGCCGGAGATCGACTACCCGCCGCCGTCTGCTACGAATTCCGACCTGGTGAGCCCTCCATCGCGGCCGCAATCGCACGCTGGTGTCTCGCCGTGCTCCCGCGAACCTCCCTAACCCTCTTGCTTTTCCTTTCGCCCAAAGGTCCCCGAGAACCACACGGACCGAAGCTCGCCGGAGCCGTGCCGCCTCCGTCGAGCCCCCCCCCCGTCGTTCCCGGAAGCGAGGGAACCCCCGTGGTCACCCTCTGCATCCCCGCGGTCCGCTGCATCTCGTCATCGCCTTGCCGAGACCGGAGAGCCACCGTGGGCCCGTCGCCGTCGTCTCCCGAGAGCAGCGCCGCCGCGACCCTTTTTCCGGCCGTCAACCGCCAGGTGAGCACCACCCCGTCCCCCTTCCGTCCGATCTGATCTCAACGGACGGATCATTTGCAGTTGACCGGTACACGCCCCAGTCAGCGCGCGCACACCCGATCCAATCATGCGGCGCCACTTGGCAATGCCAGTCAGCGCCAGTCAGCCCCCCCCCCCCCCCGTTTAAATAGTTTAAATTCTTTTTCAAAAACAGAAACACCTGCCCCACTGTAAATTCAATAGAAAATTAAATATAGATCCAAAAATGGTGAGACTTGAACCTATAGAAAGCTAATCAAATTATCTACCCAAATATAAAAAAATATTAGGTGGTCTCGGCACAAAATTTTGGAGTAGTTTTAAATTTGCCAAAACCACTCATAAACACCATTTAATTCATAGTTTGAGTTCTACTACCTCAATTTTGTTAATTTTGTAGTCTCTGGATTCCTTAGAACTTGTAGAACACAATGGAACCAGAGAAAACCAAAATTGTATCGTGCACACACTTTCTATTTCAAATTTAGTCAAATCAGTGATCTGTACATAATTCAAATTCTGAAATGTATTTTTGAATGAAACCAATTGGGTCACCTTGCTATTGGTACCCTCTATCCAGAGAGACCAATGATCAAATTTTTCAGAAACTTAAAAGTGTGTTTAAAATTTAATTTATCCAAAGGGCTATAAATGGACTACTAAATTGGAGAAATTAAATTAGTGCAATGAGATAAAACTCAACCAGAGCCATGTATCAACCAAATACACCTCATGATATGCCAAACACACCTCCAACACTACAACCAACATGTGTAAAACAAATCTTGCATTCATGCATGCATACATGTTTATGTTTGTTGTTTGGATAGTGTGTTTATGTTTGTATTGTTGTTGCTTGTTTAGACTTTGGAGAGGATCAGCACAACTCCTGTGACTGTTGTGCTTGCGCTGGTTGCAGCTACCAAGGCAAGTGATGCTCATGTCCCACTTTTTATTGCATTAGAGTTTTCAGTAGTATGCATCATAGGTGATTTCAGTTATTTTCCAAAGTATATGCTATGCTTAGAAATACCTAGTAGTGTGTAGCCAACCTCAAACCTCTACTAGATACTAGTTTAGCTATGCCAGAATATTATCACAACTATTGATGATACCTGTTGGGTTGTGATGTTTTGAAAATTGAAAATTAACAACCCAATGAAACACCTGGGTGGATTGGTATGAATGGATTATGTTGAGTGGCTACTCAGGGCCATGTTCATGGTGGATTTAGCCATGGATGTGGTGGTTATCACCTGAGGGTACACTTGTGGATTGCCATCCAGGATTAAAGATATTTGTAGGTCTTCACTGTTTAGTTAGCTTCTAGTGCAGCCTTGAGGTAATATGGGCTCTGCCAAGATTAAGTAAGTTGTGGGGGTTCATCCTGTTGTATGACATTGGGTGGTATGATTTTAGGAGCGTCGAGTCATGCTGGTATGGTGGAATCCCTCTTCCCAAAGATCTTGTCTCATTTTTCCCTCGGGGAAAATGAGTCTCAAGGTGAAAGTGCACAACCTCTACAGAGTTTAAAAACTAAGATCTTAGCCGTGTCCCCGGTTATGGGCCAGTTGAGCAGCTAGACAGAGTTGGTGCCGAGGGATCTCCTCATCTTTTCTGAATGATATAAAACATGGTAGAAACCCCTTTTAGGGCACATGGTGGATTTAGCCATGATGCCAGAATCAAACCTCATGGTGGATTTAGCCATGATGATTTACCAAACTTCATGGTGGATTTAGCCATGATGATTTATCAAACTTCATGGTGGACTTAGCCATGATGAACTGTCAACCTTCATGGTGGATTTAGCCATGATGGTTGTACAAAAGTTTTCATTCTTATTAAAATGATTTATCAAATATAGGACAAAATTGGCTTTATGCAAATAGCCCAGACTCCACCAGCCAAATATCATGTAGGTAGATTATTCCTCAAAACTGCCACCATACAAGTGTCACTTGCCAGTACATTGTTTGTACTGACTTCCTCCCCCGTGGGGCTGCATATTCCAACGTGCAGGTCATTCAGATGATGAGTAGCTGTTTAGGATCTCGAGTCTACATCCCAACATGTCTGCCTGTGTCACATGAAGAGAAGGAGGCTCATTGAAGATTGTTTCCGTTGTATTTGCTTTGAACTCTGTTATTTTGGTCTAGTCTATGTTGACTATGCCAATTGTAAGACTATTTTATTTCGTATCCAATGGATCATACGTTGTAGATTGATACTATTGCAATGAATATTTCATTTTGTCATGTGTATGCTATCAGTGATCCCGGGAATAGCAGGTACACAGGTATTCTACCTTTGTAAAAAGGTAGGGTGCTACAAAATGGTATCAGAGCCAGGTTGCCTGTAGGATCGAAACCCTAGGAACAAAACTATGTCAAACCCTTATGAAAACTTTCGTTTTACTTTTGCCTTTTCTTTGTTCTATTCTTGTATATTCTTACCCTGTGCTAACCTCATCCTTTTCATTTTCCAAAATTTTAGATGAACCCGGCTGGCGATGACACCGATGATAGGTTTGCTTTTGCTGGAGTTGCAGGGTTCTGGATGAGTAAGATCCTATATGACCTAGCCATGGATATTGGAATGCCAGGTCCTCACTTCCACTGCGTGCCAGAGGTTATTGATGTTACCGGTGCTCAGAGGTGGCGCATCACGACCCATATTTCTGGACGTACATCGGACCCAGACGACCCTGGCATGGAATACGTCCAGTACTACCCAGACTACACAGCTTCAGTGAGTTCAGCCATGCTTGACGCCATCGCCCGCATCTGCCACCGGTACCGATACCATATCACTCACGGCAGTGTCTTCCGACTCTTCGGAGAGAGAGATGAGTCAGGATTACCTATTGATCGTAGCCACCAACAGCTCACTCCTATACATCGTCACCTCATGGAGTTAGAGTTCGTGATGTCGGACATGGAGGAGGAGATGCTAAATCAAATGGAGGCACTTGATATCCAACAGAAGAAGTATAGGGATATGGGGAGAGCAATGTTGAAGATTGATGACATCAACAATGACCTCACTGGAAAGCTGGACCTCAAGGATGCAACAATTGCTGCTCTCCAAGCGCAGAATGCTTACTACGCTAAGGACTCCAGTGAGATGGACGAGGTTAAGCAGGAGAGAGACCAGTTGAAGGACCAAGTTGATGAACTGCAGAGGGAAGTAGCCCGACTGAGGGTGGCATAGAGAGGGAAGGAGCCCATAGTACCCCCAGCCTCGGTTGATCACCAGGCACCTGCTGTAGAGAAAGACCATCTGACTCCAGCTGCAGAGGCAGAGGAAGAGGAGGACCCTGAGGAGCGAGTGTTTGAGAGTTCTTCTGAGGGGGACCCTGACATTGATGAGAGCTCGACAGGAAGCCGTTACCCTCTGAAGAAGCGCTTGAGGGCCACAGACTACTACCAATTATTCGAGACTCGCAAGTGAAGAATCAAGATCTAGTGTCTTTTAGATGATCCCTTAGATTTTGTATTCCGTTTATGTTTTCCTGTATTGTCCTACTACTTGAAGTACGACAGTACCCACGACTCTTTTAGTTTCCTAAAAACCTTTGTTATACCTTTTGTTTCTGGTTTGGGTGATGTTTGTGCATGGGTAGAAATTTATTTCCCACTAGGCCCATCTCCCAATCTCATTTCTCCTCTATTCTTAAAACCCCAGATGCCTCCACGACCAGATCCAACACAAGAAGCATTTCAGCAAATGTTGGCAGCCCAAACTCAGTTGATGCAGATGATGACACAGTTCATGCAGCATAACAACAACAACAACAACAACAACAACAACCCTCCACCACCACCTCCTGTTGATAGGCTTACCAGATTCCTCAGGCTTAGGCCCAACAAGTTCTCCACTGCTACTGAGCCCATGGTGGCTGACGACTGGCTCCGTTCAGTTAACAAGGACTTGGTTGCTTGCGAGTGCAACGATGCGGAGAAGGTCAGATTCACCGCGCATCTGCTAGAGGGACCAACCGCAATGTGGTGGGAGACATTTCAGATCACCCATCCTGTGGAAGGTCTAGACTGGGACACATTCAGAGCTGGCTTTCGTAATGCCCACATCTCATCAGGCATCATGAACCTCAAGAGGGATGAGTTCCGCCCTCTGAAGCAAGGTGGAAGGACCCTGAAGGAATACATGGATGATTTCTGTGCACTGTCCAGGTATGCCCCAGAGGACATTGACACTAATGCCAAGAGGAAGGAGAAATTCCTGAGTGGACTCAAGGGAGAACTGAAGATTCCACTATCTGTGGCCTATGCTCCAAACTATCAGACACTGCTTGACCAGGCCATCACCCTGGACAACAACATCAACAAGGAGGAGAACCGCAAGAGGAAGTTTGGGAATGGCAAGAACCACACTGAAAACTCTCACAAGAGGCATCACTCTTCTGAGAATAGTGGAGGCTATAGTGGTCACAAGCATGGAGGTCATTTCAACAGGAACAATAGCCACACATACAATGGTGGGTACAGAGGCAATAACTCCAATGGATATTGCAATGGTAATCACAATGGCCATCGTAATGGCCATCACCATGGAAATAATGGACACCATCACTCAAACTCAGAGGGCAGGAAGGACATATCAGAAGTGACGTGCTTCAAGTGCAAGAAGAAAGGACACTTTGCTGATAAATGCACAGAACCAAAGGCCATTGAAGCAGCAAAGCCCAATCCATTTCCATAAAGGGCAGGTGAACCACCTGGATGTTGAAGACGTGATGAATGAACCTGATGCCGTGATGGGTACGTTTCCACTCAACTCCTTTACAGCATTAGTTTTATTTGATACTGGAGCATCGTATTCATTCATATCAAAGGCATTTGTGGATAAAAATAAAATACCCACAAAATCAATAGGAAAAGTTTTCCAAGTAAGCTCCCCAGGTGGTGAGATGTCTGTTAGTACTAAGTGCGGGGGATTGATCCTAGAGATTGGAACCCACAAATTTCCAACCCACTTAGTAATCCTACCATCACCAGGACTAGATGTTATCTTGGGTATGGATTGGATGACTACCTATGGAGGAGTCATAGACTGTGTCAATAGATCTATCACATTATCAACCCCAGAGGGAAAGAGAATTAGGTACAAACCCCACTTGGAACCTAAAGATATTAGTCTAAACTATCTTAAGGGGGTTAGCCTAAACCATCTTAAGGAGGTTAGCCTAGACCAAGTGTCTGTGGTGAGAGAATACCCAGATGTATTTCCAGATGAGTTACCAGGAATGCCACCGGATAGAGATGTGGAATTTCTGATTGATTTGCTTCCGGGCACAGGCCCTATAGCAAAGCGACCTTACCCTATGTCCACTGATGAACTGAAAGAACTCAAAAAGAAACTTGAGGAGCAGTTAGGTAAAGGTTTCATAAGAGAAAGTTCGTCCCCTTGGGGAGCACCAGTTCTGTTTGTGGAGAAGAAGGACAAAAGTCAGCGTTTGGTTATGGACTATCGTTCGTTGAACGAGGTGACAATCAAGAACAAGTACCCACTACCTAGAATCAATGACCTATTTGATCAGTTGGAAGGAGCTAGCGTGTTTTCCAAGATCGACCTACCGTCTGGATACTTCCAACTCAAGATTAGGGAACATGATATTCCTAAGACTGCTTTTGTCACTAGATATGGGTCATATGAGTATACGGTGATGCCTTTTGGCTTAACCAATGCCCCATCATACTTCATGAATATGATGAACAAGGTATTCATGGAATTCCTCGATAAGTTTGTCGTAGTCTTCATTGACGACATACTAATCTACTCCAAGAGTGTTAAGGAACACGAGAAACACCTTCGTCTGATAATGGAGAAGCTGAGAGAACACAAGCTTTATGCCAAGTTTAGCAAGTGTGAGTTATGGCTGGGTGAAGTAGGATTTCTAGGACACATTGTGTCTAAAGAAGGAATTGCAGTAGACCCCTCAAAGGTTACTGCCGTAACGGAATGGGAACCACCCAAGAATGTGGGAGAGATCCGTAGCTTCTTAGGCCTGGCTGGTTACTATAGGAGATTCATTGAAAATTTCTCCAAGATCGCCAAACCAATGACTGAGCTACTGAAGAAAGAGAAGAAGTATGAATGGACTGAAACCTGTGAGACCAGCTTTCAAGAGTTGAAGAAGAGATCAGTGTCTGCACCTGTCTTGTGTTTACCTGATCTGGAGAAGGAATTCCAAGTTTACTGCGACGCTTCACGTCAAGGATTAGGAAGTGTGCTCATGCAAGGAGGTAGAGTTGCAGCTTATGCTTCAAGGCAACTTAAGAAACATGAAATCAACTACCCCACACATGATCTTGAACTGGCTTCAGTGGTTCATGCCTTGAAGACATGGAGACACTATTTAATGGGGAAACGTTGTGAAGTTTTCATTGATCACAAGAGTTTGAAGTACATTTTCACACAAAAGGATTTGAACATGAGACAAAGGAGATGGTTGGAACTCATTAAGGACTATGATCTGAGCCTACAATACCATCCTGGTAAGGCCAATGTAGTGGCTGATGCCCTGAGCCGTAAGGTTTATGTAAATTGTCTCTCAACCGAGGTGATACCCCAGGATCTATGTAAAGCCCTCCAAGACCTTAGTTTGGAAGTGGTACCTGAAGGATTTGTAACATCACTAGTGGTTCAACCAACCCTAATGGATAGGATCCGTAGAAGTCAGGAAGGAGATAAGGAAATAGAAGCAATCAAGAAAACCTTGAAAGAAGCACTAAGTGAAGGAAAGACCACCGAATTCAGAGAGGATGAGCAAGGAACAGTTTGGTTCGAGAAACGTATCTGTGTACCCAATGACCCTGAGTTGAGGAAGCTGATTTTTCAAGAAGCCCATGAGTCACCTTATTCCATTCACCCTGGTAACACTAAAATGTACATGGATTTGAAGGAAAGATTTTGGTGGAACAATTTGAAGAGAGATATTGCAGAATACATAGCCAAATGTGATGTTTGTAATAAAGTAAAGGCTGTGCACCAGAAACCAGCAGGTTTGTTACAACCATTGAGGGTGCCAGACTAGAAATGGGACCAAATTGGTATGGACTTTATCACCGGAGTACCCCGAACCAAATCAGGGTATGATTCAATTTGGGTAGTAGTTGATCGCCTGGCAAAGATAGCCCACTTTGTGCTCGTAAAGACCACATATACTAGTGCAAAGTTGGCTGATATCTATATGAAGAAAATTGTCTGTCTTCATGGTGTACCCAAGAGTATCATATCTGACAGAGGTACCCAATTTACCTCACACTTCTGGAAGCAACTACATGAGTCATTAGGAACCAGATTGGAGTTCAGTACGGCATTTCACCCTCAGACAGATGGCCAAACTGAGAGAGTAAACCAGATTCTGGAAGATATGCTAAGAGCATGTGTCCTAGACTATGGATCTAGTTGGCATGATAACTTGCCTTATGCAGAATTCTCTTATAACAATAGTTATCAAGCTAGTATCGAGATGGCACCGTTTGAAGCCCTGTATGGAAAGAAATGTACCACAACCCTGTTGTGGAGTGGTTTAGGAGAAAGAAGTTTCTTCGGTCCTGACATCATTCAAGAGGCTGAAGAGAAAGTTAGGCTAATCAAGGATAGACTGAAGATAGCACAGTCAAGACAGAAGAGCTATGCTGACAACAAGCGTAGAGATGTTTCTTATGAAACAGGAGATAGAGTCTACTTGAGAGTATCACCCCTTAGAGGTGTGAAGAGATTTGGAATCAAAGGAAAACTAGCGCCACGGTTCATAGGACCATTCAAAGTGGTATCTCGCAAAGGAGAGGTAGCTTATGAATTGGAATTACCAGAAGTACTTTCAGCAGTACACAATGTGTTCCATGTCAGTCAGCTGAAGAAATGTCATCCTGAGATGTCAGAAACTTCCTTGAGTGATACAGTACCCCTAGGAGAGGTGCAAATAGAAAGTGACCTGGCTTATGAGGAGAAACCCATCAAAATCCTGGAAAGAGCTGAGAGGAATACCCGTACCAAGACCATCAAATTTTGTAAAGTTCAGTGGAATCACCACACCGAGGAAGAAGCAACCTGGGAACGGGAAGAAGACCTCAGAGAAGATCACCCTCACCTATTTGCTAACCTTTCCGAAGCCCGAGGACGTGCTTCATCTTAAGGGGGTTAGTCTGTAACATCCTAGGTCTTTTCAAAACTTTTAAGCAAGCATGCATACATTTTATCATAACATAGTCACTCACAAGCACATTTAAAAATTTAAACATCACTAAACAAAAACCCTATGGGTTATACCTCTAAAAATAATTCTATATTGACCCCATGCAAATTCATCCATTTTGGATCTAATTTTGAATTTTTCAAAAGCCACCAAAACATTCTAAAATGTTTAAAACCTTGCAATCTAAATACCCCCCTAAACCATCCAATTTTATTTGGCCCATCCAATAATTTGTTTGGGGTTTCCTTGGTGTAATAAAAGAAAACAGAAAAGAAAAATAAAACAGAACACAAAAAAAAGGGAGAGAACCGGCCAGCCCAGCCCAACCTGCCCTCTCTCTCTCCCCACGCAGCAGCCCAGGGCCCAAATCCTATCTACCGCGCGCGCAGGAAGCAGCCGAGGCCATCCAGCCCACCACCCTCGCTCGCTCTCACCGCCATGTGGGCCCAGAGACGCCACGCTGGCGTCACGCTGACGCTCACCCCTAACCTCCCTCCGTTTCATCCGCGACCGCGCCCGCAACCCCTCCCACGATCACCACGCCCTCGCAGCACCCGCACCCTCCAAAAACCCCTCCACGCACGCACCTCCACCTCCTCTGCGTTTCCCCTCACTCTCCCCGAGGTCCCACGCCTCCAGCCGCACCAATTCCCTCGCCGGAGATCGACTACCCGCCGCCGTCTGCTATGAATTCCGGCCAGGTGAGCCCTCCATCGCGGCCGCAATCGCGCGCTGGTGTCTCGCCGTGCTCCCGCGAACCTCCCTAACCCTCTCGCTTTTCCTTTCGCCCAAAGGTCCCCGAGAACCACACGGACCGAAGCTCGCCGGAGCCGTGCCGCCTCCGTCGAGTCCCCCCCGTCGTTCCCGGAAGCGAGGGAACCCCCCGTGGTCACCCTCTGCATCCCCGTGGTCCGCTGCATCTCGTCATCGCCTTGCCGAGACCGGAGAGCCACCGTGGGCCCGTCGCCGTCGTCTCCCGAGAGCAGCGCCGCCGCGACCCTTTTTCCGGTCGTCAACCGCCAGGTGAGCACCACCCCGTCCCCCTTCCGTCCGATCTGATCTCAACGGACGGATCATTCGCAGTTGACCGGTACACGCCCCAGTCAGCGCGCGCACACCCGATCCAATCATGCGGCGCCACTTGGCAATGCCAGTCAGCGCCAGTCAGCCCCCCGTTTAAAGAGTTTAAATTCTTTTTCAAAAACAGAAACACCTGCCCCACTGTAAATTCAATAGAAAGTTAAATATAGATCCAAAAATGGTGAGACTTGAACCTATAGAAAGCTAATCAAATTCTCTACCCAAATAAAAAAAAATATTAGGTGGTCTCTGTACAAAATTTTGGAGTAGTTTTAAATTTGCCAAAACCACTCATAAACACCATTTAATTCATAGTTTGAGTTCTACTACCTCAATTTTGTTAATTTTGTAGTCTCTGGATTCCTTAGAACTTGTAGAACACAATGTAACCAGAGAAAACCAAAATTGTATCGTGCACACACTTTCTATTTCAAATTTAGTCAAATCAGTGATCTGTACATAATTCAAATTCTGAAATGTATTTTTGAATGAAACCAATTGGGTCACCTTGCTATTGGTACCCTCTATCCAAAGAGACCAATGATCAAATTTTTCAGAAACTTAAAAGTGTGTTTAAAATTTAATTTATCCAAAGGGCTATAAATGGACTACTAAATTGGAGAAATTAAATTAGTGCAATGAGATAAAACTCAACCAGAGCCATGTATCAACCAAATACACCTCATGATATGCCAAACACACCCCCAACACTACAACCAACATGTGTAAAACAAATCTTGCATTCATGCATGCATACATGTTTATGTTTGTTGTTTGGATAGTGTGTTTATGTTTGTATTTTTGTTGCTTGTTTAGACTTTGGAGAGGATCAGCACAACTCCTGTGACTGTTGTGCTTGCGCTGGTTGCAGCTACCAAGGCAAGTGATGCTCATGTCCCACTTTTTATTGCATTAGAGTTTTCAGTAGTATGCATCATAGGTGATTTCAGTTATTTTCCAATGTATATGCTATGCTTAGAAATACCTAGTAGTGTGTAGCCAACCTCAAACCTCTACTAGATACTAGTTTAGCTATGCCAGAATATTATCACAACTATTGATGATACCTGTTGGGTTGTGATGTTTTGAAAATTGAAAATTAACAACCCAATGAAACACCTGGGTGGATTGGTATGAATGGATTATGTTGAGTGGCTACTCAGGGCCATGTTCATGGTGGATTTAGCCATGGATGTGGTGGTTATCACCTGAGGGTACACTTGTGGATTGCCACCCAGGAGTAAAGAGATTTGTAGGTCTTCACTGTTTAGTTAGCTTCCAGTGCAGCCTTGAGGTAATATGGGCTCTGCCAAGATTAAGTAAGTTGTGGGGGTTCATCCTGTTGTATGACATTGGGTGGTAGAATTTTTGGAGCGTCGAGTCATGCTGGTATGGTTGAATCCCTCTTCCCAAAGATCTTGTCTCATTTTTCCCTCGGGGAAAATGAGTCTCAAGGTGAAAGTGCACAACCTCTACAGAGTTTAAAAACTAAGATCTTAGCCGTGTCCCCGGTTATGGGCCAGTTGAGCAGCTAGACAGAGTTGGTGCCGAAGGATCTCCTCATCTTTTCTGAATGATATAAAACATGGTAGAAACCCCTTTTAGGGCACATGGTGGATTTAGCCATGATGATTTACCAAACTTCATGGTGGATTTAGCCATGATGATTTATCAAACTTCATGGTGGACTTAGCCATGATGAACAGTCAACCTTCATGGTGGATTTAGGCATGATGGTTGTACATAAGTTTTCATTCTTATTAAAATGATTTATCAAATATAGGACAAAATTGGCTTTATGCAAATAGCCCAGACTCCACCAGCCAAATATAATGTAGCTAGATTATTCCTCAAAACTGCCACCATACAAGTGTCACTTGCCAGTACATTGTTTGTACTGACTTCCTCCCCCGTGGGGCTGCATATTCCAACGTGCAGGTCATTCAGATGATGAGTAACTGTTTAGGATCTCGAGTCTACATCCCAACATGTCTGCCTGTGGCACATGAAGAGAAGGAGGCTCATTGAAGATTGTTTCCGTTGTATTTGCTTTGAACTCTGTTATTTGGGGCTAGTCTATGTTGACTATGCCAATTGTAAGACTATTTTATTTCGTATCCAATGGATCATACGTTGTAGATTGATACTATTGCAATGAATATTTCATTTTGTCATGTGTATGCTATCAGTGATCCCGGGAATAGCAGGTACACAGGTATTCTACCTTTGTAAAAAGGTAGGGTGCTACATCACGATGGATATCTACGCGCCCCTGGCAGACCATCATAGACCCGCAGAGTCCATGGGAATTAAGGGATCCCACCCATGTGCATGTAGTCCCGCAAGACCTACAGCATACGTCTCTGGCAGTCCGTTGACATGCGAACGAGAAAAGTATCACGGCTGACTTACTCCCCCATAGAAGACCCATGGTTAACGCGAATTTACGGCGCAAGAATCCTGATGGCAGTTGTTGTTAATTCCTAGGTAATACGTTCCCATGCAGATGGAACCTTCCTTTGACCTATTCATCTTACCATGGTTCCATCCGCCCACCAAATAGAACACTACCACTCGGGTAGTCATTCAAGTAGTCATATTATTATAAAAATAGGATCATGCATTCTTTTGAGAATAGGTGGTAATACGATAGGGTTTTTGCAAATAGTTTGTTATGAAGTACTGCAAAGGATATGAGCAAGTGATGAACTTGCCTGAGATTGAAATAATGACAATAATAATCCATGTCTTCGGGATTCGAGGGTCGCGTAGAAAATCCCAACTTCTGAAAGATAGCAAAGTAGTCCTGGTAAGGACTACAGAAAACACTGGCAAGATGATACATGCATAGTAATGAGATGCATCTTGAATTACCCTGGAAAATACCCCGGCTTACAAGTGTATGCCACGTTTGATATGATATCTTAAGCACCCGGGTTTTAGGTGAATGGTTTCATTACTCGTGGTGATGTGGTTATTAGTTATTTTAGACTTACATGTGTTTCACTTTTACTTATCAAACAATTGTTATTATGTTTAGTTAGAAGTGTTTATCACTGGATTAGATAACAAAACAACAACACATGGAAAATAACTATTGAATAGGTAACAGACACATTTTATTTTATGTTCAAAAGTGTAGAGCTAATGTCATCAAGTTTATTTGAAAATAAGGAACTAATACAACTAATTCTATCATCACAATACTTTCTAATAACTTGTGATGATAGGTTTAGTAGTTTTGAAAACATGAGGTTTTTATAAATAAAGAAAATAATGTTGTGGTAATAGTTTCTGGTTGTAATAAAACATTATAGAATTTCAGTATACTTATAAAAAACAATTTTAGAGGTTAAATAAAATGTTTTACAATAGACATATTTGAGTTGGAAATATTGTTCTCTTTAATTTGGTATATCACTTGATGTTTTCTAAAAATGTTTGAATAAGCTATTAATTTATTAATTTTAAATGATTTAAATGATTAGGCAAAACATTGCACACCTAAAAACTTGGTCAAATGACTTTGTAAACATCATAGGTGAGTTGCATTTGTTATTTGGAGCATTTTGGTATATAACTTGTATTTTTCTGATTTTATGAATTATTTGTTATTTTCTCAATTTTAAATGATTTAATTTAATTAAAGAAAATATTTAATTTTAAATTTATCAAACATTTTTGAAAAGTTCATAAACATTTAGATTATATTTTTCTAAGCGTTTATAAATTTTATTTGTATTTTTCTGATTGGTGAATTAAAAGTTATTGATTTTATGAGATAAATGATTTTTCTGCCAATATTTAAATTGATAGGTGGGTCCCACCTGTCAGTTTTATTTCTAATTAAAAATAAAGAAAACAAAAAGGGAAATGTTTAAAACGTCATGCTGACATCATGACTACGTCATCAATGGAGGGGATTGGTACTGTGAGTCTTCAATCGGGCGATTGGGGCGAATTGATGAGGATGATTTGTTCCACTGGCTAGAGGAGGTCTCAACGAGTTTGGGGAAGGTGGCGAAGTGACCAAACGGTCACCGGAATGTCGCCGGCGGCGAGCTCGCGCGGCGGCGGTGTCGGTCCTACGGCGACTCTACGATTTACTGAACCAATTGCGTAACAAAAAGCGCTCAGAGGTGCAGCAGCTCACCGGGAGCACGAAGATGTGGTCGAGGGCGTGCGGCTTGCTCCCAATCGACGGCGGCGTGATGAATTCCCCGGCGGCCGGAGATGAACAAGATGAACCAATTCATCCGCCTCCGGGCTTCCCTGGAAACGAGATTCGACGAGGAGGGAGTAGGGAGGATGCCGGTTCTAATGGTGTATTCTGTTATTCGCGGGGTGACCGGAGTGGACGGCGCACGGCGGCAGCCCCATGAGAAAAACTAGGGTTAGGGTTTCGTGTTTTCTCCCGGTCGAAATACAGAGAGATTGCGAGAGTGAGAAGAGAGAGTACGATGCAGACGTTTCCCTAGGCTTTATACCCCCGGAACAGCGGCGAGGAAGAGGTGGCAGTGGCGTCACCGTCCCTATCCTCTCCTCTGCTTTCTGGCCGGAGTTGTAGAAGAAAGAAAAGAAATGCGAAATTTCAATAACCCCCTGTAGCTTCTAATTTTTACAACTAGGTCCTTCTGCTACTAAAACTGAGAGAAAATCCTTGTTTTCAGGGCCAATTTGTAAACCTAAAAATTATTCAAAATCACTTTTGAAATCCTTATCAAATTTCCAATCTCACCATGTTTTGTTTTGGTGAATTTGAGCAATATTTGTATTTTTTATTTAGGTTGCTAGATTAAGTGATTTTTGTTATTTCTCACCATTTAATTGATTAAATGGCTTTACACCTATTTTAGGCATGATTAACATGAGCACACAATTAAAATGTGGTTTAATAAAATGATAAAACTTAATTGGACAATTTTAGGTATAATCCTTTATAGAAAGTAGTTTTAGTAAAATTACTTGGTACTGATTCTATGCACTGTTGTGAAAATCATTTAATATGGAATTTTATTCCATGTCACACCAAATGATTGTAATGGTTGAAGGAACTTGTTTTAGTTTTATAATATTATGTAGTTTTCATAAGTGAAACTCTTCACAATCTTGATTGACATTTTACTTAGGTAAGTGCAAGTCATGTTGGTTGTTTTTAGTACTTGACCAAGTGGAAAACATATATGATTTTGGGATCTTATTTTCTTGTTTTCCACCTAGGTTCCAATATGGATATTATCCCATATTTGTTTTAGAACATGTAATCATTTACATGTGGGTGTATGGTTGAATTCTTGTTGTTTTCCATTTGTGGTATGAATGAGAAAATCTGGAAAACAAGGGAATTAATTTGTTTTCCCCTACCCCAACTTATCACTAGACATATGGATGCAAGGGCTGGTTATTATTATCTCTCTTGATAATTATTTCCATTGAAAATATTATTATATGTTCGTCATCCCAGATGAGCTTGGCAAGGAATAGAGATTATAGGTTCTCTAATAATATCTAATCATTCACTGGATAATTTCTCATGCTTCCTTACTGCGGCAGTGTTGCTTCTTGTGGTCTTCTGTTGCTTCATGTTCTTGTCTCTAGTTGTCACTAGTCTTCAGACATTGCCTTGGTCCTTTGCAAGTAATATCATCCCTTGATGGTCTCTTGACTTAGAAATTCACCACTAAAGCTGATAGGATATATGGAGTGGTTCCCAGATACTGACTTCAGTAGTAAATTCTAGCTCCTAATGAAATGAATTCATTTGATTCCATAACCATTTCATTCTTGTGGTGTATTCAATTATGATGAAGATTAACCTTTTGAAACTCAGTTGTTTCAATGCTTACATGAATATTCTGTTCACAAGGTTGATCTGACCTTGTGATCAAACTATTCTTATAAAACATCAAACACTTGGATTTCAACATGTTGCTTGTTTCTTCCTTATCTTGGTTTCTTCCTTACTTATAACTTGTAGGTGTGGTTCAAGTTATAATGTGGTTTATTATCTTCTCCTTGTTATACTTCTCCTTCTATGGATCAGGGTTTTGTATATAACAAAATGTAGATATATTCTATAACATCAACTTTCCTTATGCATATAAAAAGAATGTGTTTACAAGTTTGCAAGGCTTGCCCTCAAATTACTTTTCATATACAAATAGCTGATAGATACAAGGTTATCAAACCTTATGTTTATTTGTATATGACACTCAATTGTTAGAGCCTACAAAAGTGATTTGTTAACAAGGTTGCAAACTTGTTATCAAACTACTTCTATATAGCACCAACATTAGAATACCACATTGTTTCTAGATAGTTTAATAAGGATTGATCTTGGTGTATGATTTTCCAAATTCTTCAGGATAGATTGAGTTAGCACTTCTAAGGTAACCTTAAGAATCTTTCTGTAGATCTTCTTGTGGTAGTTCCTCCTTTCTTGTGGGTTGCTTCTCTTGCTGAATTACTTAGAGAAGATTGGGAAACAAGATAGAATGGTCTTGACAACATAACAAGATCTAGATTAAGAATTAGTTCATGCTTTTATTATCCTTACATATACTTCTTATTTTATTTCTCAGAAGATATGTAATTATGTCGTATAGGATTTGTTTACTTAGTTATTAATGCAATTCCTCTAATAGAGGTTATAAATTATTGTTATTCATTACTTGTCTCCAGAAATACTTTAGTTGTTAAGTGTTGATTTAGATAAAGATGTGGAATGCTTATGGAATGATGACTTAATAATAAGCTTATCAAATGGCTTGTGTTGACATTTCATATGCTCACCTGTATAAGATGATTAAGACAATGATCATGTGAATTTTATTAGGGTTTAATAACTTATGTAATAGTTGTTAGTTGGTTACTCAGAGTGTCATGTTGTTATTTTATATTATTCATTTGTATTCATGATACAGACATATAGGTTTGGAAAGATCATATGTGATGATCAAGGTTTTAATAGTGGTTGAAGAAGATTTGATTATTCTCTTAGGTACTTCTTTTATAGTTGATGAGATATGTACATATTCGATAAATATGTGAAAAAAAATTATTACATCATTTCCCACTGAGGGTTTTTGAGTTAAGACTTGTGGGTATCATTTGTGTTCTATTAAACCTTTGTTATTTGATTGTGGAAGTGCACTTAGTAGTTATGGAATAACTTACAAAGGTATTATGTGAATGGTTGATAACTTAAGAGTTGTTGTTTTATAGAAGATAACATCTTTGTTGATGAGATGGTTCAATTAGGTATTATTTATTTGTGGAAGTATGATCATCAGATATGGGATTTGGATACTCACCCCTCCTTGGGTTGTAGATATCTAATGAATTATCCCAAGTCACTTAAATACTTGAGGTTAAGGTTGTTGAGAGTGTGTGTTGGTCAAAACCAACTTATGGTTTGTATAACCAAATGATTTGGTTTCTTAAGATACTTGATATAAAGATCATTCCAAATGTACTCTTGACTAGATGAACTAGACCTATTTCATCATGTCAAGTGAAACTTTGGTCGCTTTGATTCGTTTAAACTTTCGCGCCAAAATTTCCCGTACTTTTAGATGCATGCTTTGCAAATGCACATATTATATTTAGATCCTTATAACTTCCCAAACACTGGGATGTTACAGTATCTCCCCCTTAACAAGAACTTCATCCCGAAGTTCAACCTCTCTCACGTAAAGATAAGTAGAGAGAACTTTTGTAGACCGTTGAATCTTCCCAACTGTTTTCTTGTGTTGACCATGGCATGTGTAGCCTCTTTTCTTGATTGTTTACCTTCCACTGTCTTGCACTATGATCTAAGACTTTGCCTGTTATTATGACAACTTTGTTTTGTCACTAAGTCTTCCTAATGGTCTCACGAAGAACACGTGGTAAATCCACCATATAGTAGATACCAAGTTTCATTCTCCGATGAATAGGTGTGGTTTCCCACCTCTCATAACTTTCCGAAGAACATCTGGTATATCCACCAAATGATGAATAACCAATAGGATTCTTCCAGTACACTGGATATTGTCTATGGTTAAGATTCCAATTAGGTTCAATCTAGTGGTCTCAAGAAAAATACTGCTCAAAGAAACTAGTACAACGTAGTGTACATTGACTAAGACTCAATTTTTAGTGAAAATATCTTCGAGTTTCCTCGAGTTTTAACTTTTTCCTACAGGTGACTATAACATATTCCACTGTTTACTTCCTATGGTCCTTCTACATCTTTGGGTTTTGACTTCTAGAGGGTGACTCTATAAGTTAACTTATCGACCTTCTATGTAATTCTTTCTAGGATATACTACTCATGTTATCATCTAGGCATCACTTGTGGTATATATCCATGTGTTGATAAAGTATGCCACCAACTCCAAACAAGATGTGGAATGTGGTCCATTCCCATCAGTGGCTTCATTGATTTCTGCCTTCTTGACTTCAAGGACCGCCAGAGCTTTGATAGTTGCTTCAATCAGCTGAGATTTCAGACTGCTCTCATACTAATCCTATACCCTCTAGACCAGTAACGTCAAGATAGAACTCAATGTTTGCACATGGATATGCACATCAAGTTCCAACTTCATGCACAGATCTAGTCAATCAAAGATCCAAATAAGATCCAATAAATCCCAAATGCAGTTATCACTCATGCATTAAAAGCCTGTGAAATAGAAGTACTTAGAGTAAAAAATGTCAAGTACCAAGGCTCTTAAATGCTATACACTACAAGTAGGTATATATTACCTTGTTATCCTAGTCTACACAACCACTCTTTGCCCAGGTAATTACTCCAATTGCATGCCTTACTGCAATGGAATAAACCAAGACAAAATAATCCTATGGTAGTTGTTGTCTAACTTGGTTCCATATAGGACTAAACACCATGTAAATTGAATTACTTCATTTTGGGTTATGATAAACTTCTCATGGCATCTGTTGATCCTTCAGGTTGTTGATCACATCGTAGGAGTAGTAATGTAGCTTCCATCAATGCTTATGCCTTCTCCTAACTCTATTCTATACTATAGTGATTCACCTCTGGACTTGATAACTAAGGATATGGTATATACCCCATGGTTACCAGAGTCTAATAACTCTTCATGGTTCTCAAACATTCCTTATTGTTATCTCCTATACTTACTCTAGACCATGTTCTACTCCATCCTACTCATTCATAGAATGGGGTAATCATCACTATGAGTTAATCGTCTCTGACTATGTCAGAACTTTCTTCTGCTCATCAAGACTGACACATGCTAGACTTATAACTATTCATACCTAGGTATAAAGATAATAGATAAGTAGATTTACTCAGGTTGAGTAAGATTAATTCTATACAAGTATGATTATATCATTCTCAAGTGAATGATCATCATAGTTGTAGGAAATATGGTTTAGATAAGATGGATTCCTATAGTTCTTTACCAACCTACACATCTCCTAAAAGGTTTTGAACCTAAGGTCGCTTCGCTCTGATACCACCTGTGGTGACCCAGCACACCACTGCATGTGTAGTGCGCAAGTCGGTGACATAATACTCACAGAAGGACTTATCCGTGAATATTACATCTCTTAGAGTGGTACAACAGAAACATAGCGGGTCCAAGCAAAGCTATAGGATACAAACTTCATTACAAAATCTTGAGGATCTCTTTGATGAATCAAGAAGATCTCTTGCAAATGAAACATCAGAAGAAGCAATTCGAAGCTCCAAGCCGGAGAATTACTCTAGCTCAGAACTTAATCCACTACGGCTGATGTCAGCCCTAATCTATGGCTTATAACTACTAAGTCCAAGGATGGACTCTACCTACACCTTGATAGCTTGTCCTCCACCAGCGCAGTTGATGATGATACTTTCCCGACTAAGTAGTAGATCACCCCACGTAGCTCCCTTAGACAGCGATGGCTTCTCGATGACGACTTCAATAGGGCTTCAACTCTAAGCAGGGGCTCAAACGGGATAGAATGAGTAACGAGCGTTACTCAGCAAGTTCATGATATATAGTGGGTGGTTTGATGCACTAACTACAGCTTTAGACTCGAAAGAGTCATAAACTAATGCAAGGTTTTTGTAAATCTTTCTTCAAGAGGTTGCTTTTAATTCTGAAAACTATGCCCGCCAGATCTTCACAGGATTAGAACTTTCATGGAGTTGCCTTTCCTGCGGCGTTCGCAGCTCCTTCCCGGAACAAGGGGTAACATGCCACATCCTTTTACACTCTGCAGAGGTGCGTTACTTTACCCATGGACGACCAAGACCATGTTGCACAACCAGGTGTACATTCCTGTCCACTCCCACTCAGGTGTGGGGCCCGGTTGTTGGTCCAAGCCAAACCGTGCTTCTCCGCACAACGCATGCCCACCCATTTCTGCCAGCAGGTTGAACGCCTGATTCCACCCCTCACGATGGATATCTACGCGCCCCTGGCAGACCATCATAGACCCGCAGAGTCCGTGGGAATTAAGGGACCCCACCCATGTGCATGTAGTCCCGCAAGACCTACAGCGTACGTCTCTGGCAGTCCGTTGACATGCGAACGAGAAAAGTATCACGGCTGACTTACTCCCCCCATAGAAGACCCATGGTTAACGCGAATTTACGGCGCAAGAATCCTGACGCAGTTGTTGTTAATTCCTAGGTAATACGTTCTGATGCAGATGGAACCTTCCTTTGACCTATTCATCTTACCATGGTTCCATCCGCCCACCAAATAGAACACTACCACTCGGGTAGTCATTCAAGTAGTCATATTATTATAAAAATAGGATCATGCATTCTCTTGAGAATAGGTGGTAATACGATAGGGTTTTTGCAAATAGTTTGTTATGAAGTATTGCAAAGGATATGAGCAAGTGATGAACTTGCCTGAGATTGAAATAATGACAATAATAATCCATGTCTTCGGGATTCGAGGGTCGCTTAGAAAATCCCAACTTCTGAAAGATAGCAAAGTAGTCCCGGTAAGGACTACAGAAAACACTGGCAAGATGATACATGCATAGTAATGAGATGCATCGTGAATTACCCTGGAAAATACCCCAGCTTACAAGTGTATGCCACGTTTGATATGATATCTTAAGCACCCGGGTTTTAGGTGAATGGTTTCATTACTCGTGGTGATGTGGTTATTAGTTATTTTAGACTTACATGTGTTTCACTTTTACTTATCAAAAAATTGTTATTCTGTTTAGTTAGAAGTGTTTATCACTGGATTAGATAACAAAACAACAACACATGGAAAATAACTATTGAATAGGTAACAGACACATTTTATTTTATGTTCGAAAGTGTAGAGCTAATGTCATCAAGTTTATTTGAAAATAAGGAACTAATACAACTAATTCTATCATCACAATACTTTATAATAACTTGTGATGATAGGTTTAGTAGTTTTGAAAACATGAGGTTTTTATTAATAAAGAAAATAATGTTGTGGTAATAGTTTCTGGTTGTAATAAAACATTATAGAATTTCAGTATACTTATAAAAAACAAGTTTATAGGTTAAATAAAATGTTTTACAATAGACATATTTGAGTTGGAAATATTGTTCTCTTTAATTTGGTATATCACTTGATGTTTTCTAAAAATGTTTGAATAAGCTATTAATTTTAAATGATTTAAATGATTAGGCAAAACATTGCACACCTAAAAACTTGGTCAAATGACTTTGTAAACATCATAGGTGAGTTGCATTTGTTATTTGGAGCATTTTGGTATATAACTTGTATTTTTCTGATTTTATGAATTATTTGTTATTTTCTCAATTTTAAATGATTTAATTTAATTAAAGAAAATATTTAATTTTAAATTTATCAAACATTTTTGAAAAGTTCATAAAAATTTAGATTATATTTTTCTAAGCATTTATATATTTTATCTGTATTTTTCTGATAGGTGAATTAAAAGTTATTGATTTTATGAGATAAATGATTTTTCTGCCAATATTTAAATTGATAGGTGGGTCCCACCTGTCAGTTTAATTTCTAATTAAAAATAAAGAAAAGAAAAAGGGAAATGTTTAAAACTTCATGCTGACGTCATGACTACGTCATCAATGGAGGGGATTGGTACTGTGAGTCTTCAATCGGGCGATTGGGTGCGAATTGATGAGGATGATTTGTTCCACTGGCTAGAGGAGGTCTCAACGAGTTTGGGGAAGGTGGCGAAGTGACCAAACGGTCACCGGAATGTCGCCGGCGGCGAGCTCGCGCGGCGGCGGTGTCGGTCATACGGCGACTCTACGATTTACTGAACCAATTGCGTAACAAAAAGCGCTCAGAGGTGCAGCAGCTCACCGGGAGCACGAAGATGTGGTCGAGGGCGTGCGGCTTGCTCCCAATCGACGGCGGCGTGATGAATTCCCCCGCGGCCGGAGATGAACAAGATGAACCAATTCATCCGCCTCCGGGCTTCCCTGGAAACGAGATTCGACGAGGAGGGAGTAGGGAGGATGCCGGTTCTAATGGTGTATTCTGTTATTCGCGGGGTGACCGGAGTGGACGGCGCACGGCGGCGGCCCCATGAGACGAACTAGGGTTAGGGTTTCGTGTTTTCTCCCGGTCGAAATACAGAGAGATTGCGAGAGTGAGAAGAGAGAGTACGATGCAGACGTTTCCCAAGGCTTTACACCCCCGGAACGGCGGCGAGGAAGAGGTGGCAGTGGCGTCACCGTCCCTATCCTCTCCTCTGCTTTCTGGCCGGAGTTGTAGAAGAAAGAAAAGAAATGCGAAATTTCAATAACCCCCTGTAGCTTCTAATTTTTACAACTAGGTCCTTCTGCTACTAAAACTGAGAGAAAATCCTTGTTTTCAGGGCCAATTTGTAAACCTAAAAATTATTAAAAATCACTTTTGAAATCCTTATCAAATTTCCAATCTCACCATGTTTTGTTTTGGTGAATTTGAGAAATATTTTTATTTTTTATTTAGGTTGCTAGATTAAGTGATTTTTGTTATTTCTCACCATTTAATTGATTAAATGGCTTTACACCTATTTTAGGCATGATTAACATGAGCACACAATGAACATGTGGTTTAATAAAATGATAAAACTTAATTGGACAATTTTAGGTATAATCCTTTATAGAAAGTTGTTTTAGTAAAATTACTTGGTACTGATTCTATGCACTGTTGTGAAAATCATTTAATATGGAATTTTATTCCATGTCACACCAAATGATTGTAATGGTTGAAGGAACTTGTTTTAGTTTTATAATATTATGTAGTTTTCATAAGTGAAACTCTTCACAATCTTGATTGACATTTTACTTAGGTAAGTGCAAGTCTTGTTGGTTGTTTTTAGTACTTGACCAAGTGGAAAACATGTATGATTTTGGGATCTTATTTTCTTGTTTTCCACCTAGGTTCCAATATGGATATTATCCCATATTTGTTTTAGAACATGTAATCATTTACATGTGGGTGTATGGTTGAATTCTTGTTGTTTTCCATTTGTGTTATGAATGAGAAAGATCTGGAAAACAAGGGAATTAATTTGTTTTCCCCTACCCCAACTTATCACTAGACATATGGATGCAAGGGCTGGTTATTATTATCTCTCTTGATAATTATTTCCATTGAAAATATTATTATATGTTCCTCATCCTAGATGAGCTTGGCAAGGAATAGAGATTATAGGTTCTCTAATAATATCTAATCATTCACTGGATAATTTCTCATGCTTCCTTACTGAGGCAGTGTTGCTTCTTGTGGTCTTCTGTTGCTTGATGTTCTTGTCTCTAGTTGTCACTAGTCTTCAGACATTGCCTTGGTCCTTTGCAAGTAATATCATCCCTTGATGGTCTCTTGACTTAAGAAATTCACCACTAAAGCTGATAGGATATATGGAGTGGTTCCCAGATACTGACTTCAGTAGTAAATTCTAGCTCCTAATGAAATGAATTCATTTGATTCCATAACCATTTCATTCTTGTGGTGTATTCAATTATGATGAAGATTAACCTTTTGAAACTCAGTTGTTTCAATGCTTACATGAATATTCTGTTCACAAGGTTGATCTGACCTTGTGATCAAACTATTCTTATAAAACATCAAACACTTGGATTTCAACATGTTGCTTTTTTTCTTCCTTATCTTGGTTTCTTCCTTACTTATAACTTGTAGGTGTGGTTCAAGTTATAATGTGGTTTATTATCTTCTCCTTGTTATACTTCTCCTTCTATGGATCAGGGTTTTGTATATAACAAAATGTAGATATATTCTATAACATCAACTTTCCTTATGCATATAAAAAGAATGTGTTGACAAGTTTGCAAGGCTTGCCCTCAAATTACTTTTCATATACAAATAGCTGATAGATACAAGGTTATCAAACCTTATGTTTATTTGTATATGATACTCAATTGTTAGAGCCTACAAAAGTGATTTGTTAACAAGGTTGCAAACTTGTTACCAAACTACTTCTATATAACACCAACATTAGAATACCACATTGTTTCTAGATAGTTTAATAAGGATTGATCTTGGTGTATGATTTTCCAAATTCTTCAGGATAGATTGAGTTAGCACTTCTAAGGTAACCTTAAAAATCTTTCTGTAGGTCTTCTTGTGGTAGTTCCTCCTTTCTTGTGGGTTGCTTCTCTTGCAGAATTACTTAGAGAAGATTGGGAAACAAGATAGAATGGTCTTGACAACATAACAAGATCTAGATTAAGAATTAGTTCATGCTTTTATTATCCTTACATATACTTCTTATTTTATTTCCCAGAAGATATGTAATTATATCGTATAGGATTTGTTTACTTAGTTATTAATGCAATTCCTATAATAGAGGTTATAACTTATTGTTATTCATTACTTGTCTCCAGAAATACTTTAGTTGTTAAGTGTTGATTTAGATAAAGATGTGGAATGCTTATGGAATGATGACTTAATAATAAGCTTATCAAATGGCTTGTGTTGAGATTTCATATGCTCACCTGTATAAGATGATTAAGACAATGAGCATGTGAATTTTATTAGGGTTTAATAACTTATGTAATAGTTGTTAGTTGGTTACTCAGAGTGTCATGTTGTTATTTTATATTATTCATTTGTATTCATGATACAGACATAGAGGTTTGGAAAGATCATATGTGATGATCAAGGTTTTAATAGTGGTTGAAGAAGATTTGATTATTCTCTTAGGTACTTCTTTTATAGTTGATGAGATATGTACATATTCGATAAATATGTGAAAACAATTATTACATCATTTCCCACTGAGGGTTTTTGAGTTAAGACTTGTGGGTATCATTTGTGTTCTATTAAACCTTTGTTATTTGATTGTGGAAGTGCACTTAGTAGTTATGGAATAACTTACAAAGGTATTATGTGAATGTTTGATAACTTAAGAGTTGTTGTTTTATAGAAGATAACATCTCTGTTGATGAGATGGTTCAATTAGGTATTATTTATTTGTGGAAGTATGATCATCAGATATGGGATTTGGATACTCACCCCTCCTTGGGTTGTAGATATCTAATGAATTATTCCAAGTCACTTAAATACTTGAGGTTAAGGTTGTTGAGAGTGTGTGTTGGTCAAAACCAACTTATGGTTTGTATAACCAAATGATTTGGTTTCTTAAGATACTTGATATAAAGATCATTCCAAATGTACTCTTGATTAGATGAACTAGACCTATTTCATCATGTCAAGTGAAACTTTGGTCGCTTTGATTCGTTTAAACTTTCGCGCCAAAATTTCCCGTACTTTTAGATGCATGCTTTGCAAATGCACATATTATATTTAGATCCTTAAAACTTCCCAAACACTGGGATGTTACACTGGCGCACCACCTTGCGCTGCTTGCGCCATAGCCACCACCTCATGTATCTTCTTCTTCTCGGCAGCAATCACCATAGACTCCGCCAACTGAGAACCAGCAGAGGCACACTCCATAGATTTCTTGTAATCACCAGAGATGGTGATCACGCCATTGGGACCAGGGATCTTCATCTTCAAATATGCAGCATGAGTAGAGGCCATGAACTTGCTCAGAGCAGGCCTGCCGAGTAGGGCATGATAGGGGCTCTGGTGATCAACTACCTCGAACTGCAGGCTCTCTGTGCGGCAGTTCTCCCTGGTGCCGAATAGAACGTATATCCACACTCGGCCAATTGGAGAACAAGAAACTCCCGGCACAATGCCGTGGAAAGTGGTCTTGCTGGGTAGCAGCATGTTCTCGGCCATACCGAGTTTCGCAAGCGTGTCTCTGTACACAATGTTGATGCTGCTGCCGTTGTCAATCAGCACCTTGCTGAACCTGACGTTCTTCTGAGGACCCAAGAAGGTGGGATCCAGCACCAAGGCGTAGCTACCCGGGTTGGGCATCACCTTAGGATGATCCGCTCTGGACCACGTGATCTCTTGGTTGCACCAGTGCAGGTAGTGAGGAACAGCAGGGATCACCGCATTGACCTCCATGGCACGCCTGTGCTGAGACTGCTTGTCGACGGGCTTAGAGGTGAAGATCATGTAGCTCTCGTGATGCTCCTAGTACTGATTGCGGCCTCCATCGCCATTGTCGCCAATGTTGTTGCCCTGGTTGTTGTTGTTGCCTCTGTTGTTGTTGCGAGTATAGAAGTTGCGGTTGCGGTCGTTGTTGTTGTTATTGTTGCGGTAGACATCGTTGTTGAAGTAGCGGTTGGCTCCTAAAGCCACCTGGTTCACATTCTCTCTTCTCGGGAAAGCTGGAGGCCGGGCAGCAGGTGCGCGAGCAGGCTGCACGTTGGCATTCGCAGCTGGCAGAGGAGGAGGAGGAGTGTAACAACCCAAGTCTGAAAAATAGCCTTTAGAATGTTTGCTCTCTGTTATTTTATGTTTTGCATCATGGCATCATGTTGGTTGCAATTGTTTTGCTTGTTTTCCTTTTGTTTTCCATTTGAATTTCAAACCAAAATTCAACCCTTTTGTTTCATCCTTGTGATGTTACAATTTCCAAAGTGAGAGTTCAAATAAAAACAACCAAATTGCTTTCATTTTATTCCATAATGCTCACTTATTAAATTGATGGTTTTAAATCAATCTTTTGTTTCCAAATCACCTCCAAATTCAAATCAAATTCCCAAATCAGCACCCAACTTGAATGAATGAAAATCACCAAACAATTATAATCATTTAATCACATTAAATAATAGGGTTCACCCTATTAAACTTGTTGTTTTCAAATATTCATCAATTAACTTGCAAATTATTCCAATTCAAACCAATGTGCAAAAACAGCAAATAAATTTGAATTTCAAAAACTTAAGTGGCCAAGTGGTAGGTGTTGGAATAACAAACCCACATGATTTTTTTCCAAATTTTTATCAAATCAAAAACCTATCTTTTGCTTCCATTTTCTAATTGCTACAAAAAAAAAATTGGAACAAATAATTAAAAGGGAGAGACAGAGAGCAGCAGGCCCAATTTTTTTCTCCTAGCCCATCTATTTCCCCCAGCCCACTTCCCCTCTCGCTGGCCCGATACCCTTTCCACCCGGTCATCCCCTACCTCCGTACGCTGTCGTCATCAACCTTGGACAGCGACCTGCTGCCCAACCTCCTCCACTCGATTATCCCTCCCCCTCCTATATCTATCCCCAATCCGTGAAGAAAACCCTAGCCTAGCCCCTAACCCTAGCCTAGCGCCGCCATCCTCTTCCTCCCTCATCTTCTCCATCTCGCTGCAACCTCTCTGTAACCTGAACCCACCCTCAACCGAAGCTCCTCCTCCTCCGGTGGTCGTCGGCCGTCCGGGGCCCCTCCGGCCGCGCAAGCGGCGGGAATGGAACCGCCACGGCTCCATCTCCCTCGCCGTGCCCTCGGCGCTGGCCGGAGAGCCTCCGAGCGCCGCCGCCATGTCCATGTCGCCACCACCACCTGTTGTCCATCACCGACCCCTACCTCCAGCCGCTCGAGGGCACTCAAGGTGAGGCCTCTCCTCCCGATCTCTTCCCCTCCTTTCCCTCGCTCCCTTCCCCTCCTCTCTTCCGCCCCACACCGCACCTTACACGCCACAGCGCCCCACGGCCCCCTGAGCGATCGCTGCCGGCGAACCTCGGTAGGTTCTGTCCGATTCGTTCAGTTAGCGTGCAGTTCTGTTCGCGTGCAAAGTTCAGAAAACCACCCGCAACCACAGCTTATCCACCCCGCACATCCACTATCTACCAACAGAGCGCATCCAGCCCACTGGTTCTGTTCCTTTGCTCACAGAAGGAGGGCAGGGGTTCGATCCCCCTCCCACACAAATAAAACCAACTTTTTGTTTTGCTTTGTTTTGGTCACAGAACCTTCTGCAAATCACCAATAGGCCCTGTTAATTAAATCTAGACCCCTGATATATTTTTTCTAAGTCCCTAATGGATTAAAAATGGCAGAATTGCACCCAATTTTGTAAATTGCATAAGAAATTCATCCCAACTCCAATTTTAAATTTTTAAATATGTTTTCTGTCCCAAATTAAATGTTCTATCCAAATATAAAATTTGTTTACTGTTTTGAATATTTTAAATTGGTGCAATATTTGAAAACTTGTCAAATTCACTTAAACTTGCAAAATTCATAACTTGAGCATAAAAATTCCAAATGCAACAAACTAAATATGTTTTCCAATCAACTTTTCATGTGCTTTCCAAATATAAATTTTGTTTGCTGTTTTGAATAATTTAAATTGCTGAAAACAACTATTTCTTGTTTATTGCATTTAAAATTGCCAAAATAATAACTTGCTCATTTTAAATCCAATTTCCACAAATGAAATATGTTTTCCATGCAAAATTAAACCCTCTTTCCACATATAAAATTTGTTTCATGTTTTGAATAATTAAAATTGGTTAAATGATTTAAACCTTGTTTAAATCATTTAATATTGCCAAATTCATAACTTGATCAAATCAAATTCTTTTGGGACATATAAAATATGTTTTCAAACCATCAAAGCATACCCTTTTCAAATATGAACTTCACTCAATGTTTTGCACAAATAAAAACTCAAATAAGTTCATGTTTGAATTAAATTCATTTAATTCTTGCTTACACTTGTTTAATTCATAAATAATTTATTTGAAATCCTTTTTCAACAAGTGAAACATGCAATCCACCTAAAATTGTGTGTTCTTATCAAATATGAACTTTGTTATCTATTTTGAACAATTAAACTTGATGAAAACAACTAATGCTTGTGTGACACCCTTAAGTAACCAAAATTCCAAAACTTAATAAATGAATTTCCAAACTTGTTAAACCTTATTTCAAATTGTTTCTATTGTTGTTATTTTGCTGTTTTCCTCATCCATGCATCATGCTAATCCACTTTCATATGATGATTAGTTGTAAAACAATTAATTCAACCATAATTCATGGGCTTTCCATATGCAATCCAATTGCATGTGGGTCCATTTAATCATGTTGTTATCTTGTCGACTAGTTTATTTTGATGCATCAATTAAATTGCCATGCATCATCCCATTGTTTGTGCACTATGCCATGATATTGATTGTTTATCTTTCTGCATTGTTTGCTTCTTCTCGGATACACGACGACGTTGAGACCGACGATACTTACGACACCCCTTCTAAGGAGTTAGCTCGGTACCAGGCTACTGGGTTTGCAGGCAAGTTATCACTCACATGAACCACTGTGTTCCTTTCAACATTGGTTACCGATACTTTCCGTTGTTCTTTTCTGCTAGCCTTAGTAGTAGTTGTTTCTGTTACGAACCTATCACATGTATCCTTTAAACCTGATATTGCCTCACCTCCATACCTATCACCATTGCTTGTTGCCCGTGTCTTACTAGCATGCTTAGGTTGCTTTTGCTCGAGTTTGTTACCCGTTACTTTCTGTTACTATTTCTATTACGTTCTGGGGGCTCGATGTTTAATCAATCAATCATGCTAATGTTATTGTTAAATAATAAATTGATGATAAGGCACCGGCAGGAGGCCCAGGGTGGTTTTGAGGCCTGCTAGTGTCGACCCTAATAGGAAAAGGGTCTTGTCTACTGATCCATGATGAGCGCACTAACCGCATGTGGGAAGCGAGTATGGGCGCCCCCCTCAATTTGATTCGATTCGCATCTCGTCCAAATCGCCACACGTAGTTCGGGCTTTCCATTTGCTGCATGCATGATCTTGCGAGCCCAGGCCAGGGTGGAACTTTTGTAGTCGGCATTTAGGGCGGCGTGGTCTTCCAGTGCTATGAGGGTCCCCTTTTCTTCGTGGGGCTCGATTAGCCGCGCACGCACAGCACGTGGTGCTTTGGGCTTGATGCGAAGAAGAGTTGAGTTGTGTTGAGTGCCCCGCTTGGTGGGAGGCATCCCATCTGGCGGGTTATTCATACGTGTACGGCCAAATTGGTGCAACCCTGCAGGGATAATCTTCTCGAGAAGCCGTGTTTTCCGCGGTTATGGATTACTTGGTGAAAGTACTGGCTAACAAGTACTCAGGACAACTTAAACCTAATGATTAACAACCTTACACCCAATGATTAACAACTTGACTAGTAATAGGCTTATTGACACAATAATATGAACCATCATTAACTCAACTGTGTGAGTTATCCTCGGATTGCTTCTTTGGATAAGGGGCGAGATCCAGGATGGGTTTGCTTGAAGTTATCTTTCAGTTGGTTACCATATTCGATCTTATCTCCTTTCTGTTAGCCGGAAGTGGCAGCATCTCTGTAGTTGGTTAGAGCAGCCAGATGCAGCATCTTTATATCCCCTTTCCTTCCGTTGAACCCAAAGCATCTGTGCTTGGTGTTGACGGGTTACACTTTGGTGAATTGTGAGTCTTGCTTGCCAGTACGTTTATGTACTGACCCCTTTGGGGCTGTGGTTTCCGCAGACCTACGTTCCGAGGATCTACATGGTGGCTACTACGTGGAGTATGACGAGACTGCTGACGAGTAGATAGCGGACCCGGGCAGGATCCGAGGCTTCGTGGATGGGATCCGTCTGTTCGTTTCCGGCCTCTTAGGCCTATTTGGTTCTTGTCTGTACTCAGACATGTTGAATGCTGCCGCTGTGATGTACTGATGTATTGTTGGGACATGTGTCCTCTGAATGATTGTATTTGCTATCTCTGCTCTAATGAGAGCCATTTGCAACTTATTTTGATCTTTTGTGTCGTAGAGATCTGTTGTGATATCAGTTGTTCAACGCCGTTGACGTACCATGCGTGTATGGTTTGAAGTACGTCAATGGAAGTGTCCTGATTTCTATGGGATAGTTTACATCGACGGTGGATAGTAGAGACATAAGTGCTGGCCTACTCGTAAGAGGATGCGGGAGCAGATAAGCCCCGTAATCCAAGCATCTACTATTCAGTTCGGCCCGATGAGTATCCCCTAGAAGTCCGGGTGCGACAAATGGTATCAGAGCCTGTCTGCCTGTAGGATCCCTTTTTACTGGTCGCAGTTGAGTCTAGAAACTATTTTGTAGCTATATAGGAAAAATGAAACGTGAGAGTAGGAATTCTGTTCTTTTTCTTCTTTCCCCACCCACCCTCCCTTTTCTGGTAAGGAAGTGCAACGTTGTTTTCCCTTCTCATCTAAACTTTCAAGTTAGGATTTCACGAATTCTGGTTTCTCTAGGATGGTTATATCTACTAGACCATAGGAATGGAGGTGGTTGTGACATGATTTATCATGTTGCCTACTCATGATTGAGAACGGAGGCGTGTAAGCCCCGGAAGCAGATCCTCTATTCCTTAAGCAGTAGATATTGATCCTTTAGAAGCCCGGATGGGTTTTCCGTAGTACCTCAGGAATTTTGTTCTCGTTTTTCCCGGTGTTGCTTCAATATCCTGTTCTTCTCAACATCCTTTTCGTCCGTTGAAATCTTGTTGTTACTTCCCACTTCAGTTATTCTACCGGCGTCTAATCAAAACTTCCCAAATATCAAGTCTATCTGGCCAGAAAGGTTGTTGTTGTTGTTGTTGTTGATTCTAGGCTATGAGAACTGGCATTCCTATCACCTGGGGTTGTTTCGAGGAAGCATTCCTGAAGCACCACATTCCATATACTCTATTCTCCAAATGAATCAAAGTCTATCCAGCTATACACTCTCAATACAAAACCTCTCCCTTTATTTGAAAATGTTCCGGTGGTTTGCAAATTCCCTGACGTCTATCCAATGTGCACGATGTGTTTCACGTGTCACAGCTCAAGAGGATCTTCCCAAGAAGTATCCGGACCTTTTCTTTTCTCAGTAGGAATCTCGGGGCGCGATTCCTTCAAGGGGGGGGGGCGTTTTGTAACATCCCAAGTCTGAAAAATAGCCTTTAGAATGTTTGCTCTCTGTTATTTTATGTTTTGCATCATGGCATCATGTTGGTTGCAATTGTTTTGCTTGTTTTCCTTTTGTTTTCCATTTGAATTTCAAACCAAAATTCAACCCTTTTGTTTCATCCTTGTGATGTTACAATTTCCAAAGTGAGAGTTCAAATAAAAACAACCAAATTGCTTTCATTTTATTCCATAATGCTCACTTATTAAATTGTTGGTTTTAAATCAATCTTTTGTTTCCAAATCACCTCCAAATTCAAATCAAATTCCCAAATCAGCACCCAACTTGAATGAATGAAAATCACCAAACAATTATAATCATTTAATCACATTAAATAATAGGGTTCACCCTATTAAACTTGTTGTTTTCAAATATTCATCAATTAACTTGCAAATTATTCCAATTCAAACCAATGTGCAAAAACAGCAAATAAATTTGAATTTCAAAAACTTAAGTGGCCAAGTGGTAGGTGTTGGAATAACAAACCCACATGATTTTTTACAAATTTTTATCAAATCAAAAACCTATCTTTTGCTTCCATTTTCTAATTGCTACAAAAAAAAAATTGGAACAAATAATTAAAAGGGAGAGACAGAGAGCAGCAGGCCCAATTTTTTTCTCCTAGCCCATCTATTTCCCCCAGCCCACTTCCCCTCTCGCTGGCCCGATACCCTTTCCACCCGGTCATCCCCTACCTCCGTACGCTGTCGTCATCAACCTTGGACGGATAAGTGCTGGCCTACTCGTAAGATGATGCGGGAGCAGATAAGCCCCGTAATCCAAGCATCTACTATTCAGTTCGGCCCGATGAGTATCCCCTAGAAGTCCGGGTGCGACAAGGAGGCAGGCCCTCATTCTTGATCTCTTCCCACCAACTGCACTGCCGAGTAGTGTGGTTGGCAGGTCTAGCGGGATGCCGAGTATGGAAGCTGCATGGGCCATCCTTCATGTCCTTGAAGACAAAGTTCTGAACAGGACCCGAGTTGCCGCTACCCTGCTGGGGAGCGTTGTACGGCTTCTTGATGCCTTGGCCCTGATTCTGGGTTCTGCCCGTACTGGGCTCCAGCAGTTTTTGGCCTCTGGCTACTCCCAGCTCCGGTAGCCACAGCATTCACCTCCTCAGGATCGTATCGAGTATCAATCCCGTCACCTCTGCGCTTGTTGCGGAACTCATTGCGCGTGTTGTTGTTGTAGCTCCTTCTCGGCTCGGCAGCATCAAGAAGAGGCTGAGTTGGGTCGCCGAGTGCGTACTGATCCGCAATCCGGATGGTCTCAGCGAGAGTACTCGGCATCTCTCTCTGCAGCCTTTGCCACAACATGCTGCCATGCCTGCAGCCCTGCGCAAACCAAGTGATGGACTGGCCTCGTTCACACCTTCACAGGTGTTCCTCAGAGTACTCCACCGAGTAAGATACTCTTGGTCTGTATCCTCTTCCCGCGGCCTGCAACCGGATAGCTGCTGCGGCCTATTCGGCCTCTGGTAGGTGCTGGTGAAGTTGCTGATGAAGGCCTCCGAGAAGTCCAGCCAGCAATTGATACTGTTCTTGGGCAGGTTGTTGAGCCAAGTCCGAGCTGGGCCTTCAAGCATTTGCGGAACATACCGCACAGCCCATCTCCGGTTGCCCTTCGCAATATGCACGGCTGTGACATAATCATTGAGCCAATCTTCCGGCTTGGTGCTGCCGTTGTAGCATTTGGTACCTCTGGCGAGCTGGAATTGCTTCACGGATGGCTCATTCATGATGTGGGGGCCAAAGCACTCTGGGCCAGGCGGCCCCGTGTTCTCGAGTCTTGCGGACAGATTAATCCTGTCCAGCTTGTACCTGGCATCCGTGGGTTCCAGCACACGCTCACCCACGCGATCTGTGATATCATAGCCAGCCAACCCCATAGCCGAGTAGCCATCATCATATCTATCCACCTGCACTACTGCAGGTTGCTCCACTGTGTTGGCGGCTGGCGCGATCGCACGCGGCTGTGGTCTCTGCCGAGTAGGCTGAGCAACCTGATGCTGAGAAGGGCCTGGGCGATCTCCATTTCGCGTCTGGCTATGAGCTTTATGGGCTTGATAGCCTGCTCCTGTAGTGTTGTGTTTTTTACCAGACTGTCGCGGCACAGCGTGCTGTTTCGCCGCGACAGCCGGGTCGTACACCTGCATCTGCCTGTCTCTGCCAGAGTACCCACTCCAGTTCTTCTCACGGCTGGGATGCGGTGATGAGGCCTGATCGTTAGATCTGGCCGCATGCAAATGCACCACCTGAGAAGCTCCAGCACCCGGATTGGCTTTCCGGAACTCCTCGTTCTGCCTAGCAGCCTCTAGCACTAGCTCATTGAGCCTATCCTGCTGCCTAACGCGCGCGTCGCCAGCGAGATGCGGCAACTGAGCAGCTACAGCCTCAGCAGCTCTAAGGGTTTTGGCGGGGGTGCTGTATTTGGGTCTGGTGGTGGCGGTGTTTTGGCTATCAGCCTGGCCAGCAGTTTCACCAACTGCTGCCATCTCGGTGCCTAGGTTGCGGTGCATAGCGCCTGCCTTGGTTGGCCTCCTAACTACCGGCGTAAAGCCGTGAGCCCTGTTGTACTCGTTTTGGTCCAGGTTAAGCTTGAGCCTAACCTTTTCCAACTCCAGCTGCTCGGCGAGCAGCTCTTGGCGCTGCTGGTCGATTTGCGCCCTCATGGTCATGAGCTCGAGCTCGGTGGGAGGCGGCATGCCTACTCGCACGGCGGATGCCGGTATCGTCGATGTCGTGGAAGGAGGGATGTAGCCCGGGAGGTTCTGGGGCAGCTCGTAGGGCTTGTGCGTTCTCGGGAGCTCGCTTGGGCCAGCAAGCTCCTCAACGACTGTCGCGGGATGCAGCTGCGCCCTTCCCGGCAGCGATAGCCGGGCCGGTCATCAGCACTTCCACGCTGTCCGCAGAACAGCTAGTTGGCTTTCCGCGGGCAGCGATGACAGCAGGGGGATCTTCCGCGACGTGCACCTGCTCGGGGTACTCGCGGACGATGGTGGTGGCGACGTAGATGAGGTGCGAGCCGAAGGAGAGCACCGTGCCGCCCTCTGGCATGGCCTTGCCGCCGAAATCGCCGGCGTTGTTGATGACGAAGTCGAAGGAGCCGAATCTATGGACAAGGCCACAGACCACGCGCTCCCCAGCAGCAGAAAAAGATCACGTCCGAACATGAACTCCAGCCAGCGCCGCTGGTTGCCCCACGGTGGGCGCTAACTGTCGTGGTGGTGTCATGGCAGATGCCATAGGATGGTTAATTGTTGGGGTCGATGGACGCTGGAGGTGCTCGGGGAGGGATCACGCAGCGAGTAGCCGCGTGTGGGGTGAATCAAGCACTGCAAACAACAAGTTCTACCCAGGTTCAGGGCCCGCGTGTGGAGGTAACACCCCTACTCCTGCCTTTCTCTCTTTGTATTTGTGTGTCACCGAGTAGCCACAGTACAAGTTTGACCTACAGCCGAGTAGCCACTCTTCTCTCTATGTGATGATCTAGGTCAAGAACGTGATCTCATGCAACGTTGCGTAACGTCCCTCGCGCAGGAGGGGGCAGGGCACCTTATATACTGGTGCCCAGAGGGATATAGCCAAGAGGGAAAAGTACGAACAGATGTCGACATAGTGTGCACACTACACACTTCCGGCTTCTCGCTGACAGCTTTGGCTTCCTAATTTGTCTTGTGTGGAAAGTCGTTGTGCAAAACCAAGATGACGATCTGTTATCACTGTCACGACCACAGGGTAGGCCCCCTAACCTGCGCTGCACTGCTGACACCCTGGCACGGATAAGCACGCGCTCTGCAGTTGAACAGTGCACCAGTACGGACCCAGGATACGCGGGATCCTGTGTCAGAACGGCTCCTTTGACTTCTGGCCCGAGTAGGAACTCACTTCCTCTACTCAGACCATGTCCTCTACTCGGAAGAATGTAACTTCCCTGATTCTTCCTTCTGTCCATTAGCTGGTACGGCCGGATAGCAGTCAACCGGGTAGCGAGTACCGGGTAGCCAGCTACTCAGCCAAACCTCTCCTTTGATCTTGCCTTTAGCACTTGCCTTTACCCTACTCGGGGGTAACCCCCCGACAATAGATCTATAAGATGGCATCCAAATAACAGAGAAAACAACACCTAGACATGCTAGTAATATCAAAATAACAATCTAATCAATGCTTTAAAAATTAAGGATGCAAAATAACAACTAGGGCAGAAAGTCATCTAAAACTAACATGCATGACAATTTAACCTAGAGCTCACTCAAGCATGCAATCAAGTATAATATGCTAAAATAATAGTAGCGATGCTATGGAAAACAATACTAAAATAGTTATTCAAGTCATCATACCAATATGAAGAATAACACAATTTACCTATTATTACTAGGAAAACAACCCTATGATATTTAAACTATAACTAACATGGGTTTTCACACACAATTCCTAACATGATAGTGTAACACTCAAGGAGAAACTCAAACAAGTATTACCACCCTAAACATTCTAGGAAACATATTTATGACAAAAACAAAGCAACACAACAATTTATAAAGGCATGACAATAATAGACAGAAAGGGGCTATTTACTAACTAATCCACCAATCATGTTCTGTAACTCCTAAAATCATGAAAACTTAGTATAAGGTGCTCCTAGTCACTAGCAAACCAACACAAATTGGATTCACTTCAAAAATCATCACCATTAAAATTAAATAATTCACAGAAGTGCTCGCTGTCCTAAAACTAACATGCATGCCATTTTCAATCAACAACTCAAGTAAACACAAGGCCAACTGAAACAGTTAGACATTTTCAAAGGCTACTCAGAACAGTTGAGTTTGCATGATTTGGATACTTAAAACTCAAGTTACTAAATAAAAGGTGTTAATGAGTGCTTCTGCCATTTCTTTTATTTCTCCTAAAATATACCACAAAATACAGATCTACAAGTTGGAGATGGTTACTAATTTGAAGATCTAGAACTGTGATTTTTAGTTTTGCAAGATTCACTGGTTAACATTTTTATTTTGAATTAAAGTAAACTGCCAGAAAAAGATATGTTGGAAAAGGATTAATCAACCTGCAGAAAAACAAAACTGGGCCAGATCTGCGAGGAGGATGGGCCTCGCAAGGCAGGTATAGAGGCCCCAAACCGGAAGGTCCAGAACCCCTCATATGCATACATTCACGATCCCAGGAAGATCAGTTGTGAACAACATACAAAAGTGGTACACAGATACAATATCCATTACACGAATAACAACGATCTTACAAGCTAATGGTCACATGACCAAGTCTTTATTTACTGCCACGCGGGGCAGGCAAAGTCTTACAACAAACTAACACAGCGAAAAACAAACAAACGTACATAGCCCATGTCACGCCATCACCGACAGGCTGCTGACCGGGAGCCGGGCCTAGTTCGCGTAGTCGTCAGAAAAGCAACCCTCCTCGTATACCTCCTCAGGCGGTATCTCCCTATAGTCTGGCCAAGTAAATAGCCAGGGGCGAAACCATATGAGTACGTTTGAATGTACTCAGCAAGACATCCTTTATACACTTACAAATGCATCATGCTTATATGGTGGATAGGTAGGCCATAAATAAGGCTCACTACCAATGATGTTCATATAAGATGACACCATAGTTGCAATCATATTAATCTGTATCTTCGTTGAAGAAGATACTTCAGAAGAAAATAATATAGTTTTTCTTTCTCTTGTAGATATCTCATGTACAAGAGGTTTTATAAACTTGTTTTATAAAAGGAAGTCTTCTTTGCAAAACTTCTTGGGACAACATGTCCAAAAACTTCAACGGTACCTCCCGGGTACAAGCCTTATGTTTTAAAAACATCTTTTTGAAAAATGAGCACAATACTAGCTACATGGCCTTTCAACTGCCCATATCTGAGGGCTCGGCTATTCTGAATAGTTTTACTCTGCAGAGGTGGTACACATTCCACTAGATCCAAAACTCTGCCATGGACCACCCATGGATCGACACAGCGATATGCAAGCACCAGAGAATTGATCCTAACTGTCCACTCTGACACAAGCTAGTATATGCTCATTCCTTCAGGTGGGTTGTTCTCCCCGGCATCAGGTCCCGCCCTGCCTAGTCAGGAGGCCCAGTTGTCGCTTCCGGGGGTTAACTTAATCCCTCACTTTGTATGTCCCGTTACTCCCTCCTGGCGACACTTCGGTTCAGAGAATCAGCTTCTCTATAGCACTTTGGAATAAAACATGCACTAACAAGTTCAAGCATCTAGATAGGCCCCATACCTATATAGGGGTAGAGTGGCAGTACATCTTGGTTGTCCAATGAAGACTAGGTTATGTGCCTTTTGGAAAACATTTGAAAACACTTTCTCAGTTCCCCCGGTGAACAAGGTCCCGCCTCTCCACCGTGGACTTCTCATGGAACCATCTTTGTTTTGCAAAAGCACATTTTAAAGGTGTCCACTTAGGGACTCAAGGTTATTATCTTAGATGATACTTATATACCTTATGGTGGCTAAGGGCTTGGTAACACCAAGTTGACTAATGACAAGTGTTATATAATATATATAATAGTAGTAGTAATATTCACTCAATGAAAATAGTTTTTGGTAACCAAGTTTTGAAAACTTCGGAAGTAGATAATGCATAATGACAAGTAGGAATATAGCAGAAAGCTTTAAGGATGGCTTTCCTTGGAGGTAATAAGGATCTTTCTCTTTCTCACAACAGGTATGGTAGTAATAACCTCCCGCCCCAACTATCTCTTCGTCGTTTTCTATCGTCGTAAAAGAAGGTAAAGACATCCTATCAGAACCTTACTAAGCAACAAAATTGACTCAACTATAACATACATCAAGCAATGAACACAGAAAAATATCATACAAGTTCCTAAAATAATCTCAGACAAGCATGCGTCAAAAATAATAATATTTACCATTATTTTTACAACTACTATGGTTGAACTAATTTATTTTTCAACCAAATGAGATGGAACCAGTGGGTTCTCCACTAGGTTTTCCATGTCAATTTAGAGGTATTATGCCTCTGGTCCAACTTGTGGAAACAAAATAATTTCATAGCAAAAATTGCTACTAGTTATTCTAGTGAAAACAATACCACTAGTAAATAATATTAAACCTATACATGCATTCTAAAAGAAGTAAAAGTACCCTTACAGAGAAGAAAACATGTAATAACCATTACCAAAATGGTACTGGATCCAAGTGAAAATACTCCTAACAACTAGGATAAAAATCTAGCTAAACATTTCTATCACAAATTTTAATGGAATTAAACTAGGGATTACTACTATGCTCATATTAATGTTCAAACAAATCCTAAAAACATGCATAGACTTTCTAACATGGCATCTCTGTGAGAAAACTACTTAAGAACACTCAACGCATCAATAAAACATGCTAGAAACAGATTTACACTAGCAAACAATTATTCCAAAACAAAATCTATTTCTTTTATTCTTAACAGAAAAGTACATTTTCTTAGATCAGTTGCCAAATTAATTCTAGGACTCTAAAAATTACACACATCTAGGATAACATAGATCTATCTAATACCTAACAGCTCCAATTAGATTCACATCAAAAAGTGCTATAAAATAAATCCTAAAATTCACAGAACATGCTACTGGTACTTTACCAAAATGGATACCATTTCAAAATGGTAGCTCACCTTGGGGTGAGGTCACGTTCTACTGGCATATCTAGTCAAGATATACTCTAGGAATTTTAGTTTGGACAATTTAGACATCCCAGTCAAAAGTTATACCATTTTCTTTCTAACAGATAGTGTCCAGTTCATAAATTTTCATTCATTCTCTGTTCATCCAAATCCAGTTCTGTCAGTTACCAACGTTCAAGATTTCGTTCATGCATCTCTGGTAATTTTTTCTCATTTTATTTTTGAGTTTACCATTTTCATTTTTGAATAAAGAAAAGCAGCAATTTTCTGGATATTTATAAAAAGAAAAAGAACAGGGCAGTGGGCTGGACAACGCACGGTGGCGCGGCCCAACTGCGCCTGGCGGCCCGCCTCGCTTCCGCAACGCGCGCGAACGAGCGTACCATTGCGAGATTTAAGCGTGGCCATAGATCTTGAGATCTACAACGCACAACCGTCCTCACTCTCTCTCTCGTTTTCTTTTTTTCTCTCCGGCGAGAACACGGGCGACCGGCGGCGAGTTTCGAACCAGGGGCTCACCTAGAGGGTCTGTAGGCTAAGGGGAAGCTGTCGGGGAAGTCGCGTAAGGTCGAGGCAGTGCAGGGGTGCAGCAGCTAGGGCACGAGATGGCTCCAGTCAACGGCGTCGTGCACGCGCTCCGCGGCGGCTCTGACGAGATCCCCGGCGTCCCTGCAAACGAGAGGCCGTGGGGTTCGTCAGGATTGGTCCACGGAGGGAGTAGAGTGGATCTAGGGTGATAGGAAAGGCTACGGTGGCCTGAGGTGAGAATATTTCACCTCTGTTCGTCGCGGTAGCCGCGGGAAGTTTCCCGGCGATTCGGGTTATCGCGGGCAGCTCGGGGCCATCTAGCTAGGTGGTGAGTGAGGTGCACCGAGACAGGGGCTTGGGGTTTGGTTTTATAGAGGGGAACGGTAGTGGCGCACACTCGGGTGGCCGTGGCGTCCGCGGGACATGCCCGTGCACGCCCTGGCACGACCACGCCGCTCACCCTGGCCCTTGGGCGCTTCCAAAGACACTAGGAGGGGTCGATGCCCACTTGCAATGGTGAAAACTCGACAAAAACGTGGAGGAGTGCCCATCCCTTCCTCCCGTTTCACCTCTCTGAAAACCCCTCTCTCTCTCTCACGCTCTGGTCAAACCACTTGCAGGCTAAGGAAAAGAAAATGGGGTGGGATGACTCAGCTTCTAGAAGCCCCAAACCGTGCATCAAAAGGTTGAGTGAGTAAAAAGTTGTGTGCATTTGAAAATCGAACCATTTCACTGTTTTGCTGAAAAAATTCAGTTAAGTCCAGTTTTCTGAATTTTGCTAAGTGTTGGATTTTCACTGAAGATTAGCTAAATGTTTGATTTGTTTTCATGCCTTAAATCTCTTCTAAACTTTGTTTTCCAAGCATGGTTCTGTTAATAAACTTTGGTACTTTCCAAAACAGAAAAAGAAACTAAATTTGAAATTGAAATGCTTGGTGAAAACAAGGTGGAAAAAGGGCTAATTGGAGTTTTCTCTGTTTTCCAAAATTCAACATTCCTGCCTTATTTCTTAGCACAAAAACTCCAAGCAAAAGAATGTTTCTGTGATTCCATTTTTCAGACTAATTTAACCAAATTGGAGTTCATATACTAAAGATCACATCCATGACATGAAAACACAAAATGTGAATTTCTAGCATATGAATAACAAGGGTGAAAAAGCCCTACTTGACTTGTTTTTCAGAGTTGGTTTTTATTAGAAAAACTTAAGGAAAACATTGGATTTCACTTTTGTTAATTTGTTTTCTCTATTCCATTTGATTCAATATTCAATTATAAGTTGTTTTCAACATTGCCACATTCGTTTTGAGTTAGGGTAACAAAGATTATTAAAATGGAAATAATCCATAAATGATTAGAAACATCAGAAACAAGTGAATGATTTTTAAATCAAGTTTGCTTGCATTGCATAGATAGTCATAGCTCAATACAACATGTTGGATTACACAAGGGTAATAAAAAGTTTTTGTTGGCTCACAAAATTGGTTTCCCTCATGTGATACAAGTGTCCTAAATCTAGCGTGTGACAGCAGGCCGGCCCGCTGGACAGCGCGCGCTGCCGAAGCGGTACGCGTCCGTCAGATCTGGTATCAAAGGCTGAGATTCAAAGTTCAAAGGTTTGAAAGGATCCGTTGGATGCGGATCCAACGGCTGCGAGGAGGCTGCGTCGTCGCGCGCCGGCGGCGACCATTTCCTGGCGGTGGAGAACAGCGGATCGGCGGCCCGTGGCGGATCTTCGCCGGATGTTCGCCGTAGGGCGCTCCCGGCACCACCTGGAATCAAGGAAGGAACTGGAGGGCTTAGAATCGCCCCGCCAGTTAATTGCCATCCTCAGATTGGAACAGAGATGGCTAGAGCAATCCCCCCCGTGGGTGCGGCAGCCGGCAACCAAGGCCATCGTCGGGGTCACACCTACAAGGGATAGATTCCAAAAAGGGGAGGGGCATCAGTCGGTTTGGCATCAGAGGAAGCCATTGAAGGAAACGAGGCGATGCGAGGCGCCCGGTACAAGAAGCTCAAGGAGGAGATGGCCGGCGGTGAGCTTCGTTCGATTCCGGCGAACAAGGAAGAATCAGAGGGGGGCTTTCAGGCTAGGTGTTCGATTGAAGGCTAGAGGAGCCAGGGGGACATCCTCGGGAGCACATAAGTGGCTTGCACTCGCATGGTGTCGGAGCTCGTGTGCATGGCCGTACGGAGGCCATGGCGGCTCGGTTGGGGGCATCAAGGAGGGAGGGAAGGATGTCTAGGGAGTGGAGCATGGCCAGGGGGTTCTCCGGGAACAGATAGAGAGAGAGAGAGGAGGGGGTTTGTAGTGAGCGGGAGCCCGAGCTTCCACCCACAAGTGTTCGACAGAGGACCAAGGGAGAAGGAGGAGGCAAGGGGACGAATGAAGGTCACGGGAGCGCTTCTGGGAGGTTCACAGAGCAGGAAGTCGAGAATTTGGTCTAGAGCGTGCGTTCCAAGTGGCGGAACGCGAGGGACGTGGAGAGCACGCTTTGGACACCATGGCCAGCTTATGGCCGAGAGAGAAGGATACAAAGAGAGGGATGGGAGTTCTTCCAGGGAGTCACAGGTTGCATTAGGAGCCTAGTGGTACACGGGATCTACCTGGAATGGACTGAGGGAGTGGAGTAGAAAAATGGGGGGGGGGTTGATCACCATCCTTGTCCTCATGTAGGTGGATGAGCTAGAGGGAGAGAGAGAGAGAGGTTATGGCTGGGTAGACCATGTCTAGGAGGGTGGAGAGGATATTTTCCATCTCTCAGAACAAGAGAGCGATAGATAGAGTGCAATAATGGATCAAGACATGGATGAACCCAACAATGTCCAAACTAACCAGTCGAGGTTTTTGATTGTTTTCACCAATAATATGAATAGAACATATATGAAATATCATGTCCATTGGATAGAGAATCAAAAATGAAGTCTAGGGGTGGTGGTCTCAAGGTTTTATGAAAATATATCTTTCACAAAATTTTGGGAATTCGAAAATGGCAGAAATAGTTTTTAAATGTTTTCTCCAAAATTTTAATTACAACTTGCAAATAGTTTTGCCTAAAATGGTCCCACATGTCCATAGGCATGTTGTGTAGTTTTTCCAGGATTTTAGGAAATAGTTTTCTTCATAAAATATTTAAAAGTCCATTTCTGGCCTTTTGTAAAATGGAAAATAATAAATAGTAAAATGTTTTTAAAACAAATATTTTTTAGTTGGTAAGTGAGAGTATATAATATAGGTCTCAAAAGTGATATTTCATAAACAACTCTTTTGAAAATAATTGAGGCATCAAGTGGAAAAAGGGTGAAAACATGAGTTTATATAATAGGTTAAAACCATGAGAGATAAAAATTAAATGGTCATTGGAAAATAAATGGACCATATGGAGGTGATGTATGGGTCATGGAGATGACAAGGGTAGGTTCATTGGACCTGAAAACAACAAGGAGTGATTTGGAGTAACATGGACAAAGTGCTTCATAATAAAAGAGATATGATCATTATTCTAGGGATGCCTTCAAAAGGACTTTGATAGATGATATCAAAGGGTTTCAATATACAAAATAACAACTTAGATGGATATCATAGATATATACAAGGAGATGTATGATGGTGCATCGATGATTAGCTCAGGATTTGCCATAGAAACATGTCTCCAAAGTTGGAAGCTTTTAAGAAAACATAAGATGATATGGGCATGTGATGGAATATGATATTGATGCTTGACCTTGCTATTACTAGGTTTTATTTTATTAAAACAACACACATTCATCAACAAAAATAAATAAATACTTCAAAGCAAACACAAGATAAAAACACACAGCAAGCAGATAAAAATAACAAGACACACAGGATCACCCAAACAACTTAGTTCTTCAATTTAATTTCCAGGTGTGTTTCTCAAGTGTTAATTTTAGGTAGTGATCAAGACATACCATGACAATAGGATTTTGGAAATAGGTTCAGCTCAAAAGTTGTTATTCCCAAATAATATAATTGAGGTAATACACAGGGGTAACATAGTCCCCTTTTATTTCTTTTGCAAAAGAAGGAAGTGAGGAGGAGTTTTGGAAATACTTGCAAAAACTTCTTGGTTGAAAACAGGTTGGAGATGATTAGCTCCAAAATACATTCCTCTAGTTTTTGGAATTATCTTTTGTTTTCTCAAAACTAGGCCTTTGGGCTTCTTCTAAAATCAAAACATTCTCAAAAAGGTTTTTGCTAAAAGAGTGTCATGGATGAAGATGATAAGCTTTCTTGTCATGACTTGATCACAAGGGTTGTGTTTGAAGAAAGTTATGATCATTGGTTTCAATGTTAGTTGTTAACAAACTCAAACAGAAACACAATCAACAAGCAAATAGAAAATAAACACAAGCATTAGCCAAACATATTAAAAAGTTTTTCTTGGCCCTTATTTTTGGGTTATTGAAAATAAGTTTTTTCTTGTCTTCCAAAAATTGGGCTGTTACAGCTCTTCCCCCGTTAAAATGAATCTCGTCCTCGAGATTCGTAAGGGAAAACAAGGAAGAGGGTTTTCTTAACAAACAACAAAAACAAAACTCTTTTTAACAAAAATTTAAGTTTTTCTCAGGTTTTAAGAAAACCAAATTTTTTTTCTTCAAGCCTGAAGATGAGACTAGCTACTCACCAAGGGGGTCATAGAGACCTAGTTGTGTAGGGGTAGAGGCTACAAACAACAAGTGATCCTGTCAAGATTTTCTCACGATTTGAAAGGGAGTGAGAAGCTTGGTACACCTGGAGTTTTCTGGAGTCATACACCGACGTGTGGGACCAGGCCCACTTGGCAGTCGATGCCCTTATCTCTTCTTCTTCTTATTCTTGCCTGGCCTTCTCTCCTGGTGCGCACACCCTTGGCATCAGGGTGTCCCACCCACTATGAGCTCAGGGTGGGCTGACACCTCGCTATGAGACTGCTGTGAGTGCGACATGTCGATTCTTTGACCACTTGGTGGAGGGATGCGCCGGTGATTTCGCGCCATTTGCGAGTACTGCGGCTGGATTCTTCGGCTTTTCTCGCGTAGTGCTCGACGGAAGAGAGGGCTCTGCTCCTACCGCTATAAAAGGGGTCGCCGAGGTTCACGAAATCGCACCACACAATGGGTTTCATTTCTCAGCTCGTCGATGATTTCTTCAAGGAGTACGTCACCCTGCTGGAGCGAGCAAATTCCCTGGAGCACTTCGTCATCGTGTTGTTCTTCAGCTGTGGCCTGGTGGGGTGGGTCACGGTGACCGTGGTAGATGTGGTCTGCACCGCCTGGGGCATCTATGACTGGTGGTCTGGCTCGAGGAGCATACCGCGGTGGAAGAACGACAAGCAGTGGCGCCGGTGGCTGCGGTGGTGGAGGTCCAAGCTGGTGGCACAAGGCCAGGAAGACTCGAGGGGCTTCGCCGTCGCCTGACTCGGTGCTCGGCGTCAGGTGAGACTGGCTCACAGTCAAACCAGGTTCCAGCCAGCGAGGGCTAGGCAATGTTAGTGTCTACACCGGGGTAGGTGTAATGGTCTGTGTTGGAAACAGACTTGTATCTTACTTTATGAAACTTTCATTTGACACGTGCATTGTTATCCCTCAAATCATGTATCCCTTTGAATTTCCAGTGAAAATTGTAGCTCTGAAATGATTCTTCTTCTGCTTCTGGGTGTTGGGGAAAAACAGAGGGATGTGGGTGCACTAACTTGTTAATACGTTGAAACGCTGGTGCAAAAAGATAAAAAAGGCAAGTTTTTCATACTGATAAACATAGTTGTGGAAAAACTACTCAATTAGAACAGAGCAAGGCAATCCAACAAACACAATTTAATTTAGCAAACAACACTCAGTCAAAGGCAAACCAGGTACTGTAAGCACCAGCAAACGTCTAGAATCGATGAAGAACGGGTAGCTCAATCAAAACAACTGAGCAAAACCTGACAAATCCTATGGGTCTGAGTGAACCAGAGTGGTTGAAGCCTTCATATTGTTAACATCGTTGTAGATTGTCGTTGTTGAGCTTGATACTTGGCAGGATCTTCTGATCTCGGGATTTCCTTCATCTTGTTTTGGATTGAAAAATGGCTTGACAGTGAGATCACTTCAGGGTTGAAGGTTGTAACAGGTCTTCAGTATTAGTGTAGCATTCACTCTGATCTTGAGGTCTTCAGGAGGAAGTTTATTTTTCCTTCAGGTTGTTGATTACTAAGGTCTTATTGGGACATCGTCAAGTATGTAATTTTTAATAAAAAGATAATAGAGAAAAACTTTTTGGTATACTTTTAAATGAAAACCAGGGTTTTATAAACTCATGTTTATTTGTTTACAAAATATTTTGAGCCATGAAAACAAAGGACCAAAAAGGTATGTTTACTATTTTCTCTACTTTTCCTCAAAAATTCTGTTTTATAAACCATGCAATGATTTTATTGAAGATATGAGAAAGATGGAAACCATGCTTAGGATTCCATAGATAAAAAAAATTTAGGCAGTAATATAGTTTTTACCAAAATATTTTTATTTCCTATCTGACGTCCGTGCTAAACTAAGGTCTCCTAAAGTTAGGATATGCTCTGATACCAAGTCTGTGGGGACCCTAGACTAGCAGTCCGAGACCTCCAGTATGGATACATTCACGATCCCATGATCAGTTAGTCATGAACAACATACTCGAGTTGGCATTTCAGATAACAACATCCACTACACGAATACACGGCTTACACAACTGGTCACATGACTCAGTTGAAAACAACAGCCACGCAGGGCAGGAACACACACTAAGAAACAGCGGAAGTCTACCAAACACACTCGTGGTAAACCCAAGTCATGCCTTGACTACCTACAGGCTACTGACTTGGAGGCGTTCCTAGCTCGCACAGTTGTCAGCGACACCATCTTCTTCGGGTTTTCTCCTCAAAGTCTGGCTAAGACAATAGCCAGGGACGAAACCATTGTGAGTACATTGGAATGTACTCGCAAGACACCCCAAATGACAGCTAAACATGCAAGTATGCATATATGTGGGTGGTAGGAAGGCTGTAATTAGAGTTGTGGGGGAATCCCCCACAGCCCCCCCATTTATTAAAAGATTAAAAAGTTATTTACAATATTTACACTATTTACAAGGGATTCAGGGGAGTGAATCAATCCATGATGTCAAAAAAACAGAGAACTCTCTCTTCACCCTGTACTTAAGCAGGGTGACTTTCTGAATAAACAGGGCCTTCCATCCCCTAAAACTGGGTCTGATGTTCTTAAAAATCCAACCATTTCTCTGTTTCCAAATGCCCCAGCAGGCCAGGATCACTATCTCCTCAAAGCAAGGACCAGAGAAATGCCTCTTGGCAAGCCTGATTGTAAAAATTGGAGAACTTGGAATCCAAGGAATTTGCAGATAGTTCCAAATCCTTCTACTGTAGGTGCAATTAAAGAACAAATGCCTCCAGTCTTCATAATCATGAGCAGAACAAAGGACACATTCAGAAGAATCACTAACATTCCAATGGCTTCTAATCAACATATCCCTGGTGTTAATTCTATCATGCAGCACAAGCCAGGCAAAGAATTTATACTTAGACTGACATTTACTCTTCCAAATCCCATAGGATAGCACATCATGAGGAAGACTACAAAAATGGTGTTTATAAAAAGAGCTTGGATAAAATTTGGCAGATGAAATAGAACTTCTCCATTGATCTTTCTCACTTGACTGGAGTCTAAAATTGAGAATCATACTTTTCAACACCATTAACTCATCATTTGCTTGGGTAGTCAATGGGAGAGAAAAATTCTGAATACAATCTGTGTGCAAGAAGAAATCATTGACAGATTGAAGCTTATCTTTAGCAAAAGAAAATAACCTTGGGAAAGTTATCTTAAGAAATTGGGGTTGCCAATTATCCTCCCAAAAAAGAACAATGAAACCATTCCCCACAAAGCATGTTGTGATTTTTCTATATTCCTCAGATAAAGCCAGAATATTTTTCCACCAAAATGAACCTGACTCAACCACAGCATGAGGGACAGACTGATGATAGTATGCATCAGTAATGAGCTGAACCCAAGGTAGATCTTCCTGATTATAAAATTTATCTATGTGTTTGAGTAGAAGAGCAGAATTGTGCACTTTCAAATTCAGGATCCCAAGTCCGCCCCTTCTTTTTAGGCTTACACACCATAGACCAAGCTGCAAGGGAATTAGCTTTGACCTTCCCTCTTTTTCTCCACAAACAGAGTCTTCTTGCTCTGTCAATGACCTCAATAACACCAGCAGGAATAACCAAAGAAAGCATGTAGTATGTTGGTAGGGAAGATAGCACAGAGTTTACCAGCACCAACCTATAACCATAAGAGAGGAAGGAGGAAGTGGCAGATAGCCTTCTCTCAACTCTATCAATGAGAGGATAAAAATCTTTAATAGTGGGTCTAGTAATGCCCATGGGAAATCCAAGATAAGTGAAAGGCATAGACCCAGTTCGACACTGGAAAAAATCAGCCAGAGCAATGGTTTCTTCAGAAGTAAGATTGATAGGAATCATAGAGGATTTGTGAAAATTGACTTTCAATCCTGTGAAGGCAGCATAAGTCTGCAAAATATCTTTGAAGACAGTCAGGTCTTTTTTACAGGCTGGTAGAACCACTATGGTATCATCAGCATACTGAATAATGGGAAAATCTTTTCGAACTAGAATAGGAGAGGAGAGTAAACCATCATTGTAGGCCTTATTGACTAGGCTTTGTAGTAAATCAGCACCTTCAACAAAGAGAAGAGGAGACAGTGGATCTCCCTGTCTAACTCTTCTTTTGCAGATAAATTTCTTGCTAGGAATCCCATTAAGAAGCACATAGGAAGAACCAGAAGAAAGTATTTCTCTGACCCAACAAATAAATAGTTCTGTAAATCCCTTCACTCTCAAGACTTGTAAAATGGCATCATGATCCAAGGTATCAAAGGCTTTTTCAAAATCAATTTTAAGGACCACTATTTTCTTCCTGGATTGTTGGTATTGGAATAGGAATTCAAAAGACCAATCATGACAGTCCTGGATAGTTCAACCCTTTATGAAACCATATTGGTTATCATGAATAGTATCACAAATAATGTTCTGCATTCTATTAGCAATCAGCTTGGTGACAAATTTGAGACAGGTATTAGTCAATGAAATTGGCCTGAAATCATTAACAGCCTGAGGGGAGTTAGTCTTTGGGATGAGAGTGATGTAAGAGTCATTTATAGTTTGCAAAGACAGATTCCCTGAGTGAAAATCATGGCACAGTTGAAAGAAATCTTGTTTTAACACATCCCAACATTTTTTCACAAAAAGGCCATTGAAACCATCAGGCCCTGGAGCTCTATCAGCCTTAAGAGACTTCATAACATTAACAATTTCCTCAGAGGTGAAAGGCACAATAAGACAGTCCAAATTGACAGAAGGCTTTATAAAATTGGAAAGATTTAAAGGCTGAGTGATAATGGTGGAGACCCCCATTCTATTATTGAAGCATGCCCGAAACGCAGCTGCCTTATGATGATGATCAATCATTGAGATCCCTTCTTCATTTTTAATCTCAGCAATAGTATTAAATCTAAATCTTACAATAGCTTTGGCATGAAAGAATTTGGTATTTTCACCACCAAGTTGCACCCATCTGATGGTACATCTATTTTTCCAATAAGCAGATTGTGAAAGAAGAAGCTTATTCAGGTGGGATTTAACAATATTTCTAAAATTAAATTCGGGCCTGCTAAGACTCCTTTCCTCTTCCAAAGTATCCAAGATCAGAATGACCCTGTTGCAATTAGAAATTAAAATCTTCAGATTAGAGAGATTTCTACCCCACCTTTTGAGTTCATGCCTGATGTTTTTAAGTTTAGCAGTAATGGTGGCAGCAATGTTATTCTTCTTCACTGGCCATTTCCAAACTTTATCAATAAGGTCCATGAAACCTGGCTGATGAATCCAATGATTCTCAAACCTGAAAATCATGGCTTTTGGAATGGTGGTTGAGATGGAGATGACACATGGGACATAGTCAGAAGTGGACTTAGCAAGAGGCATAACCATAGTATTAGGGTAGTTTAAAGTCCACCAAGTGCTGGTAAAAAACCAATCCAGCTGCTCAAGAAGGGGTTGATCTTGCATATTGGACCATGTAAAGGACCTACCTTTTAAAGAAATTTCAATTAAACTAAGATGGCTAACGTTTTCATTAAAAATGAAAATATCATTCATGTTTGCCCCAGGTTTATTTCTATTTTCCACAGATCTAATAAAATTGAAATCACCCACCAGCAGCCAATTTTCATGTGAGGGGATTATCAAATCATGAAGTCATTGGACAAAGATATCCCTGTCTAACCCACTGCAAGGACCATAAACAGTGATCAAAGTCCAGGAGGATAGATTGTGCTTAGAAGTAAAACACAATTTAATGGCAGACTTGAAGCATTCGATCAATTCTCCATAAAAAATAGCACTGTTCCAGAGAACAATAATGCCACCAGAGGCTCCAACAGATGGAGAGAAAACAAATTTATCAAACCTCTTAGGACAAAAGGATCTTATGAAACTGTGATCAAAATCTTCACATTTTGTTTCTTGTAAACAAACAATAGCACACTGGCTTTCCTCAATTTTGTTGTAGACCAGTAGCCTTTTATTTTTGTCATTAAGTCCCCTGATAGTCCATTCCAATACTTTCCAATCCAAGAATAAATATGATGTACTATCCATTGAAATAAAGGACTAATGGATCAATGTAGCAATACCAGACAGCTACAAGAATTAAAATTCACACGGGATAGGACTGAAACATTGAAGCAATACTTGGATAGTTCACTGATATATCCACAAAAGGGGCCCAAAAGCAAAAGTTACATTACAATATAAAGCTCCCAAGAGAAAACCAAAGAGTACAGGTGCATCCAAGGACAGAAGTAATTACAATAATATAGACGTCCTAACATTATTACTTCTTCTTGTCCTTAGTAGAATCAGGGACAACATCAAGCTTGTCCTCAGTGAGTTCTTCATCTGCAATCTCCAGAGCCCTTCCAACATGTTGTAGAACATCAATTGGGGTATGAGGAGTGACAGGAGCATTATCTGCAGTAGGCCTAGCAGATCTTGGCTTCTTCCTGGGCTATGGGTTGTCCTGCATTGCCACTAGCTTGAAACCATTGTGCAAGGCAGCTTGCCTGGTACTTCTTCTGACTGAAGATTCCATAGAAGGAGTGCCCATTTTACCTTTCCTTTTTTTCCTTGATAGGATATCAGAAGAAGGAGAAGGAGTACACTCAATACTCTTATGGGGAACACTAGGGAGTGGGACATAAGAATCACGATAGCTTTCAAAGCACAATTTCCTAGGAGCTCTCTAGGCTTTGAAGAACCTTCTGTGGGCAGTAAACTGAAAAATAGTCCCTTTAAAAGGAACAATGACATCAGTAATCAGAGAAAAGGGACTAGGAGAAAGTCCATAAGACCTGACAGTTGACATGTATTGGAGGGGAACAAATTTCTTCAGCAGAAGCTCCCATTGCATGGATGGGGGAAGGGAAGGCCCATACATGTGTGAATTCTTCTGCACCCACGGCCAAGAAAAAAGACTGGAAGCAGGTGGTGGAACATGTGCAGTGTGGACCTGCAACATGTTGACAACAAGAACATTCTGATTAACAGAATTGTCAGAGTCAGAGCTGACTGTAGAATTAGATTCCTGTAAAGGGAGGTGGTGGTCCCAGCCCCCAACTTGCCCAGCTTCCAGGTCTTGCTGCTGCATCTCAACATCATCATGTTGCTGATTGGGAAACTCTGCCATTGGTGGAGGAAGATTCCAACCAAGTTCAGGGTACTGAGGCATCACAAAATTACCTAGATCTTGTTGCAGGTGACCAGGTAAGGGATGTGGGTTCCCATCAAACGGCATCAGGTCTTCATCAGGTGGAAGAACTTCATCAAATTCCGCAGACAAGATATAACAGGGGGCTGTCCAGGATTCTCTCACTGCTCCAAGTGTGCTGAAATTCCCAAAGACAATATCTCGAGGTACTAGCTGAGGAGAGATAAAGGTAACAAAAATCATAGTTCTATCCAGGATACCATCGAGGTGATGCCAATGGTGGAATCTTCCGAAAGGATACACAATATTTTGTAAATCTCTGTCATTGCGGAAATCATAGGGAACCCCAAGCAGCATAATCCAACCAGTGCGAGAGCCAATAGCCAATTTATGCAATTGCGTGCGATTATGATGATTGACAAAGAGCACAAAAATATTCTCCTGAACCAGGGTAGAGCACGCAGCAGGGCTATGCATCTTGAAAAGACCAGTACCAAAGAGGCAGGGCTGTGCATCCTCAACAACACGCTGAAGAGTTTGTTCGATATAGTCACGAACCTGCAATCTCCAGAACTGCTCTTCTTGTGGCAACTGCTCTGGTTCCACAATAGCCACGCAGTAAACTTCATGGGCTCTGGAGGGGGGAACTGTAGGTGTGTAGAAGGAACGAGGGAGTCTCGAAGGCCCTCCGTCAACGATTTGGAAACCCTGCGGCACCCACCTCGCCGGATTGAGCTCGAAGGTCGCCATGGTTTTTGGAGTAACCGAGGAGGGCTCGTTGAAGACAGGGGCAGGGGTTAACCGACAGGTGGAGGTGGCCTTGTCAGGGCGAGGTGGGGCGGAATATGGAACGGCCCCGGCTGACTCTTGGGTTTTCACGGAGGGACACGGCGGCAATTTTTTTGGAACCCAAATACGAGATGAGTTCCGTTTACGAAAACAGTTTCTTTCAATGTGGCCATAAGAAAAAAAATACGACATCTAATCTCACTAGTGCATTTATCTTTGTCATGTTTCATAGAGAGGCATCGAGCACATTTCTAGAAACGGTAAGCAATGACATCAATGACTTCTTTTAGGCCTAACTGTCCCATGTCCTCAGGGGGAGCAAGAACAACTTGATCCAAATTATAAGGAGATGGCAAAATAGGAGCTGAATCTGTTTTAGCATTAAAAGAACCAAAAGTGATATACAAGGATTTTGAAGATGGATTTGAATACCCTTTGCAAGCATCATAACTAATAGAATCCGAGAAAACCAATTTATTGCTCACTGATTTTGAAGATTTGAGGCTAGACCTTGGAACAGGTAATTTCAGAGCATCCAAGCAAAGTTGGACTTTCTTTTTGGTTGGACAACACAGCACCATGGCAGGAGACCCAACTGTTGCAAACGGTAACGAACTTAATCCCCACACTCTGAATGTCCCATTATTTCCTTTCTGGCGACAATTCGGTTCGGGGGACTCTAACCCCTATAACACTTTGAGGTAGACACGGACTAACAACGATAACAAATTAGCTATACCTCGTTCCCATATTGAGGTAATGTGGCAGTACGGCTTGGTTGTCCGGCGAATACTAGGTTATGTGTCATTTTTGGAAAACAGGTTGAAAACACTTCCTCCTTCACAAACCTCCCTCGGACAAGGTCCCACCTTTCCTCGGGTTTTTCCAAAGACATTTGTTTTTTCCAAAAACATCAAGTTAAAGTGTCCACTAAGGGACTTAAGTTGATTAGATGATACTAAAATATCTAAAGGCCTTGGTAACACCAAGATTATATAGTGCATATTGCATATTAGATACATAAAATAAATAGTGGTATAGTCCACTAAAAGAATAGTTTTTGAATTAAACTTTTGTAAAACTTCAGAAGTAAAAGATGCATGATAGATAATGATAAGTAAAACAACAGCAAGCATTTAGAGTGGCTTGCCTTGGCACTGGTCCTGATCTTCCTCTTGAAATAAACAAGAGTTGCAATAATAACCGCTCCGTGAAATAATACCGTCTTCGTTATCTAACGTCGTAAACTAAAAAAGGAAAACACCCAATCAGAACCAAACAAAGGCAAGCACTTGACAAAAAGTAAACATACAACAAGCATTTCATCAAACAAGTACACTCACAAACAAAATTACTAGGGTGCACACCAACAAGCAAAACATGCACAGACAACACCCATGTATAACACTAAAAATGATGTTTTGGATCTTCAACCAAAATGGCATGAGTCCAGTGGGTGTGCCACTCTCATAACATGCCCAAATAAGGTTAAATGAATCTCTGGTCATTCATGAGGATGAACAAAATAACAAGAAAACAACCTAGGAACACATACACATGCATAGGAAAATATTATCAAGCAATACTACAAGCCCATAGTAACACATGATTTTCTAAACATGGAGAATGAATATAACCAGTAGCTAAGCAACCTAATAACAGAGACAAAACAATACCAAACATGTCATGGCATCACTCAATGCATGAAAATAATCATGGAGCAAAAATACTACTAAAATTAGAGATGCAAAAGGGGCCATTTAGACATGCATACATGCATAACCATAATGGATCACCGAACATGATTTATTATAACTTGATAGATCTATAATATGACATCCAAATAACAGAGAAAACAACACCTAGACATGCTAGTAATATCAAAATAACAATCTAATCAATGCTTTAAAAATTAAGGATGCAAAATAACAACTAGGGCAGAAAGTCATCTAAAACTAACATGCATGACAATTTTACCTAGAGCTCACTCGAGCATGCAATCAAGTATAATATTCTAAAATAATATTAGCGATGCTATGTAAAACAATACTAAAACATTTATTCAAGTCATCATACCAATATGAAGAATAACATAATTTACCTATTATTACTAGGAAAACAACCCTATGTGATTTAAACTATAACTAACATGGGTTTTCACACACAATTCCTAACATGATAGTGTAACACTCAAGGAGAAACTCAAACAAGTATTACCACCCTAAACATGCTAGGAAACATATTTATGACAAAAACAAAGCAACACAACAATTTATAAAGGCATGACAATAATAGACAGAAAATGGCTATTTAGTAACTAATCCACGAATCCTATTATGTAACTCCTAAATCATGAAAACTTACTAACCTAGTATAACGTGCTCCTAGTCACTAGCAAACCAACACAATTGGATTCACTTCAAAAATCATCACCAATAAAATTAAATAATTCACAGAAGTGCTCTGTGTCCTAAAACTAACATGCATGCCATTTTCAATCAACAACTCAAGTAAACACAAGGCCAACTACCAAAGCTAGACATTTTCAAGGGCTACTCAGAACAGTTCAGTTTGCACGATTTGGATACTTAAAACTCAAGTTATTAAATAAAAGGTGTTAATGAGTGCTTCTGCCATTTCTTTTATTTCTCCTAAAATATACCACAAAATACAGATCTACAAGTTGGAGATGGTTAATAATTTGAAGATCTAGAACTGTGATTTTTAGTTTTGCAAGATTTACTGGTTAACATTTTTATTTTGAATTAAAGTAAACAGCCAGAAAACAGATATGGTTGAAAAGGATTAATCAACCTGCAGAAAAACAAAACTGGGCCAAATCTGCGAGGAGGATGGGCCGCGCAAGGCAGGACGGCCCGCTGGCCAGCGCGCGCTGCCGAAGCGGTACGCGTCCGTCAGATCTAGTATCAGAGGCTGAGATTCAAAGTTCAAACGTTTGAAAGGATCCGTTGGATGCGGATCCAACGGCTGCGAGGACGCCGCGTCGTCGCGCGTCGGCGGCGACCATTTTCTGGCGGTGGAGAACAGCAGATCAGCGGCCCGTGGCGGATCTTTGCCGGAAGTTCACCGTAGGTCGCTCCCGGCACTACCTGGAAATGAGGAAGGCACTGGAGGGCTTAGAATCGCCCCGCCAGTTGATTGCCTTCCTCAGATTGGAACAGAGATGGCCAGAGCAGTCCCCCCCCCCTCGTGGGTGCGGCGGCCGGCGACAAGGCCATCGTCGGGGTCACACCTGCAAGGGATATATTCCAAAAATGGGAGGGGCGTCAGTCGATTAGGCATCAGAGGAAGCCATTGAAGGAAACGAGGCGATGCGAGGCGCCCGGTACCAGAAGCTCAAGGAGGAGATGGCCGGCGGTGAGCTTCGTTCGATTCCGGCGAACAAGGAAGAATCGGAGGGGGCTTTCAGGCTAGGTGTTCGATTGAAGGCTAGAGGAGCCAGGGGGACATCCTCGGGAGCACATAAGTGGCTTGCACTCGCATGGCGTCGGATCTCGTGTGCATGGCCGTACGGCGGCCATGGCGGCTCGGTTGGTGGCATCAAGGAGGGAGGGAAGGATGTCTAGGGAGTGGAGCATGACCAGGGGGTTCTATGGGAACAGATAGAGAGAGAGGAGGAGTTTTGTAGCGAGCGGGAGCCCGAGCTCCGAGCTTCCACCCGCAGGTGTTCGACAGAGGACCAAGGGAGAAGGAGAAGGCGAGGGGAGGAATGAAGGACACGGGAGCGCTTCTGGGAGATTCACGGAGCAGGCAGTCGAGAATTTGGGCTAGAGAATGCGTTCCAAGTGGCGGAACGGGAGTGACGTGGAGAGCACGCTCTTGACACCATGGCCAGCTCATGGCCGAGAGAGAAGGAGACAAAGAGAGGGTGGGAGTTCTTCCAGGGAGTCACAGGTTGCACTAGGAGGCTAGTGGTGCACGGGATCGACCTGGAATGGACAGAGGGAGTGGAGTAGAAAAATGGGGGGGGGTGATCACCATCCTTGTCCTCATGTAGGTGGATGAGCTAGAGGGAGAGAGAGAGAGGGTTATGGCTGGCTAGACCATGTCTAGGAGGGTGGATAGGATATTTTCCATATCTCAGAACAAGAGAGAGATAGATAGAGTGCAATAATGGATCAAGACATGGATGAACCCAACAATGTCCAAACTAACTAGTGGAGGTTTTTGATTGTTTTCACCAATAATTTGAATAGAACATATATGAAATATCATGTCCATTGGATAGAGAATAAAAAATGGAGTCTAGGGGTGGTGGTCTCAAGGTTTTATGAAAATATATCTTTCACAAAGTTTTGGGAATTCAAAAATAGCAGAAACAGTTTTTTAAATGTTTTCTCCAAAATTTTAAATACAACTTGCAAATGTTTTTCTATAAAATAGTCCCACATGTCCATAGGCATGTTGGGTAATTTTTTCCAAGATTTTAGGGAATACTTTTCTTCATAAAATATTTAAAAGTCCATTTCTGGCCTTTTGGAAAATGGAAAATAATAAATAGTAAAATGTTTTTAAAACAAATATTTTTTAGTTCGTAAGAGAGAGTATATAATATAGGTCTCAAAATTGATTTTTAATAAACAATTCTTTTGAAAATAATTGAGGCATCAAGTGGAAAAAGGGTGAAAACAGGAGTTTATATAATAGGTTAAAAACCATGAGAGATAAATAATTAAATGGTCATTGGAAAATAAATGGACCATATGGAGGTGATGTATAGGTCATGGATATGACAAGGGTAGGTTCATTGGGCCTGAAAACAACAATGAGTGATTTGGAGTAACATGGACAAAGTGCTTCATAATAAAGGAGATATGATCATTATTTCTGGGATGCCTTCAAAAGCACTTTGATAGATGATACCAAATGGTTTCAATATGCAAAATAACAACTTAGATGGATATCATAGATATATACAAGGAAATTTATGATGGTGCATTGAAGATTGGCTCAGGATTTGCCATAGAAACATGTCTCCAAAGTTGGAAGCTTTTAAGAAAACAGAAGATGATATGGGCATGTGATGGAATATTATATTGATGTTTGACCTTGCTATTACTAGGTTTTATTTTCTTAAAACAACACACATTCATCAACAAACAGAAATAAATACTTCAAAGCAAACACAAGATAGAAACACACAGCAAGCAGATAAAAATAACAAGACACACAGGATCACCCAAACAACTTAGTTCTTCAATTTAATTTCCAGGTGTGTTTCTCAAGTGTTAATTTTAGGTAGTGATCAAGACATACCATGACAATAGGATTTTGGAAAGAGGTTCAGCTCAAAAGTTGTTATTTCCAAAAGAATATAATTGAGGTAAAACACAGGGGTAACATAGTCCCCTCTTATTGTTTTTGCCAAAGAAGGAAGTGAGGAGGAGTTTTTGAAATACATGCAAAAACATCTTGGTTGAAAACAGGTTGGAGATGATTGGCTCCAAAATACTTTCCTATAGTTTTGGAAATTATCTTTTGTTTTCTCAAAACTAGGCCTTTGGGTTTCTTCTAAAATCAAAACATTCTCAAAAAGGTTTTTGCTAAAAGAGTGTCATGGATGAAGATGATAAGCTTTCTTGTCATGACTTGATCACAAGGGTTGTGTTTGAAGAAAGTTATGATCATTGGTTTTAATGTTAGTTGTTAACAAACTCAAACAGAAACACAATCAACAAGCATATAGAAAATAAACACAAGCATTAGCCAAACATATTAAAAAAAATTGTTGGCACTGATTTTTGGGTTATTGAAAACAAGTTTTTTCCTGTCTTCCAAAAATTGGGATGTTACACCACACCTTGTGGTGGCGTGGCCAAGGGGACCCACGCCACCCTATGGTATGGCCACCCCGGTGCCCTCCTCCGGACACCTTGTACGTGACAGAAAATTAGGACCCTGGATTTTTGTTTCGTCCGATTCCGAGAATATTTCTGGAAAACCTTTTTTGAAACCAAAAACATCATAAAATAGGAACTGACTCCGTGGCATCTTGTCAATAGGTTAGTCCTAGAAAATCCATAAAAAAGCTATAAAGTGTATAGAAAACATGTCGCAATTGGCATCAAAACAACATGGAACATCAGAAACTATAGATACGTTTGAAACAGCGCCAGAAAGATCTTTGATGGCTGTTACGTGAGCCTATTGGGAGAGCCAAGCGCAAGGTTTGAAGAGCACAACAGCAAGTTTTCCCTCAGAAAGAAACGAAGGTTTAATCGACCGCTAGGAGAAAGAAATCACTTCTGAAGGTTGTTGACAGCTGATGTTGGCAGGGCGCACTACCAGGCTCAGTAGCAACATGGAATCTGCACGCAACACAACCAAGATATTTTTTCCCAATGAAACAGTGAGGTTGTCAATCTCACCGGTTTTGCTGGAAACAAAATATTAGATTTATAGTGTGGAAAATGGTATTTGTTTGGAGTGAAAGAAACGAGAACAATGATTGCAGTGAAAAGAAGAGTGCTTGCAGTAGGGTGTATTAGCAGTGTAAAATAATGGATCGGGGTCCACGGTTCACTAGTGGTGTCTATCCATAAAAGATAGATAATATGTTGGGTAAACAAATCACAGTTGGGAAGTGGTTCAGAAATAAAGGCTGCACCGTAGTGCATATGCAAGACATGATGCTTACTATGAGATTTATGTAGGCATTACAACATGATACATAGACCGTAACCCAACTGCATCTATGACTAATAATCCACCGTCACAACGTAATCCAACCAGACTTTGGGTATTAAGTTGCAAGCAACAGATTATTGCATTATGTAAAGTGCGTAATGTAAACAATAAAATTATCCTTAGACAAAGCATTGTTATTTTTTCCCTAATGGCAACCACACATCCCCCATCCGTCATATTTCTGTCACTCGAGCACAGATGAAAGGGAGGCATGAACCCAGTATCGAGCATAAATACTCCCTCTTGAAGTTACAAGCATCAACTTGGCCCGAGCATGTACTAGTAATGGAGAGCATGCAAGATCACAAATAACATAAACATGATAGAGATATAATCAACTTGACATAGCATTCAATATTCATCAGATCCTAACAAATACAACATGTAGCATTGCAGATAGATGATCTTAATCATGTTAGGAAGCTCACAAGATCTAAACATGGTGGCATAAAGAGGAAAAGACAACCATCTAGATACTGATATGGACCCGTTGTCCAAGGATGAACTACTCACGCATCACTCCGGAGGCATGCATGGTAATGTAGAGCCCTCCGGTGATGATTTCCCTTCCTGGTAGGGTGCCGGGGAGAGCTTCAGAACCCTCCTGAACTAGGGTTGACGATGGTCGACGCTATGAAACTTTTCGTGGATGGAGGCTCGGGTGTTTAGGGTTTTCCCGAGGAAGAGTATATACAGGAGAAAGGGCGATGTGGGCACCCGAGGGGCCCACACCACGTGGTGGCGCGGCCAAGAGGGGCGTCGCCCTATGGTGTGGCCACCTGGTGGCCCCCCTTCGAGTCTCTTCCGGACTCTGTGTACGTGACAGAAAAATAGGCCCCTAGAATTTCATTTCTTCCAATTCCGAGAATATTTCCAGAACAAATTTTCTGAATCCAAATACAACAGAAAATAGGAACTGGCGCTATGGCATCTTGTTAATAGGTTAGTCCAAGAAAATAAAAAAAATGTTATAAAGTGTATAGAAAACATGTAGCAATTGGCATGAAAACAACATGGAACATCAGATATTATAGATAGGTTTGAGACGTATCAAGCCCCCCAAGCTTAGTTCTACTCGTCCTCGAGTAGGTAGAACGATAAAAACAAAATAATTTCTAAGGTGACATGCTACCAACATAATCCTGATCATCATATTTGTAAAAGCTTTTGTGAGCTAAGATCAAAGTACTCTAAACATAGGCATGATGGATAAAATTTCAACAATGTAAACTTAGAAACCATGTTGCAACATGAAAAGAAACACAAACAAAAGATCATGCATAATGATTTAATGAAAGATATATGTTTGTTTCAAGCATAAAGAAAACAATATCAAAGTGGTATTCCGCTTGTCCTTAAAAGGAGAGAAAAACATAAATGCCAGAACACTTTCAGAGTTCAAGTGTGACTAGATACAAGTAATTTGAGAACAAGTAATAACATATCATGAATCAATAAATAATAAATTTTGGGACTGATGCACGTTATACTCAGAATGACAACTATGCTCTCTTAATTGGTGTATAATGTTAGAAGATGAAGACTCAACATAAAAGTAAAAGAAAGTCCCTTCGCAGATGGAAGCAGGGATTAACTCATATGCTATAGCTTTTTATTTTATAAGCAGTGGTATTGAAAACAATTTGAGGAGAGGTGTATGTCTATGTCAACGAATGGTAATGAAAAACTTATCATAACTCATGCCAAGCAAAGTGTTAGACATTTGAGAGCGGTTTCCGTTGTTTATTGGTTTCGCACTTCCCCCCACCATGCTTTTCACAAACCAGGGCTAGCTGTATCCACGGCTACCCACCAACTTTGATCAATCCATGGGGAAGTTCCTTTTTTGTCATATTAATTGGCACCAGCTCTCTACAAATTTAGATGAGAACAAATTCCATACTCATCGGGTTAAAGAGGGAGAAGAACATTGCTTGACATAAATCACAATAAACTTTAAACTACTTCCTCATGAGCTAAAACAGGGGCACAAAATAGGTATAATTTTGAAGGTTTTAAAGGTAGCACATGAGAAATTTACTTTGGAGTGGTGGTTAAATACCACATATAGGTAGGTATCGTGGACACATTTGGAGAACTTTTGGTTTTGGGGAGTTGGATGCACGAGTGGAGCTCATACTCAGTACATGTGAAGGCTAGCAAAAGACTAGGACCGACAAACTAAGAGAGCAATAATGGCCATAATCATGCATAGCGACAAAACCTTATTAATCAAAGCATAAATGGTATTACAAGTCAAATACTAAATGATCATAGAGGCTAAAGCTGACTAGTTTGTAGTCATAACTTGGTGTAAGCATGCGCCAAGTCAACCAAATAAAGCATTCGAATGAGAATACCAAAACATTATGCTTCGATATGATAAACACAACTCATGATTTCTTTCAATGGCACATTAAGCACTATCAGATATCTAAGACAAGTCATGCTACATCAATAACTACTAAGCATTAAAATAATATCTAGCATGACATGATAAATTCTAAGCCACAGTCTAAACAAGCTTCTTTTTGCACCGTTATACGTATGAAATATTTTATTGCTTTCCAACACCAGCACTTTATTTCAACAAAAACTCTCCATATAATTTATCAATGAAACAAGAGAGTACTACTACTCTACAAGAACTAACGGCTCTGAATAAGAAATTCATGAAAAACATGAGCTAAAAGGAGTTGAAGTAGCTAGACAAATATTAAGAATATGAGTATTCATATGAAAAAAAACGGAGTGTGTCTCTCTCCCACAAAAGAATGCTAGGATCCAACAAAATTTATTGCAGCAAAGAAAAGAAAATAAAAGAAAACAGACGCTCCAAGTAAAGCACATATGATGTGACCAAATAAAAATATAGTTTCACTAGAAGTCACCTAATAAGTTGCTGATGAAGAAGGGAATGCCTTGGGCATCCCCAAGCTTAGACGCTTGAGTATTCTTGGAATTTGCTAGGATAAACCACGGGGGCATCCCCAATCTTAGGCTTTTCACTCTTCTTTATCAGATTATGTCATCCTATTCTCTTGACCCTTGAAAACTTCCTTCACACCTAACTCGAAGTAATTGTCATTAGAGGGTTAGTGCAGAATCAAAAACTCACATGTTCTGCATGGACACAAGAATTATCAATACTTTCTAAACATTAGCTACAACAACTGATTTTTTGTGGAGCAAAGAAATCCACTCAACATTGTAAAAGAGAGAATGCAAACTAAAAAGGCAGAATCTATCAAAACCAGAAAAGTTTGTAAAGACAAATTTTTTCGAGGCACTTACGTTGCTCAAATCATATTACTCAGAACTATAAAAAGTTTCCTAAATTGCTTAGGATTATGCAAAAAAAAATCAGGTCGTTTTGATTTTTTGGGAAATTTATACGAATTAAACAGTGGACAACAAAAATATGTTTCTACGCACAATCCAAATCTAGTATCAGCTTTTCACTAGAGACTTTACTTGGCACAACAATTCGAAAAATTAAAGATACAAATGGGTTACTATAGAAGTAAATAACACCTTGACTCGAAGAAGAAAAAAAAAGGAAAATTGCAGAAATAAAACATGGGTTATCTCCCAAGAGTGCTTTTCTTTAACGCCTTTCAGCTAGGCACAGAAAGAAAGAATCAAGTGTTTTGAAATGAAGAAGCATCCAAATCATAACTTGTTCTCATGATAAAATCAAAAGGAAACTCCGTTCTCTTTCTAGGAAAGTGTTACATACCTTTCTTTAGTGGGAATTGATATTTAATATTCCCTTCTCTCATATCAACAACAGCACCAACAGTTCTAAGAAAAGTTCTTCCCAAAACAATAGGACAAGAAGCATTGCATTCAATATTCATAAAAACAAAATAAACAGGGAAAAGTTTATTATTAACCATAATAATGAAATCATCAACTCTTCCCAAAAGTTTCTTTTTAGAATTATCAGCAAGATGAACATCCAAATAACAGTGTTCTAAATGGTATATGAAGTATGAAATGTTCTCAGTCATTTGTTCATACAACCATTCCATTAGATACGTTACCAGATTGAGATACCTCTCACTGTGCAGACATGACGACAGTTGTTATCAAGTGGTCTTGCTAATAGATATGAACAGTAGGTAGTCATCATAGAGATATGAACGGTTGTCATCATAGACAAGCAAGTTAGTTGTGACTACTGTAGTGATAGTTGAATCATGTTATAACAAAGAAACAAATTGGTTGTTTAATGTACAATCAGATGTGTGATTTGGTCTGATGGTTGAATCATGTTTAATTTACAAGTTGGTGCTACTGTTATTATAATTTAATAAGAAATTTATGTTTTAAAGCAATTTTGAAAGAAGAAATAGCTGTTAAGAGTGCCATGAATTAGGGACACTTTGGCAGAGTGTCACTATTTCAATTGGGGGCACTTTGCCAAAGTGCCACTCAAACCTTTTAGTGGCACTTTTCCAAAGTGCCACTAAAACGTTTTAGTAGCACTATGACAAAGTGCCACTATACATATACTTTTAGTGGCACTTTGGCACTAAAAGTATATCTATAGTGGCACTTTGTCAAAGTGCTACTAAAACATTTTAGTGGCACTTTAAAAAGTGTCACTATAGATATACTTTTAGTGGCACTTTGCCAAAGTGCCACTAAAACCTTTTAGACACACGATCAACCGGGGCACTTTGTCAAAGTGCCACTAAAAGGTTTTAGAGGCACTAAGTACATATTTATGGGCACTTAAAAATGCCCCTAAATATCTGCCGTGTTGTAGTGATCTCTGGGTTATTTTTCAAAAAAGAAGGAGAGTATATGACTAATATGTAAATCAGTGACAGTTGTCTTACACAGTGATGGTCTGATGGATAGCTTAATGCATTGTCAAATATATAGTGTAGAGGAGCGAAGCTGTGAGCTATAAGGGCAGTCCCGGTTTGACATGTTCTTATTTAGATTGAGTATACAGTCAGGTCACACCCTCTTTGGTAGATTGTCATTTGTTGGAGGTTGTAAATGGAAATGGAAGATGTGCTCGAATAAATTTATATATAGCTCTCAATCAAATTTAAAACGGTACTCATTTTCGTTATTGTCTACTACACATTCTCTCGAAGACCTTGTACTCGGTGGCACCATTGGTTTAGCACCATTAATAGAGCGAAATTTTATTAATTTGCTAACACGTTTATCTGATGCTCCATGTGTTAGAAGGTTTCTTACAAAGCACACCGGTGGCTGATGTGAATGGTGAAGGGGTGACATAAGCAATTATCAAGATTGAAGAGCATGATATTTAGTTTGAGTAACCTAAACTACATGCTCTTTACCTCTGCTGGAAGGGGCTGTCGTTAAAATGTTAGAATATTCACTTGAATTATGTTTACATGTATGAGGCACGAAGAAATTTGAGCGGTGGTGGCAAAGTAGAATCTAATTACCTACTGTATTATGCTACAGTTTCTATTTTTGTCTCACCTATTCTGCCGTACCCTTAAACAGAATCAACCTCGGTGGCTGCAGCCTCAAGAACGAGCACCAGGAACTTCCATGGCGATGCAAAACTGGAGACAGAGGCAGGGGCGGTACCCTGGGTCGCTTCAGGAGAACCGGGGCAGCCGCCCTGCTCGTCCCTATGGTGGTGCTGCCAATCCAGACTGTTTGTAGACGCACAAAGTGGTTGAGCTTGAAACCAAATTAATGAGGGTTGAAAATTGGTTCCAAATGAGTTAGACCATAAGTTTGATGCTTGATTAGCCATCTTCGCTAATAAAAAGGTTGACAAAGGAACTTCATGAACTTTAGAATAATAATGATTCTTTTTTAGCCTTTGGAGTGGCCAAATGATCAGAGATTCACACATGATTACAATTGTATTAGCATGGTGGGAGTTAGTCAACAAAAGGAATGAGATAACCTGCAAAGTGCTGAAAGAAATGTACCTGGACAGTTTTGAGAGTGCTCTACATCAAACTTCTATGTTTCTCCAGATCCTCTGGACCGGCCAGGCAGCCAGCTAGAGTTCTGAATATTTGCTGCACTATCAGTTTCATTGTGAAATGATATTGGGAGCAAGGCTCCTTTTATCAATTTTCTTCTTCTTTTTTTTTGCCCTGGATGCACTAGCCTGTGGAGCTTTGCATGGTACACACATTTATGAACAAAGATTACAGGGAGGTGAAATGAGCCAAGCGGCAAGCGAATTGAACCAAGTACAGATAATCTTCTTTTCATGATCATCTCTGAACCGAGCAGCTGCGTCGCTCTGCACTTGACCAATACCCTAGTAGAGTTACTTGATGGCAGCACAAACAAGTCCGATTCAATGGCATTGCTGCCCGGGGGAAATGAGGGGCGCGTCTCCCCCGTGAAGGAGAGCAGAACTAGAAATGAGATAGTGAGCCACATTCCTAGGTCGAGGCGCTTCCTTCGAACGACCATCAAGATCTTCGTTCACTAAAGAGGCCCAGACTACAATGTTCTACTAGACGGCTTAACTAATAACATGGGCAAACAAAGCCACTCCACTGGGACACCAACTAGTATTTTCCCAATGCCTACGATTCCCATAATGTTCTACATGTGATCCACACATTCATCTCGGTACACCGTTGACGCTAGTTCTCTCCATACATATTTCTACCAAATTGTTTGTGTTGAAGAACACACACCCTAAAGTGTGGATTATACTGATAGACAATATGTACATGCCCGGTAATATATCTAGGGACCGATACGAGGACATCTCGCTCTAAACGGTAGTGATGGTGTTAGGTGTGGTAGCCTGGTGGGTGATGTTTGAATCAAATCTCTTGGCTTTCAAGGTACATATTCTTATAAGTTGGAATTGATACTATGTAAACGGTTCAGTTGCCTTGTATACCAACCACTTGAGCAAAACTCCACCTTCTCATGATAAAAGAAGCAATAGGGAATCCTTAATCCAAGCTCAGGAGAATTATTTACACCCCTGATATCTGTTTTCTTTTTTGTTCCGAAAAGGGAGGAGAGCATAAGACTAATATGTACAGACCAGTGGCAGTTGTCTTACACGGTGATGGTAGTTTAATGCATTGTTAAATATACACAACGGCAGTTCCCATCTCTCAGGCTTCCCCGCCTAGTGGAGCCCTGGCAGCACGCCTGAACCATGTCTTGAAGGCGGCGACCAAATGCGGGCAGTCATCCACGCTGCGAGTGGAGAAGCCTAGGCACTGTTGCAGCAGCTCCTGGGCGTCCTGGACAGGCAAAGTAGAGATGATCTGGAGAAATGTCTCCTCCAGGTCTTGGCAGTTTGTCGACTTATATCCACTGTGCATGGGTTGAGCAATGTCCCTGCATATGTTTAGGACAGGGAGCCAACTTCTGACCAGCTTCATCCTCACCTGAGAAAAAGATTGTGTTCTGAGATACCATATGGAAGACGAAAGACAGTAGAGTACAACAACCAAACAACAAGCATGAAGCCATGAACCAGCGCAAAATCTATGAGCTTCTACAGAAATCTGGCGACAGAGAGCAATAACATCTCCTAGACTAGAGATACAACTTGCTGTCCTTTTTGCTAGATATATCAGCATAATTCTCTGTGTCACAAGAAATACCACATTCAACAACCTAGACTAGATGCAAATCACCACTTTCTAAACCTGCTACAGATGACCAGATGCAACTATAAAGCCAAATATGTGTTTCAAATATCACTCAAGCAGTTAAAAACAAATGCATCAAACGATTCGAACTTGCAAAGCCTACTCATTTCCCAAAATTTAGGCTGAACTCACAAGCATAGTGGGTGGCCATCGAGGCCAAAGCAGATGAAGGAATGAAAATGACAAGCAACGGATACTAGCATGTGCGTGATATAATACAACCAAAGAACTGCACATGACACAAAAAAATAAACAAGTGAGCAGACGGAGAAGCAGAGATCAGATAATACCAAGGACAGATTATCTACAATGAGTTGTATCACAAACATTATGCACAGAGCAAATCAAGAGTTCCTTTGGAACATTTCAACTCTGTTATTTTATTCAGATGTTACTGTAGCAGGCATCAGAGAGAATTTTTATTATTTTTTTGTCCAGCTACAAAGACAGCATTTCCTACAGAGCATTCGATGAATCTAACCTGTAACTAGTAACCTACGTAGTAGCATATTCAGCAAACTAAATATTGTGACCTACTACTCACAGTTGTGGAGACGGATCTAAACTGAAAGATGGAAAGACCGCTGACATGACTAATGACACCAGGCATGTTTAAGTGGATAGGAGAAAGCACGCACTCTCGGCACATTGATGTTTACAGGAGCAAAACCCATAAACATGTAAACTGAGCAAATCACAGATGGAGGAGCCTCTTCGTTTATATGATATGAAAGCATGATGCTTAGGATTTTAGGAGATCTGCTACGATAATCCACAAGAGAAGTCCATCCAACTATTTTTATTTGGTTGGCCCTGCTAACTAAGGATCGTAAATATATCAGACAAATCTTGCAGGCTTAAAGAAAGAGGTAAAAGAGTTGGCCACCATTTGAAAATGATTTTCGGCCAGTTCTACTGGCCTGGCAGGAATAATGTGCATGACTACAAAACTCTACTCCCTCCGTCCACTTTTATAAGGCTCACTTCTTACTATTGAATGCTAAGAAGTGAGCCTTATAAAAGTGGACGGAGGGAGTATTATATATAACTCGTACAGATAAACAGCAAAATCGCCTAAAATAAAAGCTGAACATGGAGCAACTCAAGATGCCTAATCATTTGCTTTCGATCATGAAAGCTTCACTTTAGTAAAAATCTTAGCACCCAACTGAGATGCACATAAATAACTTGTCACTCACCTACGGGCATGAATTACCCATATCTTGATTCATTCTCATGAAAAGCTTTCCATCAGAATTCAACTTGAATTCATCATATCTAGATATCTACTAACTCCACCTACGCTATATTATGATAGCTTTCTTTCAACTCTTAACCATTTCCAGTTCTCTACCACCACAAATAATGCTTAAATATATCCACAAACCAGCCCCTTATCAGCGAGTTTCTTACAAATCCCCCCCAAAACACATGCAGACTCCTAGGTCCTAACACGGCTTCCATTTGTTGTACCTACATGGTAATGCAATCATCGCCATTCATAGTTTAGCAATAAAACACAAATCCACGATAGAACACATAGCAACAAACTACAACTTGTTAGTTGTTACCCATATTTGTTCACAACATATTGATCCATTAACTGCAAGCAATTAATCCAAATATAACACAAGGTCATTAATGCATTCGAGCAATTCTCATATTCTGTCATGTTCTAGACGCCCCCTCAACATTACATAATATGGTCATTCCTATATAAATGTGAATAAAGTAAATCACAAGCAACCAGCACAAAACACAGAGATTATGAAAATTCGAACCTATGGCCCTTATGTGGGACAGTGGGAGTTTTCATGGTGCAAATTTGCCTCAAGTAATAACGGAGAACAATTTTCCTGTTTTGTGCAAGATTGCAATTATGTCAACACCACAAGTTCTTAACATCTACGGATGAAAGCATTCCCTTCATAGGTCGTAGCAAAAGCCAATGCAGAGTTAAGTCATTCGAATATAGCATGTGATCATGTCCGTATATAAGCTACTAAACATTTGCTGTCACATAACAACATACTAAGAAATAGAACAACATTTACCCTGAACATTGGACAAAGCAAGTGGAACTACTAGCATATCTGTTGTTGCAAATGGACAACTCATCAAAATTTATTAATTTGCACAAAAAACAAATCATATTGGAAGCTCAAAACTAGTCATCATCTAAACTATGACACTTATCATCCTAGCATATTTTATAACAAGTACTAACACAGAGATATGTTTACACAATATGATCAGTGTCATCTTCAAGACTAACCTGCCGAGAAACCAGTGTCTCCCCAATCACAACCGAATTGGCGAGTCTAAGTGTGCACCTGGTCACGAGCATGGGGAGCCCAGGGGCCATGTTCCTCCACATGTCAGCATCAGTGAGCAACTTCTGCAAATCAGCGGCAAGTGCAACCTGGTCGCTCCACAGCTTAACCGCATTATCAGCCACCCTCATATCCACCATCCTCTCAATGAGCCAAAGCAGATGCTTCACGTTCAAGACCGCTGAGTGCAGGTTAAGCTTCTGTATTGCCTCGCGCTCGTCGCTGTCCACAGCAATCCTGAAGTCGGGGCTGGCATACTTCCCCATAAGCTCCTTGACGGTCTCCAGCCGGGACAGGAATGCCTCGTCGAGCACCTTGTGCACGCAGTCACGGGAAGGGTAGTCCTTGAGGAGCATCGCGACGAACGCCTTGGTGGCAGCAGGCACAGGGTGGCCGTGGATGGCGGAATGGATCAAGCCGTGAAGCATCGCCTCGGAGGGGGACCTGGCAGCACCGCCCGCAGCAGTGGTGGGAGGAAGGGAGACCCTCGCTAGGAGGTCGGCGGCCTCGTCTCCCGGGAGGAGCGGCGCGAGGTCGATGACGCGGGCCTCCTCCTCCTCGGACCAAGGCACGGCCTCGAGGAAGCGGATGCACGCCTCGACGCAGGCGTCGAAGAGGAGCTGCAGAGCGACGGGGAGGATGTCAAGGGCATCGGCGGGGGAGCGGATGGTGCCGGCGAAATCGAGCGTGTGGAGGAGCCGGAGGACCTCAACGTGGGCGTGGAAGGGCCTGGAGCAGGAGGACGAAACGGGCACCGCGAGGGAGAGGCGGCCGGCGGAAGAGGAGGATGGGTTTGGGCACCAGCGATCGGAGAGGAGGGCAGCGAAGTAGCGGGAGCGGTTGAGGGATGCCGAGGAGACGTGGAGGTCTAGGAAGGCGGCGGGTACGGGGAGGCAATCGTCGCCGCTGCTGTCGTCGGCGGGGGGGTCGAGGTGGAGGCGGAGGAGGAGGTCGGCGTTGGGGAAGGAGAGCGGAGGGGAGGAGGCGGAGGAGGAAGCGGCGCGGGTAGGCGACGGCGGCGAGGAGAGGGTGGCCAGGCGGGAGCTGCTCGCCGAGCGCTGGCGCTTGCGGAGGGACATTGCCGTGTTTGGAATTGGGGAATTTTTCCGTTGGTTCCGCTCGGGGACGGCGAGGAGGGCGCTGGAGTGTGCGTCGGTTACTCGGCTGCTCTGTTTTTGCAAGAGGAAAAGACAAAGACAGGGGAATGGATTAGGATGAGGACCTATCTAGACAATCACGCGTCATTAATGCGTGCCTAATCATACTCTGTGGATCCAAGAAATTTCGGGTGCAAGTTTGTTAAAAAACGTGTATATTACATTTTTAATACTCTCTCCGTCTCAAAATAATTATCGTAGAAATAGGTCAAAAAATATATATATATCTTATATTAAATACATGTAGATACATTTATCTCGATAACACTTATTTTGAGATAGAGCGAGTATATTTCTTTATCTTGACGGGGAAATTTTCAGGAGCTGGACATATTCCTGAAAAATTATGTGTCCTTAATAATTTATTAAAAAAAGGAAACATTATGTTATTGTTGTTTCGCTAAATTTATTTTTTATATATAAGTAGCAAGGATAGTAATTCGGCGGAGAAAATTCATATGATTTTCACACTCTTAAAATAAATAAAAAATAACATAGAAAAATTATACAATAAAGAGTTTGATAAATTTGTCTATGAAATTCTTGTCAGGCAAAGAAGAACCATGTGTCGTGACCGGCAACGAGCAAGGAAAGGAGAAGTGTAGGTCTACTCTCGTCTCTTGGTCTTACTACCTCCATTCCAAAATATTAGGCGTATTTCGTTTGCTTTGACCAATAGTTTGACGAATAATCAGTCTATTAATATATAATTTTTGTGACATCAAATTAATATCATTATATTCCTATTCAAAAGTATTTCGTTATCATTATGATTTCTATCGGATAAGTCACATATCAATTTCGTAATCCTTGTTCAAAGGCTCGGTCAAAAGAAAGGAGGTACGCCTTATTTTTCGGAACGGAGGTAGTATTAGTTAGAGGTTAATCCTTACTTCTCTATCAAATTTTTGGTTTAGTGTGTGCCATAAATCTACTGAGATAGATTATTACACATCAAAAATTAATTTAGCATCATTAGCTAGATGCATGACGATTTGTATAAGGCATAGAAAACTAACGAATTTTAGTAATGAAGAAATCACTGAGATATTTAATCTCCATAATCATAGAGCGAACCAAATTAATAATTAATAGATGTAATTGTATTACAAAATAGTGGCTGCAACTTTGCTTCTCTGGACCTACATGTATTTAATGTACAATATTGCTATCTATACCATTTCAACTGTCTTCTATCGTTATATGCTTGGCATATCTTTTGCCCACTTATGACCAATTTCCGGGTCCATCCTACTCCTCTAGCATCTTCTATTGCAAAACAACTAAACATCAAACATAACATACATGTGCCTACACAACATGCTTAAGGTACATATATTTGATAATATGCTGAAGAATATATGTGACATTAATTAAAATTAGAGTGAAACCATTTTTTATGTGGATGCACAATTATAAGGAGTTTTGGCATTTTCATTCTAATAAGACAAGACAAAAAAATTGGCTGAGACTTGTTTTGGTAACTAAATGTTTTGATGGGGTAGGGACGGTGGGTTGGAACTATATAAATTGCAATAGCCTGGTTTGTAAAAGCAAAACAGTAGATCCAATATTATATCTAAAATACGAGGAAACTATACCATCTTTAATATTAAATTATATTAGAAGATTATTTATTTCCCACATGTGGTATAATGGAGATAAAAGAATTCTAAAGTATTATTTGCACCCAAACAACCTTTTGGTTTCATAATGTAGTATTATTGGTGTACTCAGAAGATGGCTTTAGCACCTATGCGATTACGTTGAGTTGATAGGGTTGATACCTTTACGTTGGGTCTTATGCAAGAAAATTGAATACTGAAGTACCCTCACAAGTTTATTTATTAAACATGATGTCTAATCGGGAGGCCTTCCCTCCCCCTCCCCCCGCCCCGATAAAACATATACTCACTAATATATGGAGGATAATTGTATAGGTGAAACTTGTTTAGCTGTCATTTATGATAGAATAGAATAATCAAGGACACTACTGTCAATAACAATGTGTCATGTATTTCAACATTCTTCTTGAAAATGTAGACTAAGTTGCATAATTTCATCGTTCCTACTTCCTAATATGGATAGCATCAAATGTGAATGATTTGTATTGTATTAATCACCATATATCTATTAACTCTGTATAATTCTACAGGTCATACAACTTTGTCGACCGGTTTAGTTGAACAAGGGAGATGTAGTAAGGCATCTACTCCAATGTCTACTTTAGACGACCAGACAAATCTCAAGTTCTTCCCATCTACATTGGGGATGATTTGCTTGATAATGATACCTCAAGGCGACATTATTATTGGAATTGTGATACTTGTTCTATCTGAGTCCTATTCCAACTAGTACTCCAAGTCCTACTCCAACAAGTAATCCAAGTCCTACTCAAACATGTACGTGCCACGGTGGGGCTTTTCCACCTATATAATCAAGCACCGATCGACCCTAGAGGTCATCGTTTTTCCTCACAATAACATGGTAATCAGAGCCGACTTCTTCCTGTCTAGTCGCCGGTAAAAATCGATCTGCTACAAGCAATCGTCAAAGACCCAAGACCTTGATCCTGTCTGCTGATCTCTTCAACCGATCCGTCGACAGTTGATCCCAAAGACCCTCTCTTTCCTCCCGAAGAACAAGACACAATGTCGTCGACCTCGACGACCTCGGCGCCCATTCTTGGTGCTCCGCCGGCCACAAAACTGACTCCGGGAAATTTCCTCTACTGGAAGGCGCAGATTCTACCTGCCCTCCGCGCCGCTCGCGTCATGGGGCTCCTTGAGGGCACCGATCGAGCGCCGCCTGAAAACCTGGAGGCTGAAGATGACAACAAGAAGAAAGTAACCATCCCAAATCCGGAGTATGATGCCTGGATCACAAGAGACCAACTCGCCGTCACTTATCTCGTGAACTCTTTGTCCGAGGACGTCCTCGCTCAAGTCTTTGGGCTCGAGCATGCTGCTGAGGTATGGGGTGCGCTCCTCGCAATGCACTCCGCCCAGTCCAAGGCACGGGTGACCACCCTCTGTGGCGCCCTCACAAACACAAAGAAGGAAGATCTCACCGTTGCCCAATACATTGCTAAGATGAAAGGCTTCGCCTCCGAGCTCGCTGCTGCTGGCAAGCGCGTTGATGACGATGAACTTCGTGACTACATTCTAAATGGCCTCGATAGTGACTACAACGCCCTTGTCGCCTCTATCAATGTTGTGCCCTCCACCTCCCTTCATGAAATGTGTTCACAGCTCGAGGCTTATGATATCCGTCACCAAATGTTGTCCGCCTCCATGCAGAACACGGGCAGTTTCACCTCCTCAGCCAATGCCGCCACTCGTGGTCGTCCCAACCGTGGCGGTGGATAGCATTATGGTGGCCATTATGACCACTATGATCGAAACCATCACTAGTAGGAAACAGCCTATAGCCACCCCTATACTACTGGCGAACAGCAATAGAGCTTGGCCAGCGCTAATGCCGCTGGCGAACAGGATTTTCTGTTCGCCAGCGCTATTCCTGCTACCACTGGCGAACAAGTCCGTGGCTTCGCCAGCGCTACGGGTGGGACCCACCTGCGCGCGCACCAGCCGCTCCCTGAAACTACCGCTGGTGAACAAGCCTGCGTGTTCGCCAGCGCTAAGTTCACTGCCGCTGGCCAACAGCCCTGTCTGTTTGCCAACGCTAACTTGTGGGCCCAGGACGCATGTTAGCGCTGGCGAACAAGCAGGCGGTAATCTGTCAGGTCTGCCATAAGTGACCACCCACCACCCCCCACTTTCCCCTCCACTCCCTTCTCCACCTTGTCCCCTCTTCTCTCTCTAGCTCGAATTTATGCCAATTTCTCCAACCTCCTACTCTCTTTTGAACCAACTAAAATTATTTTAGTTGGTATATATATGTTTATCTCCCTCCTAACACCATTTCTACCCAAAATTTTCCCTCCCTAGCCATCTAGATCTAGAATTACCCCCTCTCTCTCCAAAGCTCCTAAATTCTCCGGATATCATCGTGTAGCCATCTATTCATTTGAGGTGGGATGAATGATAATATATAATTAAATGAGTTTGTATATAAATTTTGTCCGGATACACACGATATGCAATATGTGTGAAATTTCACCGGATTCAACAATGGTCGTGTGATGGAGACGATAAATGCATGTGTGCAATTTGTTGTGGAATGAAATTGACAAGCCAACTATCGCCGGAATGTTGATTCATTTCCGTCTCGGCATAGTTTGGCACTCCCTAATAACCTCCTATTTGTAGGAAGGTCATGACGAATTTTTTCGTGAATACGACATGAAGTGAAATTTTGGATATGAAAATGAGTTGCCACTTTGCCGGAATGTTGATTCATTTCCGTCTCGGCAAAGTTTGGCACTCCTCTAACCTCCAATTTGTAGGAAGGTCATGCCGATTTTTTTCGTGAATATCGAAATATATATATATATATATATATATTATGTTTGGTTCTAATATTAATTATATCGGCGCGCTCTCGTGCAGGCGACATATAATGGTGGTCGTTAAGAGTGAACATGTCGTGAATAGTTACTTGAGACACGCGACAGAAGACATGTTACAAAATGGCCGCAAGGAGATACGATGTCCATGTCGAAAGTGCAAACTAGGGGGCTTGCTCAATCCCTTTACCGGAGACTCGCTCAGTCACCTCCTCAGGTATGGTTTCATGGATGGGTATAACAGTCAGTGGGTAAGTGATGATGAAGATAATGAAGTCCATGGGGCGGCGGCGGTAGGAAATGATGTGCAACCGGAGAATAGCAACGATCGACTAGAACTACAACAGGACCAAGATCAGCCTCATGACCCCGCACATGATCATGGAGAAGATGCTGAACAAGACGTGGAAGAAGATCACGAGGACACAGGGACACCCCTAACGGAAGTTGTGCGTGACCCTCATCTGAAAGAACTGCTTTTGAGAAAGACGACTAACTCGATATCTGCTGCTAGAGAGCAATCTAAGCTGGCGCAACTAGAGATAGACTCAAAGACACCGTTGTATGCAGGCTGTGGTCCGGGAGAGTCCCGCCTGAGAGTGGCCCTCGATGTTCTGCAGATGAAGGCGAGATACAAATGGAGCGACATAAGCATCGATGCAAGCCTGCAATACTGGCACGATGTCCTTCCAGAGGGCAACACCTGTCCTAAAAGTTGCGACGAGGCCAAGAAAGTCGTGTGCCCCTTTGATTTACCTCACGAAAAATACCATGTGTGCATCAACGATTGCTACATTTATCGGAAAGAGGACGCGAACAAAACCATTTGTCCAGTTTGCAACGCCGCTCGATACAAGAAAGGGAAGAAGAAAGCTCCTCGGAAAGTTGTGTGGTACTTTCCGCTCATTCCCCGTCTGCAACGGTATTTCCCGGACCGCAAGGAAGCAGAGCTCATGCGCTGGCACGCGAAAAGGAGGAATAAAGTTTTGAAAGATCCAAATCGGACTGAAAAAGTAATTCTGACACATCCTTCAGATGCAAGTCAATGGAAAGCAATTGACTGTGAATATGCAACGTTCGGGGCGGAGGCAAGGAACATCAGGTTGGGTGTGAGCACCGACGGACTCAATCCGTTTGGCAACCAGAGCAGCACCCATAGCATCTGGCCCGTGTTTGTATGAATGTACAACATCCCTCCCTGGTTGTGCATGAAGAGGAAGTATATTCACATGAGTATGCTAATTCAAAGGCCGAAACAACCAGGCAACGACATCAATCTATACCTGAAGCTGCTTAAAGATGAGCTGGACACGCTATGGGCCGAGGAAGGGGTGAACACATGGGACGCCTTCGGTGAACAATATTTCCCAATGAGAGTTGTCTTACTCTGTACGGTTCACGACCTACTCGGCTACGGATATGTGGCGGGCCAGGTGTGCCACGGACATAACGGTTGCGTGAGGTGCATGGATGACCCCACGTTTATGCAACTTCCGAAAGATCCTGGGTCTTCGAAAACAATTTTCGTTGGCCATCGAAGGTGGCTACCCAACAAAGACCCGTGGAGAAGGCGAGGAGACCTTTTTAACGGTGAGGATGAGCTCCGTGGACCTCCACGTAAGAGGTGCGGCGAAGAAATCTACAAGTTGCTGAATGATTGGAAGGAATGCCCAGAGCAGGGAAAGAAGCAAAAGGCGCCAAAACCGCTTCTGGATGTATGGAAGACGAGGTCGGTGTTTTGGGACTTGCCATACTGGCCCATTCTCGATACGCCTCACTGCCTTGATCTGATGCATATCACGAAGAATGTGTTTGAAAGTTTGTTTGGCACGCTGCTCAACATGCCGGAGAGGACCAAAGACGGGGTGAAAGTAAGAAACGACCTGAAATATTTTGGTATTAGGGTAGATCTTCAGGGGGGACGCCCGGATGATGACGACGGCGATCAATCGTGTCATGAGGAGACGGAGGGTCGCAAGGCCAAAAGGGTTAAGAGGAATGACTATTACTGCCCCCCTCCTGCTTCACTCTTAGTCCGGACGAGATCACAAAATTGATGATGTGCCTTCTCGGAGTCAAAGTCCCTAGCGGTTACTCAGGGCTAATAAGAAGATTCCTCGACGCGCAGAAACAAAAGTTTAGCGGGATGAAGTCTCATGAATGTTACGTGATGATGACGCAGATACTTCCGGTTGCAATCCGCGGAATAATGGACAAACACGTCCGGGAAACCCTCTTTGGCCTCTGTAACTTCTTCGACGTTATATCTCGAAAGTCGATCACGGGGAAGCAGATCTCAAGGCCGCAGGAAGAGATTGTCGTGATACTATGCGAGCTTGAGATGTACTTTCCACCATCATTCTTTGACATATGTGTTCATCTGTTGGTCCATATCGTGGACGATATCATCCATCTCGTGTCGTTGTTCCTGCATAACATGATGCCGTTTGAAAGGATGAATGGGGTCATCAAAGGATATGTTCGCAACAGAGCTCGTCCGGATGGAAGCATCGTTCAGGGCTTTCTCACCGAAGAGTGCATCTCTTTCTGCACGAATCATATGGACGTGGAGGACCCTGTTGGTCTGCCCAGAAACAAGCACATTGGCAAGCTCAATGGAGTAGGTCACAAAAATGGACGTAGAGAAGTGCATGTGGATCGGGCTTGTCGACGCACCGACTTTAACAGGGCAAACTTAGTAGCTCTCCAACACATTGACATGGTCGATACTTGGGTGGAAAAACACAAGAGCTCGATTATGAAAAAGTACAGTGAACAAGGCAAGCGGAGGACCGAAGGAGAAATAATCAGAGAGCATAACTCCACTTTCTTGCGTTGGTTTAAAGATGTGATCGTTGCTAATCCACCGCCAAGGGATTGTGCGAAAAATAAACTATTGTACGCCTTGGCACATGGCCCAGCTCCCAACCTAGCGACGTTTCAAGCATATGATATCAACGGGTTCACTTTCTACACAGAGGAGAAAGACAAAACTTTCGATTATCAAAACTCAGGGGTAACGATGGAATCCTACACCGGTGACAAAAAGTTAAGATACTACGGAAGGATCGAGGAGATATGGGAGCTTAACTACTCTGAAGAGAAGGTGCCTATGTTCCGCGTCAGATGGGCTAGAATGTCGACCGTCAGAAAAGAAGACCAATACTTTACAACCATGGTTATTCCCGAAGCCGGAACCTCATCAAGCGCGAATGTCACAGCGCAAAATGAGCCATGGGTATTGGCTAAGCATGTGTCCCAATGCTTCTTCATAACAGACCCCGCAAGGACTAGCCGTGTTGTCGTGAGGAGAGGGAAAAGAAATATCATCGGAATGGATGGAGTCGTTGACGAGGACGAGTTCGACACGTTCGGCGACCCAAATATTGACGATGATCAAGAAGATGATGATGATAGTCATGCAACATACACAACAAGAAGAAGAAGAACAACGCTACCTAGGCATGGTCTTCCATTCAGAAGAAGAAGTCATAATATGGGGTTAAATTATGCAACTGCGACCAAAAAAGGCAAAAAGATCAAACACTGAGAAACTATGTATATATCTGTCTTCTAATTATATGCGACGAAACTATGTATATGCATGGATCAACTGGTCTGATATCGATGTGCACTTATTATAAATTTAATGTACCTTATTCTGTATTTCAAATGTGTGGACTTATATTATTTGAAACATAAAGGAAACAAATAGAAATTAAACAAGAAGGAAACAACGGAAAACAATAGACCACAAATAAAACATTATTATTTGTAATGTGTTTGAAATTAATTTGTAATGTGTTTGAATTATTATAATTGAAATGTATTTGAATAATTTAAACAAATAAAGAAAACAAAATAAAACATTATTATTTGTAATGTGTTTGAAATTAATTTGTAATGTGTGTTTGAATTATTATAAATGAAATGTATTTGAATAATTTAAACAAATAAAGAAAACAAAATAAAACATAAAGAAAAAAACAGTAATGCTTCTCAAAGAAAAACTAATAAAAACAATACAGTAATAAATTCAAAGAAAAATAAAGAAATAAAATGAAAAAGATAGCCCTGGCGAACATAGCTGCCTGTTCGCCAGCGCTATGTTACCGCTGGCCAACCATACTTTGTTCGCCAGCGGTACGGGCATAGCGCTGGCGAACAGACGGCGGTGTTCGCCAGCGGTGTTATAGCGCTAGTCACTTACGCGTGGGCCCCTCACCTCCTCTCTACACACATCACTCTCTACGCGCGCGGGGGACTTAGCCGTTTTTGTCGATTCGCATCGACGACACACGAGCGCCGATCGCCCCCCAGCCAACTGCCCCCGCGCCGCCGCCGTCAGTCTCCGACGAGCTCCACCGCCCACTGCCTTACTCTCCACTGCCCCACTCTCCGACGAGATCCACCGCCCACTGCCACTCCACCCCTGCGCCCCCGAGCCACACTCCACCCGGCCCCTGCCCCGAGTCTCCGGTGAGCCCCGAGCCACCGCGCCCCCTCCCTCCCTCTCCGGCGACGCTCTCCCTCTCCGGCGACGCCCCTACCCCTCCTTGGCCTCACTGCTGCGCCGAGGGGCCATGCTCCTCCTTGCTGCTCCTTGCTCCTCTCCTGCCTGCAAGGTGTTCGACAGAACACCTGTGAGAGGTAATGCCTCTGTCCAGCTTGCTCCTCTCCTGCCTCTCACTCCTCTATGTCCCCTCTGTCCCCTCTATACTTGTGAGAGGCCATTGTGCCTGTGTTTATGCCTGATGGATTACTTGTTGTGGAATTTTTCCTAGTGAGATACCACCTGATGCCTATGTTATAACCTGCTGTTAGAAACTGATGCTATAACCTGCTATTAGAAACTGGGAATTTTTCCTAGTGATACCACCTGATGCCTATGTTGATTCAAGCCTTTCCATGGATTTGTGCCCAGCAGCAGATTACTACATGCATGCTTTTGATCGAGTTGGAAAACTTTGTTCGCCTATTTGGTTGTGAATTGTGGTACTGGTAGCCTGGAGCTATATATTATCTGATAAGAACAGTTTACTCATGCTTGTTGGTTTGCCCCTGGAGCTATTATCTGAGAGGAATAGATACTATTCAATTTATTGCCCCTGCCATTGATGCAAAAACTGAGGCATTTATTGTTTGGAACTGGATGCCAAATGTGAGAACCAGATTGCACTCTAAACACAAAGATGCTAGGTTTGTTTGCCAGATCATGTGTCTAGGGTGTGCACTCCTAGCATTCTTGTTTTTGGTGAGCTTTCATAGGATTTCTTTGTTGGCTTTATCTTCTGGAAAGATTTGGATGTTTAAACTGATAAGAACAGGTATTTTCTTGTTTTCTTGGCCAAGCCTCTGATGCAAAGGCTAAGGCACAAATTTAATAAGAACAGATGCTTTTCTTGCACTTTTAAATCTCCCAGGGATGTGTGTAGCATAGCATCCCTATGCCAGACTGAGGGAAATAAATCCCAGCCCACTTTCTGTGCATAATTTAGCAAGATCCCTTGCTAGGATGTGTGTAGAAATCACCTTAGGGTGTTAATGTTGTGGTTGTGATTTCCTTATGAATCTTGGCTTCCTGATGAAATCACCTTACGGTGTTAATCACACTTGCATTTTTTTATGCATGAAATTGTTAGCAATTTTTGGTGGTTGGTGATGGTTGGTGGTGATGGATGGTGTGTATGGATGGTGGTGATGGAGTTGTGATGGATGGCGTGGTGATATGGGTGGTGGTGATGGATGGTGGACATGGTGTGGTCGTATTGATATGTGCCCACCCTCGTGTGGATGATGATGAAAATATGAGGGGTGGGATTTTATGTGCAGGTACCCCACGTGAGTCCCTATTTGCCGGAATGTTGATTAATTTCCGTTCCGGCAAATTTGGGTACTCCATTTGTGATATTTTTAGCAAAGGTCATGCCGAAATTTTCCATGAATTTTGGCATGATCTTTGCTAAAAATATCAAAACTTAGAGTGTCCGAGAAATTTGGACTCATATGGGGTATACATAGTCTAAATGGCATGATTTGTTGAACTTATTTCGGCTTTTCTCTCCTTCATTAGATATGGATCACAACGACGAGGCGGGTGGTTTTGGTCTCGGACACGATGCGTGGCTTTCTATGCTTAGCGCCGGAGGAGGACCCGTAGATCCGCACCCGGATCTAGAGATGCAGGGCGACGATGCAGACGACGAGATGGACGAAACCGTTCGCCAGGAGCTAGAGCCGCGCAACGATACATCGGGCGCAGAAGGTGATCAAACCGGTAGTGGCACCGGGGATACCGCCTCCGGTAGCGAGGCGTCGGCTAAGCGCAAAGATAGGCGGCACAACATGCTCGCCACCATCCGGGAAGAGTTCACGGTAGTGGACCCCAAGAGCGGTGCTCCCCTCGAGCCGGAGAGTTACGCCAAGGTCTATGGAAACCAGATAGGCTGCATAGCTCGAGACTTCGGCAACGTTAATATGGAGCACCTCAGAGATAAAGAAAACAAGGCTATGGCCGCCCTGCTGATTTAGAAGCTGCACACGAGGTACAAGTTCCCGGATCCTTACGACAACCAGGACCTTAAGAAGAATCTGGTCAACTCGTTAGCACTGGGAAAGTTCGCCAAGGCGTTTACGACTTGGAGATCCAGTTTGCGGGAGATGATTGCGAAGGGTAAGGGTTTCGATGAGATCCATAAGATGTGGCCCTCCATTTCCGAGGAAGACTTGGCCCAATTCAAGATCGACGAACTCAAACCAGAAAGGGTGGCGCTGAGTAAATGGGGGAAAGACCATCGAAAAAAGAACATTGGCCCTCACAATCTCGGAATCCGGGGTTATCTTGGGAAGCAGAAAGTCTAGGCTAAGGAGGATGCGAAGAGAGAAGGGCCGTACCCGTTTGACAAGATCACCGACCCGCAGGTGAGAAATTTTGTCAGGGCCCATTATAGGGAAGATCCCAAAAAGCCCGGCGATCTTGTGTTGAACGAGAAGGTCAAGCTGCTCGAGAATAAGTATCTCGAGGAAGAAGAAAAGGAACGCCTATCTCAATCTGACGGGGGGTCCTCGGCGATGACGAACAAGGACCCGTATGACACCCCTTTTATTAGGGCGCTTAACCCGATGAAGGGAGTGCCCCTTGACAAGAAGCCGCATCGTGGCCATGTGCATGGCCTCGGAAAGGGTCATCGGCATGCGCACTACTACCCGGACACCAAGGAGAAGCGTAAGGAGCGGAACAAGGCCCCGGAGAAGACGGTCGACGAGCTTGTGAACGAGAGGCTCAATGAGTTCCTCCCTACCATCTATGCGTCCGTCGCTCAGTCCTTAGCGCCGTGGATGGCAGGTGGAGGACAAGGGCCGCTCCCCGAGATAAACATAGCCCAAATGGTGCAGCCAGCGGCGCAGAACGTGGCCCCCGTCGTGGCGCTTGCTGCGCAGAACGTGGCCCCCGTCGTGGCGCCTGCTGCGCAGAACGAGCCGGCCCCCAACCCTCAGCCGGAAGGTCGCAAAGACCCATCGCCGCCCCGCCACATCTCTTCAGCGCCGCCGCCGACACTTAGCGGTCCATCCCCCTTGTCCGAGCTCAATTCCCTCACGGTAATTCACCGTCCACTGCTTAATTATATATTATGACTTGATTCGTGACGGCATCAGTCTCTAACAACGATCGCGCGACGTTTCGCAGGCCGACGAGACGGGATGCACATTGCTCCTTCGTGTGAACGGCGAGTTAAAGGACGTGGCCAAAGGAAAAATCATAACACCTCTCAACCGCGTATCCCACGGCGTTCGTATGCTCGAGGACGTGTTCAGAGTGACATTAAGTCGGGTGCTCCCTGGTTGCGGTGCTCTCGATCCTCCGAACCAACCACCCGCAGCCGACAACAAGTTGAACCTGGAGCAATGCTTGGTTTGGCCATTGACCTGGCCGAAATCACTAATTCGTTTGGAAAGTACTCCTGTCAACACTCCAACACCAGTCCAGGGGTCGGGGCACCCGAGCCAACACAAGGATTTCTCACCTGCAAAGTCCGTGCAACACGACGGCGACGATGCTGAAGATGAGAACCCCAATGACTACCTCGTCGACGATCCTTACGAGGGGGCGCCCGGCCTGGATGATCTTGATCAACTTCTCTTGCCAGCGGAGGAAGCGGATAAATATCGATGCACAAAGCGTCTTTTCTCTTCTCAAGAACCGCAGTCCCCGAGCAAGAAGTCATCAGCCAGGATGCCCTCAAAGAGGCGGTAGCGGATGTATTTCATCAGACTCAGCCTAAGAAGACGGTACGGAAAAGAACTAAGAAGAATTCTGCCATTGCATCGATGAGCCAACCGGTGGAGGGGACCAAGCCTAAGCCGCAGACAGGACGTGTATTGGACAGGCTACCCATAACCGATTGGCATCAGATCCATGAGTTGGGCAAACCGATGCTTCCGCCGAGGTTGGTCTCCTTGCTGTCAGGTGATATGCGTAGCGTCCATGACGGTATTCTATATATGGAGGAGATGCTTCTGAAAGAGAAAAATCCAACGCTGCCGGTTTTGGTCGCAAAGGTGCCATCTACGGCGGAATTTGTCACTGAAGGCAACGCAAACAAGATCATCGTGAGATTTGACGACATTTTCCGGATGTTCCACATGAAATCCCTCCACTAGTCAATCGTGCGTCTGTTTACGCTCAGTTTGGCACATCAGCTATCCATAGAGAATGTCAAAAACATCGGGCTAGCAGATCCCTACTACATGCACGACATGTACTTGAGCAACCCCAAGGGTAGGGCAAAAGCGACAAAGTACCTCGAACAAGTGTTGCTCACTAATTATACACACAAGAGGATCACCCTCGTGCCTTACTTTCCCGAGTAAGTTATATTTCCCATCTTTACATTAGTTTGCGCATATACAATTTTTGAGGATTATATATATGGACTCCTGTTTTGCGCAGAAACAAATACGGCACCCTCATCATGCTCTACCCGAGAGACGCGCACGCAGTATATCTCGACTCCGGGAGTACGATGAAGGAGAAGAACTACTCCCTCATTAAGTCTGTTCTCAATGATGCTATGGACGGCTACATCAGGGCGGAAGGATACTGCGACAGAATCAAACAAATTCAAGGAAAATATGTGTTTAGACACAAAACTGAGTTTCTCTGCCCCAAGCAGGCGCCAGGCGGCCATATGGAGGCATGGTACCTCCTCCAACACATGACGGAGATCGTGAAGGACCAACACAGTCTACAATACATGTCTGCTGTGGACAAATGGTCTCGGAGCATCGTCGAATGGTCTGATGCTGAATTCAGACAAAACTTTGGTCGCTGTCGTGGGATAATCACGGCAGGCGTTACCGGCGGTAACTGATCTTGGGGCAAGACGACACAGGCATTTGGGAGAGGGTTTAGCTCAGAGGAAAACATGGTGCAATTCGATCTGGTAGCCGGCAATCAAAGTCGCCGAGTCTCCGATCTTGATATAACAACTCAACTCTGGGATTACACTAGATGCTCGATATCAGGCGATATTGCTAGGGTTCTTTGATCTCTGCCTAAACTAGACCTGGGGGTCGATTTATAAAGCACCCGTACCCCCTGGCTTATTCTCCAAGGCGCATCCAGGATCCTACCCGGACACGGCGCACAAACCCTAACTTTCTTCTACCATAACCCACAATCCGGGTTACTGGGCCTACAAGCTTGGGCCTTCACAGGTTTCCTTATCCTTAGCCGGATCCTGCACAGCGTCCTTTAGGCCGGGTTACTCCTTGGAGTTTGGCCTACCGGGTTATCATCCCCCCATCAGTAGTCCCCAGAATAGCCTGGGCTTCATGGATACTCCTTTGAAGCGCTCGCTATTCCCTGCAAAGATATCAAACACACGAGTATGTGGAGGCCGGGTTAAGGTGCCTCAATAGATAGCTAGGCCTTACTCCATGGTGGCCATATAGTAACCCGGCTCTTTCCCAATTACCTAACTTACTTTCCTAGGTAAAACCCCAAAATGCCAAGATTTTATACTTGATAATTGACCTGATATCACGGGATGGATCTCTTTCTTCTTTTCGTTCAGATCCCCTACTCAACATTTAAAGCGCATCTCGCCAAAACTCAAATAAATAGCCGTTTACTTCCGCAACTCCCGGCTCCCGCTCGCTGAACCGGGCTTATCCACTCGCACTATAAATAGGCTCCTTGGGGGTAACCCGAACCCTAACGGCTAATTTCCCCCCACTCTGCTTCCTTTCTCCCTCCGAGCTCATCCTCACTGAGCGCCACCACGGAAATCCCGCGCGCATCACCAGAGTCCATCGGCCGGAGGCTGCGCTCCGCCACAGCTCGCCCCGCGCCGCCGCCAAGATCCACCGGCAAATCTCCATCCGGCCCGTCAGGAACCGCGAAGGGACACCAGGCTTGCGCCATCTGCCTCCGCAAGGCTTCACTCAGATCTCCTCCGGTAAGCCTCTTGCGCCCATTAATTTGCCCTTGCAATTTTTGATTTCACCTCAAACTAGATCCAAATCAGCCCGCCAAGGACTTCTCGGCCGTGCCGAATTAGGCTACTAATAGTCTTTCTAGCTCGCCCAATAGATAAGATGTATACTCCAATCCACTCTCCTACTACCCGCAATTATTATTTTCACCACAAACCTGAAGATGGAATTTCCAATCTGGGCTCGAACTACTCGAAGTTTCCGCCTTTGCCTCAATCACCCGGCTGGACCTCCCCTTTCCAGTTCCTTTTATTCGCGCTAAGTGCCTATGCAGCCATCCATCGTCCTCAAAGGCTCCTTCAACACTTAGGCCCCCATAATTTTCGCCAAAACACTTGACACCCGGATAATTCGAACTTTACTCTGCGAGCTAACACCCGGATTACACGCAATTTTCGTGTCTCAATATTACCCTGCCGATACTCGGCCGGCTCACAGCTTCCGTGTCTTAGTCCTCTTATCCTTTTACCTTGTACTTTGCAGGTCAACCATATGGCTCCCAAAAAGCAGGGGAAAACCCCAACCAAAACTAAAGCCACCAACTCCATATCCGCCAACTGGGCGCGGTCTACGGTCACCAAGGCCAAGTTGGAGGAGCTGGTGGAGCTGGGAGTCCTTCCTCCTCAAGAGGATATCCAATGGAGGGTGCCGGGCAAGGAGACCCGGCCCACCCCGACAAAAGGCGAGGTAATTTGTTTCGTGGAACATGTGACCCGGGGCTCCCGCCCACCGGGTCACCCTTTTTTCCGTGATGTTCTAAGCCATTACGACCTTCGCGTTTTTGACATCGGGCCTAATTCTGTATTAAACATCTCCCACTTCATCGTCCTTTCCGAATCATACTTGTGCACCTCGCCAAGTCTCTTTTTCAGTGCAAACCGTGCCGCGAGAGCGGTGACGGGGCACTTCTTGCTTGCGGCGGGGTTTCCATCCAGCGCCGCAAGAATTCTTTGATGCCACCCCTCACCCTTAACTCCCATGTCAAGCACTGGCAGCTCTCATACTTTTACTGCCAAGACACCTCCCCACCCGGCCAAAAGAAGCTGCCGGGTTACTCAGAGGGTCTTCTCGACATCTCCGAGAAATTTAGTGCCTTCGCCTCTGACTCGGACAGGGAGGCAATTCAACCTCTACTAGCCAAAATCAACACTCTCACGGCCCAAGGCCTCATCGGGCTCAACCTGGTCAAGACTTGGGTCGACTTCCGGATTCAACCCAATTCCATCCGCACAAAGTTGATGTGCGAGTATTCGGGGCAGTCTACAGACCCGCTCCGGTACTCTGACAACATCTTTGCAGCTGGCGACACTCACAAAACCATCAAGGGTTTTCTGACAGAAAAGCTTGAAGTAATCCGGAACATATCCGGATTGGAGCCCTTCTCACTCGAGAACCCAGCCCCCAAGGTGAAAACCCGACTTTGATGCCTTTACCTTTGCTCTTTCCACTCGATACAGTTGATAACCCTTGCACTGACACTTTTCAGGCTGATGATGATTTTTGGAAAACCAACACCTCTCCTAGCTCCGAAAGTCCAGAGGAGCAAGAAGCTGTTAACTCGGACGAAGGTGCTCTCCGGATTTTATTTGGTTCCTTTAAGCTCACCATAACCCCTTCATTTCCAACTATAACTTTGATGATATCCAGAACGAGAAGATGACGAGGAAGAAAACTCCGACGGCAAAGTAGAATCCGCCAGCAACGAGGAGGAACTGGAGCCGACAATCAAAGTCGGATCAAAAAGAAAAACTCAAGAGGCCACCTCCAAGGTTTCATATCTCCTCCTCGCATTCAATTCGTATTACTTTAATGATATACATGAGCTACCTTGACGTTATTCCACTGGCCATGCTTGAAGGAGTCGCCCATGACCAAGCGCAGGTCAACTCGAAATCACCCGGGTGATGATGCCCTTAACCCGGGTATTTCATCGACCCTGACTCGGCGGGCTGGTAATTACCCTATCTTTTCTCGGTCAAAACATTCTCCTTGAACCATTCCCACATGACGTCTGACTTGATAATTTCCAGCCTCTCCCGCGTCTAGCGACGGATTTCCTTGTGACTTTGCGGTGAACATCGGGTAAAATCCCCTTCCTGATGCTCCACCACATTTCATCACCCTTTCCTGGCTGTGTATTTAGCTGCTCACTGACAACATCTATAGGGCCACGGTCGTTACCAGCGACCAAGAGGATATGGAGACCGAGGGCCCGGGTAAGGGGAGCCCGACTAATAAGACTACAGCCGCGTCTAGCGGCGAAAAACAAGCGTCGCCGACAAACCCGGACACACAAGAAGCCGAGTATCCGATTGCTTCCCATGCAAGCAAGAAGAACAAAGCCACAATCTTGGGTGCAGAAGAAGGAGCGTCGGATTCCGACACACAAATGACCCGGGTTCCGCCTCCCACTAAGAAGAAAGCTCCTTCTCGGAATTTCCAAGGCCCCGGGTCCTCTGATACGGGTAAAGACACTTTTGATCAATTGATGAACACTCTCCTCACTATGAAGACTTCGGAGAGCAAGATCTTGGAGCGCATGGCTGCAGAGCACCAGGTAAGGACACTTGGTATCTCATATTGCCTACCTAGTCCCCAAGTTCCGAGTATGACTTGCAAAAGTTATGCTTGGTACTTTACGCCATATTCAGCTTACCATATTATCCAACTGATACTTGCGTTCCTTGCTACTTACAGGCACAGATAACCCGGTCTGATGAAACTTTACTTAAGACCGAACAACTTCTTCTTGCCGAGATAAAACGAAGGGAAACCCTTGAGGATGACATGAAAACTTTGAAGAAGGATGTTTCCAAATACAAGAAGAAGTGCAATGCCGCTCAGACCGCACTGAAGAAACTATCGGACCAAGTCGCCGATACTTATCAGATCTTGCTTAGTAAGTTTTTGCTGCCGATTGGCTTCATGTCTTTGCTTTATTATATCATACTCGGGATTACTGATACGTTCTTTCTTTTGTTACAACTGTAGGTGCCAACCTTGCGGCCCCAGAGGAGGATGCCATTGTCAAGGCTAGAACGCTAAAGACCGTGCTCCGGACTTTCTTTGCCGGCACAAAATTTATACTGGATGCCGTGAAGTGGCCTACGGAAGTATATCCGGGTGAAGAAAATCTCATTCAAGCATGCTCCACTGTGCCTGGCTGGATTGAAATCTGGAAACGCTCGTCATGCCGGATTGGAATGACCCGGGCTTTCACCCTGGCCAAGGCTTTCTTTCCGAAGCTTGACCCGGCAAAGGTAATATCCGGGTTTCCCGAATTCAAGGCGGACGGTTCCAAATTTACACCCAAGGATTTCAAAGCCATACAAGCCGCAGTGCGCCCCTCGGCTACCACTTTGGCCGATAGTTTGGATCTAAACACGATTATGAGTGCATACGACGCTGATGGCAAAGTTGTTACGGAGGAAGCACCCCCGCCCTTTGATATCTTGGAGAAGTGGGTTTCTAACTCGGCCAGGAAGAGGGAGGCGACTGCGAAGAGAGAGGCCGAGTTAGGATCAGGTCCGTCTGCCTCTACACCAGCCGTCCCTCCACCTGTCCGCCCTGGTGCAGTGAGTCCGGGTAAAGGTGCCGGGAAGGCTAAGCAGCAAGCCCAGGACCCAGACCCGGAAGACCGTACTCAGGAGGCCGAATAGGGCAGTACCATCATAATACCTTGTTTGCGTGATGCTTTGTATTCAAACTATTATGCTTTTGATGGTGCGCCTGTGCACCCCTGATACTGATGTCGTAACTTGTAACGTACTTTTAGTCCGTGATATACTTTGCGGCTTTCCTGGCCTTTTGATAACCGTATTGCTTGTCTATTCTTTGAGCTTTTTCTCGATACCCGACTCTCTATTTTGGCTCCCTTCGTAAGACTCGGTTTTCCGAATACCAGGGGCTTTGATAAGTGGACTTTTTCTTTAAGTCCCCAAGACTCGGATGGTGAGGTCTTTCGAACTTCGATAGCCAAGTAGTTTGTTTCTGTTTCGAAGTCCCCAGTCCCCATGACCCAAAGTCCGAGTCATGGGGGTGTGGCCTTTCTCAGAGAACAAATTGTTTTTTACCGAGTCGCAAGCCTAAAGCCATTCCGTGTAGGTACTGAAGTTATGCTTGATAGTTGTTGAGTTTCCGGCTACTAGCCTTGTACTCTGCATAAACTTGTGGTTTAGATGACCCTTTTGACTATCTTGTACTGTAAGCCGGCTTTCGCGTGGATACCATGTTGTTACATCTATACGAGAACAGGGTCAGGCAAGTCCCATTGGGCTTCATGGCTGATTGTAATCGTAAGCGAACGAATCATGCCACTTTAGTGCGAGTCACATCGAGCTTAAGTAAGAAAAGTCAAGAAAATTTGGCTCCTTTGTCCAGTTATAAGATTGCAGCCATACTCGTTTGCGAATAATCGGCCCTTATAACTTATAGGCATCAAGGCCGGGTCTTTTGGGTTTATAGCTGGGCTACTTGAGCAACCAGCCCCCGAGACCTATATATACTCAATGTTCTTAATGATACTGAAATATTGATGTCACATGGATACTACTTACTTGTAATCAGGCTGTAACGAAACAGGACTTGATAACCATCTCTTTATTGATGCGAGAGAGTTTGGACCAGCAGGCCGCCTCATTAAAAACCTTCCAGTCCCCTTAGGTACCCTGGGTAGGAAAAGAGCGCGTCTGAAACCTGCTGCCCGTTACATTGTTTAGTTCTTCATGGACACCGGTCCCGAACTGGCGTGACCAGTGCACATTCTCCACGTGTTAGATTTTTTCATGACGAGTACCGGGTTTACTAGCCAACCCGGGTAAGGTGTTTCCATGACATGGCTGGTTGTGAGCGGTCGTGCAGCTTCTTCTTTTATGGCGGATTGTTTGGAGGAGTCATCCTCGATAAAAGCCACCATTTTAGCATCTTGTGCTACCTTGGATTTTGCTCTTTCGCCTTCAGTACTCGGCCTTTTTGATGTGGCTCTATCCTCCGGGTCTGCTTGAGACCGGTAATGCTTGAGTTCTTCTTTTCTACAGGCCTGCTCGGCCATTGCTGCATCTCCTTCGTCGCATTCAGCTGCTATGTCTCGATTTACATGTATGGTAATGGTTTTCTTGGGACCCGGGATTTTTAGCTGTAGATATACGTAACACGGCCTAGCCATGAATTTGGCGTAAGCCGGCCTTCCAAATAATGCGTGATAAGGGCTGCGCAACTTGACTACCTCAAAGGTAAGCCACTCAACTCGATAGTTAACCTTTGACTCCCCAAAGGCTACCTCCAATGCGATTTTTCCCTCGGGGCACGCTGAATGACCCGGCACTATCCCATGAAAAACTGTTGAGCTTTTTTGTAGCTGAGACTCCTTGAGGCCCATGCGTAGGAAGGTTTCCCAATACAGTATATTGATGCTGCTTCCACCATCCATCAAAACCTTTTTCAGCTCATACCCATTGACTTGCGGTGCGACTACTAATGCCAAGACTCCCGGGTGCTCCACTCTTTCTGGGTGATCCCTTCTGCTCCATGTTACCTCCTGTTCTGACCATCTCAAGTATCTCGGGACAGCTAACGAAACTGAGTTGACCGCTTGCTTCAGTATCTTTTTGTCCTTGTTAGAGCCTCCTGTGGTATGCACATGATATTGACCCAATTGTTTGGGGTTAGCCTGGAAACCTCCTGCCCCCCCTTGGTTATTACCTTGATTTCCAGCCGCCGGGTTACCAGCTGGGGGTGGGCCGTTGCCCGGGTTTCCCCCTGGACCCGGTCCTCCTCCCCGTCCTGCACCTCGCATGGCTCTGTTCACTTCCTCATTTTTCCATCTTTGTAAGTCGGCGCACTGTTCCAGGGAGTGGTTAGCTGGCCTGCCGTTCCTGCTGTGCTTCGGGCATGCCATCCTGAATATGTCCCAATTGTTACCCGGCCTTGGCGGTCCTTGATAATTTCCCCCATTGTGATTACCTCCGTTGAAATTTCCTTCTGCTCTGGGCCTTGAAGACCCGGCTTCTGTGTTGGCGACAAACTCGGAGCCTCCTTCAAACGGGCGCTTGTTCTGGCTATTTCCGTTATTACCCGGTGCTGATCCATTGCCGGTTCTTCCGTTATTACTTGTGTTTGCTTTTACCTTCCTGTCATCAACTTCCTCTTCTGTAGTATCTGTCGCGGCGTGTTTGTTGCACGCATCCATCAATTCTCCCATTGTAACTTCCGACGCATTTCGACTAGACTTCATGCGAGTTAACTTTTGCACTAAAGGTATATACTTGCATGTTTTTGCCATGGCCTGTAGTGCATCCTTGGGCTGAATATCCGTGGAAGAGTGAAGTATCTCCATAACCCGGCGCACCCAACTGCGCGCCGATTCTCCCTTCTTTTGGACGCATCGCTCTAGATCGTCAATAGTGAACAATTTCCTGCACGTCCCATGAAAGTGCTTGACAAACGCGGTCTTCAATTCCTCCCAGGACTTGATCGATCCTTCCGGCAAGTTGGTGAACCACAACTTTGCTGCTCCTTCTGACATCATCAAGTACATGAACTTGGCTTGGAGATTCTCGGACGCGTTGCGAATCGACATTGCCATCTCGTAACTGCTTAGCCATGTTTCTGGATCCATAGTTGGTTCATAATTCACTACTTTCCCTGGTTCTTTGAATTTTTCCGGGTAAGGTTCAGCTCTGATATTGTCCGAGAGACACTTGGGTCCCGCTAGAACGGTTGAGGCCGGTCTTGCTCTAGAAACGTGTGATACCGCGGGGGGCGCGGCTGGGCGCGATGCTGCGGGAAGTCCATGCGCTGCAGACCCGGCCGCGGCCCTCCGGGCTCTGGAACCGTCCACGACAGCTTGTGCTGCTGATGCTGCCTGAACGCGGGGAGGAGGCGGCATTTGCTGCTGCTCTTCCCTCCGCCGTGCTGAACTTGTTTGGATATTCCCTTGCTGTTGACTGACGTATGGCGTCCCGTGCATACCGCTTCTATGATCCGGATAATTGGCTTGCTGTGCCACCGCAGTGTGCAACAGATCGATGGCTTGCCGTGTCTTCTCTGTATGGGGCGACTCTCTCACAGGGATTTGATTTAACGCGAGTGTCGCCGCATACACATTGTCCATGGGGTTATTGTAGTGACCGGCTGGTGTGCGGAATCGTGATGGTGGCGGTGGTGGTAGATCGTTGCCGGTTGTGACTCTAGTCTGTGGTGGGGGTAACCCGGTCCGTTCATTTGCCGGATGTGTCCCTGCTGTCGCCGGTTGGGGTGCGGTTCCCTGGTTCACCACTGGTATCGGCTGATCCTGAGGTGTGACAAATAAATTAGCCGGATTAATAACCCCGCCCGTTGCTGGTAACCTGGTTTGATGCCTTTGATGTACTCTAGACGTTTCCTCTCGGAGCCGAGTTTCCAGCGCATCCAGCTCACGCTGCCGCGTGGCCATCCCTTGCCTTTCTGCCTCTACCTGCCTTCTTTGCTGTTCCAGCGCACGACGAGCCACATCCAGATCCCTGACACGTTCCGCTGCGTTTTCCGGAGTGATAACCGTTGCAAGAACCGTGGGGTCTAGAATCAGATTATTATCGAATAAGGCCGGGTGGCGCGGGTTCGAAGGACCCGCCCCTGGTGTCCGGTTTCCCAGGGATCCGAACGTGTTTGCATGCAACTCCTCATCTGCTGCACGGCTGGTTACTAATGCCGACTCCCCATCAACCCGGGCCAAAACCGGGTCTCCGTTAGCCGCGCCCTGCTGCTGGGCCACTACCTGAGCCGCCCCGACTGATGCCGCGGTTGCGTTTCCTTGGTTGAGATTGGCCGCGGGAGCCGCATAGACTGCAACTCGGCGTACGATACCCGGTGTAAATTCATGCTGTTCTTCCTCGCCGTGCTCCTCCTCATACCGGTTTTCCAGCAGATCCAGGATAGACCCGGTATCATCTTCTCTTTCGACCCGGTCGCGCGGGGTCCATGCCGGCTCCTCCGGCTGTTCCCACTCCGCGATGGGTTCTTCTGCCGGATGTGTCGTTCCAATCGATTCTTCATCATCTGATCGGATAGAAGTGGCTTCTCCTGGCACAGAATCAGATCCAATATTGTCAGGGATCGAATTGGAAGTACATACCATACCAATGAAGACGCTGATCTGGCCGATTGTCACGACGGATCCGGATTCGAGGTGATCCGACTCTGGCCCCCAGCCGGAATCGTCCACCATCTTTTCTCCTTTGCGGTCGATGTAGATTTCGCCGACGACAAGATTCTCCATGCTCTTCCGAGCTTCTCCCGTGATGTAAACACCTTTGGACGCAGGCCCCACGGTGGGCGCCAACTGTCGTGGGATAATCACGGCAGACGTTACCGGGGGTAACTGATCTTGGGGCAAGACGACACAGGCATTTGGGAGAGGGTTTAGCTCAGAGGAAAACATGGTGCAATTCGATCTGGTAGCCGGCAATCAAAGTCGCCGAGTCTCCGATCTTGATATAACAACTCAACTCTGGGATTACACTAGATGCTCGATATCAGGCGATATTGCTAGGGTTCTTTGATCTCTGCCTAAACTAGACCTGGGGGTCGGTTTATAAAGCACCCGTACCCCCTGGCTTATTCTCCAAGGCGCATCCTGGATCCTACCCGGACACGGCGCACAAACCCTAACTTTCTTCTACCATAACCCACAATCCGGGTTACTGGGCCTACAAGTTTGGGCCTTCACAAGTTTCCTTATCCTTAGCCGGATCCTGCACAGCGTCCTTTAGGCCGGGTTACTCCTTGGAGTTTGTCCTACCGGGTTATCATCCCCCATCAGTCGCCTCCAGCGCAAAATCTGCTACATCATCTATAGGTACGTAGTAACTAAAGACTTGGTCTTCCACTGGAACCCCCTACCATCTAACGATGAGTTGCGCCGATGTGTACTGGAGCAGGCTGACGAGAGACCGTTCAACTCGTTAGAAGGTGTTTTTCCGTTCCCTCTGGTGAAGAAACAGAAGATCACAACAACAACGAAGAAGAAATGATCGACGATATGTATTCGGTTCGGTTCGAATTGCTCCTAATAAGAACTTGTGATTTCCTTTACCGGTCTAATGCTTTTATCTTGGTCTACAGAGAGATAAAGAAGTGGACGGCGCGCTGGCCCTAGCGAAAGATCGTAAGCGGAGGCGGAAGCTAAAGCGGAGGCGGACCGTATATATAGTCTTCTTTGCGATTGATCTCTACATCGCGTGTACGTTGTATAGATGTCGTCATACCTTTCTAATCGTTGAACTAATTAGATGGCTATATTTTGGGTTCGAAATCTTCCGACATAAACGTGTTATTGAGATTAATGTGTATTCATACTTATGAGAATTGGATGGATGCATATGTATCGATGTGTTAATTTCGTTATCGATGTGTTAAATTCGTTATGGATGGATGCATATGTATCTAAGAGTGATTTATATGTGTGAAGTTTATAAATTACATAAATTGAATGTATTTGGACATGTATAGTATAATACCAGAATATACAAACTGTTATACAAAAATAATACTAATAATAATACAAACCTGGGAGACTTACCGCTGGCGAACTAAATAACTACCGCTGGCCAACACTACCACTGGCGAAGCTGGGAGCTAGCGCTGGCGAACCGCTACCGCTGGCGAACAACGTAGCTACCGCTGGCGAACCTAGCGCTGGCAAACAAGGCTCTGTTCGCCAGCGGTAACATACACTACCGCTGGCGAAGCGCTGTTCGCCAGCGGTAACCTGCTACCACTGGCGGTGTACTGCTGGCGAACCCTTGTTCGCCAGCGGTAGCTCGATTTTGTTTGTCACTGGTAGCCTATTTTCTTCTAGTGCATGGGGTGGAAATCAGTATTATGGTGGCCGTGGAGATCATTATAACAAGAACTATGACAGAAACGACCGTGAGGTGTCCGCGGCGGCGCGTCATGGGAGGAGGTGGTGCGCCGGCTGGGGACATGGGGCGGCGAGGCTTCTTGCCGGCGCCTAAGGAACTCCGGCAGGGGGCGAAGAGGAGGTGGAGGTGCGCCACCGGCGTGGCCGTCTCGTCCTGCTGCAGGGCGCCGCCGGATCTCCGGGCCACGATCCGGGCTGCGGGCTACGATCTGGGCTTCTAGGCCAGTATGGGTATCTGCTGCGTGGGATCCGGTCACGCATTGGATCTCGCAGTTGTGCGATAGGCTACCCATCTTTCTCCTATGCATAGAGTCGACTGGCGGCGTGGGGGCTGCGAGTCTTGAGTAAGGGCGGCGGTCCTACTTTTATTCTGGCTCTGCAACGATCGGCATGTTGTGTTCTCCTTGATCTAGCCACGGTGTCGAGTTCCATATATAAGGCTCCGCTGGTGAACTCACATAGGCGCGTTATACCTAGAGATTGCTGGATCGGGTGGGATTCGGTCATGCGCACCCATTTCTGACCGCTTGGTTTCAGAGGGAGCGCTTCGAAGCTTTGCTGGCTCCATGGTGCTGGCGAAGAATGACATAGAAGCGAGATCGGAGGACTGGCAATGGGGGTTCGAATCGGTCAAGGAGGAATTGACTTGGTGTTTCATGATTTGTAGCAGCGGCATGTATGAGGGGGCGACAGCATACCTGAAGGCCAAAGTCCTACCTTTCAGGGTGAAACCCAAGGTCTGGCCTTAATTGGTTGTGTCTAATAGTGGTCTTGTTGGAGTCATTGTTTTAAGAGCAAGGATTATCTCTAGGGTGAAAACCCAAGGTCTGGCCTTAATTGGTTGTGTCTGGCACTGTTCTTCTTGAAGACGTTGCTTTGTAAGAATTGGACATCAGATGCTGTTTTGGTGGTGGTTGTGCGGCTACTGCAATGAATGCAACTCTATAGCGGGATCTTTCTTTTTTATTTCTTCTTCTTATTGTCTTTTGGATGTGTGCATCTGTGATGACTATGGTTATTGCGATGTTGTAGAGGTTGTGTGTAATTTGTATCTCCGCGATATTAATATACATTCTTTATCTAAAAAAAGATACAGTTTCATAGCTTGACAAGTACATGTACGAGTTCAAAGATGCAAATTATTTGTTGTAAATTGTATAACCTATGGGTGAGCATGAAGTGTCTAGATCAAAAGGGATACACACATGTGACTATCCGCGGGCCAACTCCAAAGTGGACCTCTCCACTATGAAAAGAGTCTCTGCTCTCTTCGTCTGGCAGCTGCTTTGGGATCACCTTTTCTTGGGGTGTCGAGGTGGCGAAGCGACATGGGCCACGTGATGTCCTTTGCCCCATTTATGTAGTTCCCGAATCCGGGATACACATCCTTTTCCCACATCGTGCTGCCCGCCTCTTATGGATTTTTGTCCATGATCCATGGAGCAAAGGGATTTGAGTGGTAGGGCGAACTATATCAGTAGGAAGAGAGTTCGGGGATGCTTCTGGGCCTTTGTCGTGTGTTCTCACCACACGGCAAAGGGTCGCTCTCCCTGTAGTGTGACCATTCTTATCACTTCATGTTTAATTTTTATTTTGGTAGCACTATCACCCGCTCTGCTCTATAGGCATAGGGACATAGAATAGCTACACGGCATGACTAATGATCTTGTGGTAGAAGCACGCCATCTCGATTCGCCGGCTAGTTTTTCCAACTGGGCTACTCCCCTTTCCATTACTCGGAAATACAAAGTTCAGCTACAAAAGCCAGCAGAGGGACAGGAAAGTGGAGCAGAGAACAAAGAAAAAGGAAACAAAACGGTAGGAAAACCCGCTGTGTAACCTCGGCATCGAGGCAACACTACGGGGCAAAAAAAACCTACCCCTACACTACGAGTTCACCACACAAGGGTACCACCAAATTCAGCACTGCCAAAGTACAAAACACACCCCACCACGGGGGACCAACCGCACCAGCGCACAACAGACCAAAGTTCCAACACCCAAAATGAAACCACATACCACCGAACTCCAGGCAGAACGAACTATCAGCTTCCCGTAATCCTGAGCCTCCTCGAGCCTTCTCCCGTTGTAGACCTTTCTCCTCCAGCCATCGACGCCAAGCGAGCCGCGTTGTTCATCAACTCATTTGCGCCACCAATGATCGCCGCATGGTCTCTTCACCATACAGACATGCCCAATAACGTAACAGGGAACACACATAGAACAAGGAAGCCAAGGGAGATCTCAGCACCAAATTATCAAACGTAATTCTATTTCTCATAATCCAAATAGCCCAACAAATTGCTGCAAAACCCAGCATATTATACCTCGACCCAGAAGGGAAAAAAAGCATAAAGCCACGCCAGACATTGCAACATAGAATTAGGACAACGGTTTGTGCCCAGCACCGACCCAAGGCACCCCCAAACTACCCTCGCATGAGTGCAAGTAAAAATCAAATGCTACACACTTTCCAATTGATCACAAAAAGAACAAACATGGTTCCCATTCCATTTTTTTTTCAGGTTATCACGGGTGAGAACGGCATTTTGAAACAACTGCGAGAGGAACACTTTAATTTTTAAGGGGATTTTTTCTTTCCAGATCCATTTGTTGTTGGAACCTGCAGTGTTCTTCTCAAGTACCCGATACATAGACTTGGTGGTAGATTACCCATTGGCCGTGAGGCCCCAGGTAACCACATCTTGCTCAGTCGACGGGACATGCCTCTTAGCTTCCTCCACGATGAATTTCCATTGTTCCTCCAAACGATCATTAAACCTTCGCCTAAAAGGAAGAACGAACAGGATACCACTTTCTCAAAGGTCCATTCCTGTCCCTGAACAATGCCATATAGCAAAGGATATGACACTTCCAGAGAACGATTATTCAGCCACCCATCTTTCCAAAAACGCACCAGGTTGCCTTTTTCAACAAAATGTTCCTGCAAAGGAAATAAGCGTCTTTAACCTTCAACGGGTTTTTCCAAATAGGGGAGTCAGTTACCCTAAGCTTCACATTAGCCACAAATTTATTTCTAAGGTATTTAGTACGAACAATTTGTTGCCATAAGCCGTCATGTGTCTCAAGTTTCCACCACCGCTTGCATAGGAGACTGATATTTTGTCTCCTCAGATTTTTTAACCCCAGACCGCCTTTCTTCTTCGATCTACACACTCGAGACCATTTGACCATATGATACTTTTTTTACCCCTGTTCCCGGACCAAAAAAAACTTCCTACGATGTTTATCAAGCTTCTCGATAAGGCCCTTGCTGAGTAAAAACATTGACATATAGTAATAGGGAATACCCGACAAACTCGAGTCCATCAACGTCAGTCTCCCCCCAGAGGATGTTGCATCCCCAATCCAGGCGTCAAGCTTTTTAATGAACTTTGCATCCAAAAAATCCCAGTCAAAAGTTTTGAGATTAGAAACCGAAACAGGAACCCCCAAATATTTTAAAGCAAGCTGCCCCAAGTGACAGTTAAAGAGATCAGAGTAAAATTCCGGAATATCATTATCCCCCCCAATCAGGAAAATTTCACTTCTCAAAGTTGATCTTAAGTCCATACATAAGCTAAAAAACATACAACAAAAGTTTCAGGTTAACAGCATGATCCTCATCATGAGAAATACAAAACACTGTATCATCGGCATACTGCAAGATTGCCACACCATCCTCCACAAGATCAGGGGTCAGGCCAGAGAAAAGATCATTATGTTGAGCACGCAAAACCATCTTAGTCAAAACCTCTCCAACAAGATTAAAAAGAATAGGGGAAAGGGGATCGCCTTGGCGAACGCCCTTAGCACTTTGGAAATATTGCCCAATGACATTGTTAAGCTTCGCACTCACAATCCCGTTATGTAAAACTTTGCCAATCCAAGAACACCAAAGGTTGCTAAATCCTCTCACTTTAAGGCAATTAAGTACAAAATCCAAATTGAACTTAGCGTACGCCTTCTCAAAATCGATTTTCAAAACAATCCCCGTTTTTTTAACATGAACATGATGCATAACCTCATGCAAAGAAAGAACCCCGTCCATAATATTTCTATTTTTAATAAAAGCATTTTGTTGCACACTGATCAGCTTATCAGTAAATGCCTTGAGTCTAATCGAAAGGGTTTTGGTAATCAGCTTATAAATGCACCTCAATAGACAGATGGGTCTGAATTGAGTAATACTATTAGCATCAGAAGTCTTAGGGAGCAAGGTGATGATGCCATAGTTCAAACGCTGAACATCAAGGAAACCATTGTAAAAATGATAAAATAAGTCCATAACATCACTCTTAACAACTTCCCAACAATGTTGATAGAACTCAAAAGGTATGTTGTCGGGCCCCCGGCGCCCTGTTTGAATCCATAAGAAACAAGGCATGTTTCACCTCCCCCTCCGTGAATTGCCTAGTGAGAATGACATTATCTTCCTCAGATAGCGTTTCATGACCAGCCCACAAATCGGGAGAAATCCCAAAAATATTACCAAGGGCTGGACCAAAAAGATTTTTATAATGTCGCACCCAAGGTTTCCAAAGGATACTCCTCGCACGAACTGGAAGTCAGGTGCTTGGATTATGGGGCATAACTGCTCCCACGTCCCAGCTTCCTGGTAGGCCTGCGCTTATGCGCGACAACACAAGCCCTGCTTCCACCGTCGAGGTAAACTATCCGCTAGGAACCTAAGGCACTACTGTCGACGTACTTCATAATCAAACACGCACGGTACGTCAACAGTTTTGTCGTGGGATAATCACGGCAGATGTTACCTGGGGTAACTGATCTTGGGGCAAGTCGACACAGGTATTTGGGAGAGGGTTTAGCTCGAAGGAGAACATGGCGAAAGCAATCTAAGAACCGGAAAGCAACTCGCCGGCTCTCGATATGATTATACTGGATACTCGATAACAGGTGTTACAACTATGACTTGAATCTCTGGCAAACTAAACCTAGGGGCCGGTTTATAAAGCACCCGCACACCCCTAACTTGCCCTTCAAGGCACATCTTGAGTCCTACTCGAACTCCACATACAAAGCCTAACTTTCCTTATCGCAACCCACAAGCCGGGTTACGAATCTCACAAGCCTTTGGGCCTTCTAGTAACCTCTTTACCCCTATCCGGGTATTACTCAGCTCACCTCGGGCCGGATTATACCTTGACGTGGGCCTACCGGGTTACTATCCCCCCATCAGTAGTCCCCAGGATAGCGCGGGCTTCACAGATTCATTCTTGAAGTGCTCGCTATTCCCTAAAAAGATACGAAACGCCCAAGCTCACGTGAACCGGGTCAAATTACTTTGACAGATGACTAGACACAGCTCCGTAGCGGTCATTCGACAGCTCGATCCTTCCTCGAATGCTTAACAGACCTTTCCAAATTTGAACCCTAAGATATTAAGGCCCTACTCTCGATAAGGATCCCTGATATCTCGGGATAAATCGCGTTCCCCCTGTCAACGGAACATTTCACCTCGTTCCGAACGCCCGCAACACCAAATCTGTGCGGATAATTATTGCTCCGTAACTTCCGGCTTTCCAGCCGCGGGCGAGCTCACCACTTCCCTTATAAATATTAACCGAAAGTAACCCTAGGCCTTTCACTTCGCCTCAACATCCTTTCTCTCCTCGCTCCCTCGCAGTCCCTGCCACCAGGCTCGCGCACGCTGCGAAAGATAAGGCCATCTCCGGCCGCAATCGACCCCGAGCTTCCCAACGCCGTCATCAAGCATCGCCGTCACACCTTCATTTCTCTCATCAAGGGCCGTGGTGAGACACTCAAGCCGCGCCACGCACCAGCCTCATTTTGGACCCTAGTTTCTTTGGTAAGCCTCTCTCAATCATCCAACTGAAACTCGCAATTTCCTCAATTTGACCAGGATTGGATATGGGTCAACCCGTAGATTACTTTCGGGTATCATCAAATTGATCCGCTTCGATAGTCCTTAGCTCCTTTAAGCACCTGATGCGCAGTCGCAACTCACCCCCGCACCCTTATTAACCACCAAACTTCATATAGGATTACTTGCGAGTTCTTCGATCTAGATCCGTTCCGCCTTGTTTTTTCGCCTGTCGCATTAACACCCGGATAATCCTCCTTTTCCAGTTAATTCCTCCACAATAAAGGTATGGGCAACCATCCATGCTCACCCAACCCACCTCAATACGTAAGTAATTAACAATTTACTCAACTTCATTTGACACCCGGAAAATTTTCATCATTTAACATCGTAGCGCATTATCCGGGTCTTATTTTAGCCTTCAGCGCCTTAATGTCTCCAGACTTGAATGATCTGGTGTTCCGAATCTTACTCCACATATTTCTTGTCCTTTGCAGGTCAACTCCATGGCTCCTAAAAGACAGGGAAAACACCCGGCTCCTGCTAAGACCTCCCAACCCACTTCTGCCAATTGGGGCCGGTCTTCAACGACGAAGGCCAAACTGGACGGGATGGCCGAGTTAGGAATCCTTCCTTCTCAAAAGGAAATACACTGGAGGGTTCCTGGCGATGAGACCCATCCCACTCCTACCGGGAATGAGGTAATCTGTTTTACCGAGCACGTGATCCGGGGGTTCCGTCCTCCGGGTCACCCCTTCTTCCGAGAAATTCTAAGCCACTACGGCCTCCGGGTGTTCGACATAGGGCCTAACTCTATGCTGAACATCACCCACTTCATAGTCTTGTCCGAGTCTTACCTATGCATTCCACCAAACCTAGTCCTTTTTACCGAGTTATTCCAATGCGAACCGTGCCGCGAGAGCGACAACGGAGTACTCCTTACCTGCGGCGGGGTGTCTATCCAGCGCCGCAAGCATTCACTGATGCCAGCCCTTAACCTGAACTCCCATTCCAAAAATTGGCAGCTATCTTTCTTCTATTGCCATGACACCTCTCCGGATGGTGAGAGGAAATTGCCGGGTTACTCGGAGACCCCCCTCGAGCCCTCCGAGTCTTTTAGTGCTTTTGCTCCTAACCCTGATAGGGAAGCGATTCAGCCCCTTTTGGCCAAACTAGCGGCCTTCTCAGCCCATGGCCTTCTCGGGCTTAACTTGGTAAAGACTTGGGTGGAGTTCCGGGTTCAGCCCAACTCCATTCGCTCAAAGTCGCTGCACGAATACTCGGGTCACATCACAGATTCCCTCCGCTACTCCACCAAAAACTTCCCTGCCGGTAATACCAACAAGACCATCAAGGGCTTCTTGATGGAGAGACTAGATGTTATAAAGAACACCACCGGGTTACCCCCGTTTACTCGGGAGAATCCCGCCCCAGCGGTAAGACCTAACCCCTTCTTCTTATTTCAGTACTTTCGTCCACTATAGTCTCTAACCATCACTTGTACTTACTTGTTCACAGGCTGACGATCCCTTCTGGAAAGTCGAAAACTCTCCTCCTTCTCAAGACCACAAAGAGGAAGACGAGTCCATGGATGATGATGAGGGTACTCTTTCATAACCTTTATGCCTGCCTTCCATCTGTGCTATTTCTCTTATCTGATACTTACTCGTCCTTTCAGGGTCGGGGTACGAAGAGGAGGAAGAAGAAAATGACCCGGAAGACACTGAGTCTGACCAAGAGCCCCCAGTTGGAAACAAAAGGAAAGCTAGAGGGGTAGTTGAAAAGGTTCCCTTCTCTTCTATGTCTCGTGCGCCTTACTCCTTTGCTGCTATGCATGAACTTAACGAGCGATTATCACATTCACCCTTCTTGAAGGACCCTCTCCCGACTAAACGTAGGGTGACCCGGAATTCTCCGGGGGATGATCCCCTTAACCCGGGTATCTCCACTTCACCCGCTCATCGAGCCAGTGCCCCTCCAGCTCAACCTTCCCAATCTCCTCAACGTCATCCGTCTCCTAGTCATCCACTTGCCGGGCAAATTCGCGTACCGCAGCCAGTGCTCTTACCAACGTCATCCGCCTCCAGCGGCGAGCTTCCCCCGGATTATGCCGTGAACACCGGGTAAACTACCTTTACTTACATTTTCTCGTACTGGTTACCTTTCTTTTTTCCGTATATTCTATTGATCAATGTCTCCCTTCTTTTCTTCAGCGCCACAGTTACGCTGAGCGACCCGGATATCCCTGAATCAGGAGAGCAGGGAGAGGAGAAGCCGAGTGATGACATGGACGTTGAGGCTGAGGACGAGGCCGAGGACGGAAATGGAGAAGATCCTTTTAAGGACCCAACTCCACCAAAGACTGCATCACCCCAGCCCTCTGAAGAAGTGGACGAAGACATCATTTTGGAGACCAAGCCGGGCTCTCCTAACCCGGACGTTCAAACGATCCGGGTTTCGACCCCCAAACCCGGGACAACTCCTCCACAAGAGGGCCAATCCTCCGGCCCTTCTCAACTTCGCCCTGAAGACATGACCTTTGCTCAAATGCTAGATGCCCTTCATACCTTGAAGGGCGACGAAGAAAACATACTAGATGCCTTAATAACCAAGCACGAGGTAATCCCGACTAATCATCAATTGTTTCCATACATAGTCCCCAAGTTCCGAGTAAATTACTAGGTAACTTGCTTGGAACTTTGTATAATGTTTCTGGCTGATCCCTCTTCATGCTTCCTTACAGGACTATGTTTCACAGCTGGAGAAGAAGCTGGCCAAGTCTACCAAGCGTATTGAAAAAGAAACGGCCCTTCGTGAAGCTGCTGAGACTGAGGCTCGCAGATGCCAAAAGATGACGAAAAAGTACAGGAAGAGAGCTCACAGGGCTAAGGACAAACTTACAACTCTTTCTGCTCAAATTGCTGATGTCCATCGTACTGCGACTGGTAAGATTTTTAAATTTCACCTTTTTATGACTCGGATTGAACAACTGCACTTGCTTGCCTACTATCTTTGCTCCTTTTGCCTTTTTTAGCAGGCCCACGTGATGCTGCCCCCGAAGAAGATGATGCTGCCAAGCTTAAAATCATCAAGAATACTCTTCGCCAACTTTGCGGCGGAGTTAGCTGGATACTTGATGAGTTGCGACTGCCGGATGTCAAGCCAGATAATATGAATAGATTACTGGAATTCTGCTCCACGATCCCCGAGTGGATTTGGCACTGGAAACGGTCCTCCTGCCGATTTGGGGTAACCCGGGGGCTCGCATTGGCTAAAGCCTACGCCCCCAAGCTACAACTTGCCAAACTTATGAGTGGATTTCCGGAGTTCAACTTGGATGGGTCCAAGTTTTTGCCAAAGGACTTCAAAGCTATTCAGAAAGAAGTCCGTCATCCGGCTAGTGTTATTGCTGACAGCTTAGAGATTGATGAGATTCTCCCTGCTTATGATGCTAATGACAAGGTTGTCAAGGCGAACCGCCCCCAGCCGTTCGATATGCTTGCCCGTTGGAGGGAGGAGGCGATCAAGATGAAGGAAGAAACCGCCAAGAAGACCAAGGCCGACTCTGCTCCTGCAACTTCTGCTGCACAGCCCGGGACTGCTGCTGACCCGAGTGGCGCCGCAACTACAGGTGGCGACAAGGGCAAGGCCAAGATGGACCCTGAAGCTTGAAATAATACCTAACATTCCACATACGTCAGCCGGCGAAGCATCGTTAAAACAGCTTTACTATTCGTTTAAGCAGAGCGTCTGTGCTCTTTTGATACTTTATGGTTTTTGTAATACTTTTATTTAAACTCCCGATGCACTTTGCGCCCCTTTGGGCTTTTGATGAATGTGTCTTTGCATTTGCTTGTTCTTGATATCCACTTGCTTTATTCTCGATACCTTATACCTTTTTCTTTATACTTTCCTTAGCAAGACCCGTCCTCCGGGTGTCGTTGGCGTCTAGGGAACGGTTTTTACACCTGAATCCCTAAGCTCCTGAGACCCGGATGCGTGGCTCGCTTTAATTTTATCGGCTGGATGATGCTGTTTCTTCCTTAGAGCTCATAAGTCCCCAGTCCGGGTTTCCGCGTCTAGGACGCATGATTGTTTTCTTTCAAGGAAACGAATCGCCTGTCGCGGAATGCCCAAGACTTCAGGACGGCCTTTTATGAGGTTTGAAGTTATGCTTGATAATCGTTGAGTTTCCGGCTGCTAGCCTTATACTCTGCATGACTTGTGGTTTAGATGACCCTTTCAACTATCTTGTACTATAAGCCGGCTTTCGCGTGGATACCATGTTGTTACATCAATACGAAAACGGGGTCAAGCAAGTCCCGTTTGGGTCTCATGACCGACATTATTCGCAAGCGAACGAATCATGCCACTTCGTTGCGAGTCACATCGAGCTTAAGTAAGAATAGCCGAGAAACTTGGACTTCTTTGTCCGGTTATAAGATTGTAGCCGCACTCGTTTCTTCGAGTGACGGCCCCTATAACTCATTGGCATCAAGGCCGGGTCTTTTTTGAGTTTACAGCTGTGCTTGTGTGAGCAACCAGCCCTCAAGACCTGAATATTCACATCGTATAAATAACACTTGCTTCTTTTCTTGATAATCCCTTTTTATTTGATATGAAAAAATTAGGCCAGCAAGCCGCCTCATTAAAAACCCATCCAGTCCCCAAGGGTGCCCTGGATAGGAAAAGAGTGCATCTGAAACCTGCTGCCTGTTACATCTTTTTCTGCTAAGTATAGTACGGACGTAGCTGAGCCACGTTCCACGGTCTATCTCTTTCTTGCATAGGTGCAGTTGTGTGAGCAGTATCGTTGACTGTGGTCGATTCTTCTCTTGCATCTATCAAGTAATATGACCCATTATGCAGGCTCCGGCTTACGATGAAAGGTCCTTCCCATGGTGGCGATAGTTTGTGCCTTCCCTCGTTTGTCTGAACCAAGCGCAAGACCAAGTCTCCCTCCTGAAAGACCCGGCTTTTCACCCGCCGACTATGATATCTTCGCAAGTCCTGCTGATATATGGCTGATCTTTCCAAGGCTTGCTCCCTTTGTTCTTCTAACATATCCACGGCGTCTTGCCGGGTTTTCTCGTTCTCTACTTCCACATAAGCTGTCACTCTTGGTGAATCATGAATGATGTCGCTTGGTAATACCGCTTCTGCGCCGTAGACCATGAAGAAAGGTGTCATCTGGGTGGATCGGTTGGGTGTAGTGTTAATACCCCAGACCACGGAAGGAAGCTCTTCAACCCATGCCCCAGCGGCCCTGATACAGGGAACCCTCAGTCTTGGCTTCAATCCACGAAGTAGTTCTTGGTTCGCCCTCTCCACTTGCCCGTTGGCTTGCGGATGTGCTACTGATGCTACATCAAGCCTGATTCCATTGCTGCCACAAAATTTTTCCATCTCTCCAAGGGACATGTTGGTTCCATTGTCGGTAATTATGCTGTGGGGGTACCCGAACCGGTATATAATTCTTTTCAGGAATTTGACTGCTGTGGCCGCTTCGCAATTGGTGACCGGCATAACCTCCACCCATTTGGTAAACTTATCAACAGCAACTAAAAGGTGCGTCTTCTTGCAAGGTGACATATGGAAGGGGCCAACCATGTCCATACCCCAAACAGCGAATGGCCAAGTTAATGGAATGGTCCGTAACTCCATAGCCGGCACATGAGTTTGACGAGCGTACCTTTGACATCCGTCGCACCTTGCCACTATCCGTTCCGCGTCTGCTAGAGCTGTGAGCCAGAAGAACCCATGTCGATAGGCCTTGGCCACAAGAGACCTTGTGGACGCATGATGCCCGCAATCACCTTCATGGATCTCCTTAAGAATCTGTCGGCCCTCTTCTGGTGTCACACAGCGCAAAAAGACTCCTGCCGCACTTCTCTTGTATAACTCTCCATTGATAATGGCGTATCCTTTTGCCCGCCTTACGATTTGTCTTGCTAGTACCTCATGTTCTGGTAGTTCGCCCCGTGATAAGTATGCCAGATATGGCTCCGTCCATTCGGGGACGCCGCGTATCGTAGCCACGAGCTCCACGTCCGGGTCTCGATTTGCTAATTCTTCTTCAGACTCGGATTTAACTGACGGCCGCCATAGCTCGTCCACGAAAACATTAGGTGGAACCGGCTCCCGGCGCGAGCCGAGTCTGGCGAGTGCGTCCGCCGCCTCGTTCTTTCTTCTGTCTATGTGCTCCACTTCATACCCGGAGAAACACCCGGCAACCCTATCAACCTCCCTGCGATACGCTGCCATAGTGGCGTCCTTCCTGTCCCAGGTTCCTGACACCTGCTGCACCACGAGATCCGAGTCTCCAAAGCATCGTATCCTTCTAATGTTCATCTCCTTGGCTACCTTCAAGCCGTGCAACAGAGCCTCATACTCGGCCACGTTGTTTGAGCAACCAAAATGAATCTGTAGCACGTAACTTAGCTTATCCCCTTTGGGCGATGTCAGCACCACTCCGGCTCCTGACCCCTCGTACTGCTTTGATCCATCGAAGTGCATGGTCCATGACTCGGAACTTGGAACTGCGGTAACCATTCCAGTGTGCGTCCAGTCGTTAACGAAATCAACCAAGGCCTGGGACTTGATTGCCGATCTGGGCTCGTAGCTGATATGATAATCTCCCATCTCTATTGCCCATTTGGCTATTCTGCCCGTCGCATCCGAGTTTCTGATGATATCCGACATTGGTATTGAACTAACCACTGTTATGGGATGTTCTTGGAAATATGGCTTCAACTTCCGGCTGGCCATAAAGACCCCAAACACCAATTTTTGCCAATGCGGGTAACGCTGCTTCGCTTCCGATAACACCTCACTGACATAGTAAACCGGCCTCTGGACCGGGTAACCTTTCCCATCTTCTTTGCGTTCCACGACAACCACTGCACTTACGGCTCGGGGACCGGCTGCTACGTATAATAACATAGGCTCTTTAGGACCCGGCGCCGCTAGTACTGGCGCTTCAGATAATTGCTTCTTTAGTGCTTCAAACGCCTCATCTGCCTCCTGATCCCATACGAACTTATCTGATTTCCGCAAAAGCCGGTACAAGGGTATTGCCTTTTCTCCAAGCCTGGATATGAACCGGCTCAGGGCCGCCACGCAGCCCGTGAGTTTTTGAACGTGCTTCAAATTTTCCGGTTTCTTCAAATTCTGTATGGCCTTGATTTTATCCGGGTTTGCCTCAATTCCTCTCTCGGAGACTATAAAGCCAAGTAACTTCCCGGCCGGGACTCCGAATACACACTTCGTTGGGTTAAGCTTCATCTGATACCTCCTCAAGTTTTTAAACGTTTCTTTTAAATCATCAATAAATGTTTCTGCCTTCCGGGTCTTAATAACCACATCATCCACGTATGCGTGCACGTTACGCCCAATTTGATCCTCGAAGCACTTCTGAATACACCGCTGATAAGTTGCGCCCGCATTTTTCAATCCAAACGTCATGGTCTTGTAGCAGAAGGCCCCAAAAGGGGTTATAAATGAGGTTTTTTCCCAATCCTCCCTTTTGAGTTTAATCTGGTGGTATCCCGAATATGCGTCCAAGAAACATAGCAAGTCGCTTCCAGCTACCGCGTCTATGATTTGGTCTATCCTTGGCAGCGCGAACGGATCCTTTGGGCAATGCTTGTTGAGGCTCGTGAAATCGATGCACATCCTCCATTCATTTGTCTTTTTCATCACTAGAACCGGATTCGCTAACCAGTCCGGGTGAAATACTTCCATGATAAAGCCCGCGGTTAATAGTCGTGCGATTTCCTCACCTATAGCTCTTCTCCTTTCCTCATTCATTTTTCTCAAACCTTGCTTCACAGGCCTGGCCCTGGGATCCACATGCAAACTGTGCTCTGCCAACTCGGTAGGGATACCCGGCATGTCGCTGGGTGTCCAGGCGAACACATCCGCATTTGAGCGTATAAATTCCACTAGGGCCTTTTCTTGCGCGTCTTCCAAATTGGACCCTATAGTGAACTGCTTGGTGGGGTCTCCTTCCACAAAATCTACTTTCTTGGTGTCTTGAGCCGCCTTAAATTTCGCTCTTTCGTCTTCAGAATCTGGTCTTCTCAATGCCGTGCCATCTTCCGGGTCCACCTGAGACCGGTAATATTTAAGCTCTTCCTTTCTGCAGGCTTGCTCGGCCATCACCGAGTCTCCCTCATCACACTCTGCTGCTATATCCCGGTTTCCATGGATAGTGATGGTCCGCTTGGGGCCTGGAATTTTTAACTGCAAATATACGTAGCACGGCCTAGCCATGAATTTAGCGTAAGCCGGCCTTCCGAACAGAGCGTGGTAGGGGCTATGCAGCTTGACTACTTCAAACGTGAGCCACTCTACCCGATAGTTATCTACCGATTCTCCAAAGGCTACTTCCAATGCAATTTTCCCTTCGGGGCGTGCCGAATGACCCGGCACGATCCCGTGGAACACCGTCGAACTTTTTTGTAGCTGGGACTCCTTGAGGTTCATGCGCAAGAAAGTTTCCCAATATAGGATGTTGATGCTGCTTCCTCCGTCCATCAACACCTTTTTCAATTCGTAACCATTGACCTGTGGCGAAACTATTAACGCCAAGGTCCCGGGGCGCTCTATTCCTTCTGGATGATCTCTCCTGCTCCACGTTACCTCTTGCTCTGCCCATCTCAAGTATCCCGGAGTGGCCGAGGAGGATAGATTCGCTGTTTGTTTTAACGCCCTTCTGTCCCTGCTGGAAGTTCCTGTAACATGCACATGATATTGTCCTTTCAAATTGAGTGTACGTACCATGCCGATGAAGATACTGATTCGGCCGATTGACACCACGGATCCAGATTCGCAGCAATCCGGCTCCAACTCCCACCCGGAACTGTCCACTATTCTTTCTCCTTCGCCATTGGAGTAGATCTCGCCGACGACGAAGTTCTCCATGTTCTTCCGAGCTTCTCCCGTGACGTAAACACCTTTGGACGCAGGCCCCACGGTGGGCGCCAACTGTCGTGGGATAATCACGGCAGATGTTACCTGGGGTAACTGATCTTGGGGCAAGTCGACACAGGTATTTGGGAGAGGGTTTAGCTCGAAGGAGAACATGGCGAAAGCAATCTAAGAACCGGAAAGCAACTCGCCGGCTCTCGATATGATTATACTGGATACTCGATAACAGGTGTTACAACTATGACTTGAATCTCTGGCAAACTAAACCTAGGGGCCGGTTTATAAAGCACCCGCACACCCCTAACTTGCCCTTCAAGGCACATCTTGAGTCCTACTCGAACTCCACATACAAAGCCTAACTTTCCTTATCGCAACCCACAAGCCGGGTTACGAATCTCACAAGCCTTTGGGCCTTCTAGTAACCTCTTTACCCCTATCCGGGTATTACTCAGCTCACCTCGGGCCGGATTATACCTTGACGTGGGCCTACCGGGTTACTATCCCCCCATCAAGTTTGGTACGAATGATAGCACAGAATGTCTCTAAGACACAAAGAAATGAAATAAGTGCAACTGGCCTTCACTAAGGCAGAAATATCGAATACAGTCATCCAGAGGACACATGTCCCAACATATCATTCATTACAACAGCGGAAGCAATCAGAGGGTCTGAGTACAGTCAAATCCATGGCTTAAGAAGCCGGAGAAAATAAAGAAAAGCGAAGCCCATCCACGTAGGTCTGGATCCTGCTCTGGTCCAGCTAACTACTCGTCTGCAGACTCGTCGAACTCCACAAAGTAGCCATCCTGGGAAGCATCGTAGTCGTAGTCGTACTCTGCGTAAACCACAGCCCCAACGGGGTCAGTACATCCAAGTACTGGCAAGCAAGACTCACAGTTCATCAAGGAGTTACCCGACAACACAAGAATTGATGCTTGGGATCAACGGAAGAAAGGGGTGATATGAAAGTTGCTGCTGGCTGCTCTAAACAACTACAGAATATAGCTACAAGTTCCGGCTAACAGAAAAGATAAGATCGAGGATTGTAACCAACTGAAAGATAACTTCAACCAAACCCATCCTGGATCTCGCCCCTTATCCAAAGAAGCAATCCGAGGATAACTCACACGGTTGTGATAAGGTGAATCAAGTTATTGTGTGAATAACCTATTACTAGTCAGGTTATTAATCATTGGGTGAAACATGATTGATCATTATGTTGAAGTTGTCCTGAGTACTTGTTAGCCAGTACTTTCACCAAGTAATCCATAACCGCGGAAAACACGGCTTCTCGAGAAGATTATCCCTGCAGGGTTGCACCAATTTGGCCGTACACTCATGAATATCCCGCCAGATGGGATGCCTCCCACCAAGCGGGGCACTCAACACAACCAACCATTCTTCGCATCAAGCCCAAAGAACCTTGGGCGCACGGCTAATCAAGCCCAGAAGAAAATGGACCATCATAGCACTCTAAGACCGTGTCCCCCTATATGCCGACTACGAAAGTTCCACCCTGCGCTGGGCTCGCAAAAACATGCATGCGGCAAATGGAAAACACGAACTAAATGAGGCGATTTGGACGAGATGCGAATCAGGTCAAGTTGAGGGGGGCGCCCATACTCGCTTCCCAAATGCGGGTAGTGCGCTCATCATGGATCAGTAGACAAGACCTTTTTCCTATTAGGGTCGACACTAGCAGGCTCCAAAACCACTCATGGGCCTCCTGCCGGTGCCTTATCATCAAATTATTATTACCATTAGCAATTAACAGGATTGATTGATTAACAACGAGCCCCGGTACAAGATAATAAGATAGTAACAGTAGTAACCGACAACAGACTCGAGTAAAGGCAACCCTAAGCATGCTAGATAAGAACAGGCACAAGCAATGGCTGTAGGTATGGAGGTGGTGGCAATATCATGGCTCAAGGTATCATGTGATGGGTTCGGAGAACAAGCAACGATACATAGGGCTAGCAATAGTAGACAAAAAGATAGTATCGACAACAAGTGTGGAAAGGAACTCGATGATTCATGTGAGTGATAACTTGCCTGGCAGCTCAGCCTCGTACTGGGCTAGGTCCTGAGTAGTGGTGTCGTAAGGCTCGTCGGTACCAACGTCGTCGTCTAATCGAGAAGAAGCAAAACAACAACGAAGGAAGACGGGCAATCAATACATGGCATAAGTGCACAAACATTGGATGATGCATGTCATGTTTAATAGATGCACCAAAATAACTTGCTTGACATGAAACACAAGTTTAAATGGATTCCATATGCAAAGGGTGCATATGGAAGCCCATGCTTGGAGTTGAATTAATTGTTCTATCACTAAGCATCATGTGTAAGTGACTTAGTATGATGCATGCATGATGAGGAACAATAAGATAACAAATTTAAATGCAATTGGAATGATAGTTAACAATTTAGAAAGGCATTTATTAAATTTGGAATTTTTGTTACTTAAACATGGCACACAAGTAGATGTTGTTATCATCAAGTTAAAGTGTGCAAAACAATTTACAAATTTTATATTTGAATAGGTTATCAAATTTTAGTTGGATTACATGTTTCACATTTTGAAATTGGACTTTGGATTATTTAGTTATGAATTAAACAATATTAAACAATTTTTTAATTGAATTAAACAAGATTTAAATAGTTTAGGCAATTTAAATTGTTCAAACCAGAAAACAAAATTTATATTTGAATAGAGTATTCAAAATGGTGTGAAAAACATATTTTATTTGAATTATTTGAAAACAGTATGAATTAGTTATGAATTATTTCAATTTGCATTTGAATTATGTGGATTTGAATTTAAATTGCATTTTGAAAATTCAAAACAGAACACAAATGTAATATTTGGAAAGTTTATAAAATTTGGATCAGAATAGACATCAAGTTTGTATTTATTGGGTTCATATTTTAAAAGTTATTGAATTTGCAATTTAGGTGCTTATTCTGCCCACTTAAAAGAAAAGAATTTCTAAACAGATTTGCGTTTACTTTTGTTACCTAGAGGGCCTCTACCCGCTGCCACTGACCAGCGGGTCCAAGCCAGCGTGGCAGCGCACGTGGCAGCCCGCGTGGCCAGAGGAGAAAAATCCAGCAAAAAAGGGGGCGGATGCGCCCGCGGGGGTTCGACCCCGGGACCTTCTGGCCCGCGCGCAAGGAACGCGCCAACTCGGCTGGCGATCGAATCGTGACAGGGTACAGGTGCGTGGGAGGATAACCTTCAGGTAAAAGAACTAACTGAATTCAGTTCGTTTCTGAACTTTCTTCCGTTTGCAGGTAACGAGTACTGCATCTCGATGCAGTCGCCGGAGCGAGGAACTAGCGAGGGCGGACGGCGGACGGCGGCCGGCCGCGGTGGCTCGCCGCCGCGTGCGGTGTGGTGCGCGTGCGCCCGAGGCAGGGAGAGAAGAGAGGAGGACGGGGTCGAGGACCTGTAACATCCCAAGTATGAAAATACCCTAGAATGCTTTGTTCCTTGTTTTATTTCAAGCAATGCATCATGTCATCATGTTTACTTATTGTTGCATTTGTTTTCCATCTGTTTTATCCTGTTTTCACAACTCAAATTCAAACCTTTTTCAAACATGGTTTCATACTTGCTCTGTTACAACCTTTGGAACCAGAATAACAAATAAAAACAACCCTTTTATTCCTTGTTTTCACTTATTAAATTGTTGCTTTAAATCCAACCAATAATTCAATCAATAATTCTCAAATCACCTTTTAAATTCCCAAACCAAGTTCAAATCAGTACCTTTTGGGAACCATAAAAATCACCAAACATTTCTTCCCTCTAAATCATTCTAAAGCCCTAGGGGTAACCCTATTTTTATTCATGTTTTATCAAGATTTTATTAAACTCAAATTCCCCTATTTTGAATTCAAACACAAACCATAATTTTAAATTTCAATTCTTGAAATCCAAGCTTACAATATGGTTGCTAATTACTTAAATAGCTTAACTTAATTTTTCTGTAATTTTCCTTGATTAAAACCTTAACAACTTTCTTCCAAAAGCAATCTGCAAAAAAAAATATAAAAACAGAAAAGAATAAAAGGAAAACAGGAGACATCTAACTACCTACCGCTTGGCCCAAGCCCACCTAGCCCTAGCGCGCAGCAACCCAGCCCGCGCAGCGCCAACTTACCGCTTCGAGCTGCTCCAAGATTCGTGCGCGCGCCCTCCTTCATCGTCCTCCCGTACGGCGCCCATCGGAGGCCTCCACGGCGACCGCGCGCGACCACGGCGGCCACCGCAGCGCCTCCACCCTATTTAAGCGAGCCTAGGGCACCCCTGTACCCCCCTATCGCCCTAGGGTTCCTCAGCGCCGCCAAAAAACCTCTCTCTCTCGCCGGAATCCCTCGCTCCCCCTCTCTGATTTCCATCGCCGGCGCCAACCCTCTGAAGATCGCCATGGCCTCGCCACCCTCGACTCCCTCCTAGCTACCAAAACCCTGGAATCAGCTCGCCACCCTCCCATCTATCTCTTGGACACCAGAGGAGCCCCTGGTAAGCCTCCGATCGTCGACGCCGTCTTCTATTTTCTCTCCGGCCGCCGCGCCCCGTTCTCTGAACCTGTACACCCCGTCGCCGTTGCAGAGCAGCGCTACGGCTTTGGAGCACGGGAGTAGCACCGCCACCATCTCCTCTACATCTTGGACACCCGCGGGGGCACGGAGAAGCACGAGATCGACCACGCCATCCACGACATCGCCGCCGTCGAGCGCTGTTCTCCTCTGCAACCGCGGCAGCATCCCGGTGAGCACCGTCTCCTCCTCCCTCTGTTGCTCGCGTCCGTGCACGCCCGCGTCCACCCAAACACCCCACAGCAGCGTGCTGGCCGTGGTTCACGCCGGCGAGCATCGCCACCTCCTCTGTCAGTCGAGCAACGCTCGCTCGTCAGGTTTCGTCAGCAAAGTTCAGAGTTTCAAACTGAAACTATATCCTCTCCGCGTCGCCTCCTCTGTCAGCTGAACGCGAACACCGCAGTGGTACTGAACCTTTGCGCGCAGCGCCTGGGCACGGGTTCGAATCCCGGAAGCCACAAACTTTTTGGAGATTTTTCTCCCACGCGCTGAGCCCCACCAGGCAGTGGCACTGGAGGCCACGCCAGCGTGTGCGCCACGCTGGCCCCTCTGGCCCACTGCGCAGTGGCAGTGGGTAGATAGAACCTGAGTAGCAAAAGGTTTTCTGCGAATTTCAAAAATTCCAAATTCTTTTTAAATAACAGAATTAAATCAAAACTTTAAAATTCAATATCTCCCATTTTATAAATCCAAAAATGCAAACTTGATGTCTATTCTGATTCAAATTTTATAAACTTTCCAAATATGCAATTTGTGTTCTGTTTTGAATTTTCAAAATGCAATCTAAATTCAAATTCAAATAATTCAAATGCAAATTGAAATAATTCATAACTAATTCATTCTGTTTTCAAATAATTCAACTAAAATATGTTTTTCACACCATTTTGAATACTCTATTCAAATATAAATTTTGTTTTCTGGTTTGAACAATTTAAATTGCCTAAACTATTTAAATCTTGTTTAATTCAATTAAAAATTGTTTAATATTGTTTAATTCATAACTAAATAATCTAAAGTCCAATTTCAAATTGTGAAACATGTAATCCAACTAAAATTTGATAAACTTTTCAAATATAAAATTTGTAATTGTTTTGCACCCTTTAACTTGATGATAACAACCTTTATTTGTGTGCCATGTTTAAGTAACAAAATTCCAAATTTAATAAATGCCTTTCTAAATTGTTAACTATCATTCCATTTGCAATTAACTTGTTATCTTATTGTTCCTCATCATGCATGCATCATACTAAGTCACTTACACATGATGCTTAGTGGTAGAACAATTAATTCAACTCCAAGCATGGGCTTCCATATGCACCCTTTGCATATGGAATCCATTTAAACTTGTGGTTCATGTCAATCAAGTTATTTTGTTGCATCTGTTAAACATGACATGCATCATCCAATGGTTGTGCACTTATGCCATGTATTGATTGCCGTCTTCCTTCGTTGTTGTTTTTGCTTCTTCTCGATTAGACGACGACGTTGGTACCGACGAGCCTTACGACACCACTACTCAGGACCTAGCCCAGTACGAGGCTGAGCTGCCAGGCAAGTTATCACTCACATGAATCATTGAGTTCCTTTCCACACTTGTTGTCGATACTATCTTTTTGTCTACTATTGCTAGCCCTATGTATCGTTGCTTGTTCTCCGAACCCATCACATGATACCTTGAACCATGATATTGCCACCACCTCCATACCTACAGCCATTGCTTGTGCCTGTTATTATCTAGCATGCTTAGGGTTGCTTTTACTCGAGTCTGTTGTCGGTTACTACTGTTACTATCTTATTATCTTGTACCGGGGCTCGTTATTAATCAATCAATCCTGTTAATTGCTAATGGTAATAATAATTTGATGATAAGGCACCGGCAGGAGGCCCATGAGTGGTTTTGGAGCCTGCTAGTGTCGACCCTAATAGGAAAAGGGTCTTGTCTACTGATCCATGATGAGCGCACTACCCGCATTTGGGAAGCGAGTATGGGCGCCCCCCTCAACTTGACCTGATTCGCATCTCGTCCAAATCGCCTCATTTAGTTCGTGTTTTCCATTTGCCGCATGCATGTTTTTGCGAGCCCAGCGCAGGGTGGAACTTTTGTAGTCGGCATATAGGGGGACACGTTCTTAGAGTGCTATGAGGGTCCATTTTCTTCTGGGCTCGATTAGCCGTGCGCCCAAGGTGCTTTGGGCTTGATGCGGAGAATGGTTGGTTGTGTAGAGTACCCCGCTTGGTGGAAGTGCATTTCCATCTGGCGGGTTATTCTTGAGTGTACGGCCAATTTGGTGCAACCCTGCAGGGATAATCTTCTCGAGAAGCCGTGTTTTCCGCGGTTATGGATTACTTGGTGAAAGTACTGGCTAACAAGTACTCAGGACAACTTCAACATAATGATAAATCATGTTTCACCCAAGGATTAATAATCTGACTAGTAATAGGTTATTCACACAAATAACTTGATTCATCTTAATCACAACTGTGTGAGTTATCCTCGGATCGCTTCTTTGGATAAGGGGCGAGATCCAGGATGGGTTTGGTTGAAGTTATCTTTCAGTTGGTTACAATCCTCGATCTTATCTTTTCTGTTAGCCGGAACTTGTAGTTATATTCTGTAGATGTTTAGAGCAGCCAGCAGCAACTTTTATATCACCCCTTTTCTTCCGTTGATCCCAAGCATCTCTGCTTGTGTTGACGGGTAACTCCTTGATGAACTGTGAGTCTTGCTTGCCAGTACTTGGATGTACTGACCCCGTTGGGGCTGTGGTTTACGCAGAGTACTACTACGACTACGATGCTTCCCAGGATGGCTACTTTGTGGAGTTCGATGACGCTGCAGACGAGTAGTTAGCTGGACCAGGGCAGGATCCAGACCTTCGTGGATGGGCTTCGCTTTTCTTTATTTTCTCCGGCTTCTTAAGCCATGGATTTGTCTGTACTCAGACCCCCCTTTGATTGCTTCCGCTGTTGTAATGGATGATATGTTGGGACATGTGTCCTCTGGATGACTGTATTCGATATTTTCTGCCTTAGTGAAGGCCAGTTGCACTTATTTCATTCTTTTGTGTCTTAGAGACATTCTGTGCTATCATTCGTACCAAACTGTTGACGTACCGTGCGTGTTTGATTATGAAGTACGTCGACAGTAGTGCCTTTAGGTTCCTAGCGGATAGTTTACTTCGACGGTGGAAGCAGGGCTTGTGTTGTCGCGCATAAGCGCAGGCCTACCAGGAAGCTGGGACGTGGGAGCGGTTATGCCCCATAATCCAAGCACCTGACTTCCAGTTCGTGCGAGGAGTATCCTCTAGAAACCTTGGGGTGCGACAAATGGTATCAGAGCCTGTCTGCCTGTAGGATCCCTTTTTACTGGTCGCAGTTGAGTCTAGAAACTATTTTGTAGCTATATAGGAAAAATGAAACGTGAGAGTAGGAATTCTGCCATTTTTCTTCTTTCCCCACCCACCCACCCTTTTCTGGTAAGGAAGTGAAACGTTGTTTTCTGTTCTCACCTAAACTTTCAAGTTAGGATTTCACGTGTTTTGGGTTCTCTGTAGTACCTCAGGACTTTTGGTCTCGTTTTCCCGATGTTGCTTCGATATCATGTTCTTTTCAACATCATTATCGTCCGTTGAACCTTGTTGTTGTTTTCCACATCCTTTTTCATCTACCGGAGTCTAATCAAAACCTTCCAAATAATCTGCAGATGGGTCTCAACTACTATCCGCAGGTGGTTCGCATGACTCGCTGTGAGAGCACCGCCGGTTTTCCGGAGTTGCTGAGAGACATGGTTACCTTTCTGGGGTTCCGTTGGGCACCAGAGTACCAGGTCTACGAGCACCAGCGAGAGTGTGACCAGACTTGCTACCGGGCTATCGTCTACATTCTGTCGGATGATGGCAGGAGCATTGCACACCAGTACGAGGCAGTAGGATCCACAGTGGATATGGCAGTGCAGCAGGCAGCGTACGTGAGTGTCACCGTTCTCCGTGCTGACTACTGGGGGTTTGATAAGTCCAGTTTTCGTCACATCCCCCGTGGTTACATCACGGCAGCGGGAGTTCACTTCACTATCCACCGCGACATGGATACCTACGAGACTGATAGCTCCAGGCTCCAGGTCACTGCCCAGTTCGCTAGTCACAGTGACGCCGTTGCTTCTGCACTTTCTCAGGAGTTAGCCTCAGTCAGGGAGCAGCTCCGCCTTGCTCTCACTCGTCTGGCGACGTACACCACAGACTTTGTTGGAGACGAGCGCTTCGCACGTGTCGTTCAGCCAGCTGGTCTTCCGTTGCCAGATGCTGGAGGTTACGAGCCGATCAGAGGCCCACTTCTCGACCTCGGAGCTGGTTACACAGGGATTCCCCGCTATGGAGCACAGGGATACGACGCTTTCCACTTCACCACACCGAGAGTTGCTCTCAGAGCAGTTCCTATCTACATGGATCGTCGTGATACCTACTTCCGTGGGATTCCTCCTCACCGTATCTCTCGTCGTACTACTCACCGCCGTCCTGCGTGATGAGCATGGGAGTACCGTTGTATCCATTACTAGCTGTGTCTAGTTTATCCTTTCGTTTTCGAACCATGTATTGGTCTGTTGGATATTCTGATGTATTTGAACATGTGATGATGTACCTGTTGGTTATCTATTCATGCGTCGGAATAATCTATCTTTCGGTTACCAAGTCTATCCTTTTCTGTTGTTGTGCTAAAATGAATTTCTGTTCAGGATGCCTCCAACCAGGAACAACCCGCCACCGCCACCACCAATGGGGGAGCTGTTGGCTCAGATGACCCAAGTGGTGACACAGATGGCCCAGATCCAGGCTAACCAGCAACACAACCAGAATGCTCCAAGGGTCACCATCAAGGACTTCCTCAGCTTGGGCCCAAAAGCTTTCGTGGCAACACGTGAGCCCCTGGATGCTGATGACTGGATCCGTGACGTAGCAAGAGCTCTGGAGATAGCTCATGTTGCTGAAGAGGATAAGGTCAAGTACGCCACCTACCTACTGAAGGGTCAGGCAGCTACTTGGTGGGAGAACTACCAGGCCATGAGGGCTGGCTTTCCTATCAACTGGGGATGTTTCAGAGATGCCTTCCTGAAGCACCACATCCCGGATGGTCTCATGGAAAAGATGCGTGAGGAATTCTGCTCTCTCAGACAGGGCAAGCTGGACGTTCTCGGCTACCAGAACGAGTTCAATCGTCTCGCTCGGTACGCTGGTGACGAAGTGTCCACCGAAGCCAAGAAGATGGCAAGGTTCCGCCGAGGTTTTAACCCGGAACTGAAGTACGCTCTCACCAACATCAAGTGCAAGGACTTCGTGGAGCTTGTGAACACCGCGCTCAATGAGGAGAATGGGCGCAAGGCGTTCGAGGAGTCGCGCAAGCACTCGCGTGAGGGTGGTTCCTCCTCCAACATGACCACCCCTCCGCAGAAGCGCCGCATCTGGGTGCCAAATGGTGCTGTCACTCGGGCTCCAAATGCCCAAGCTTCCCCAGGCTTTGGTCCCCGCCCACCCAACCCATCTCAGATGCAGGGTCAGAGGTTCCCGATGGGGCAGCCAAGGCCAGGTCCTTCTCGTATCGTCACTTGCTACAAGTGCAAGGATACTGGACACTATGCTGACAAGTGCACTCAGAAGCAGCTACCCCTACCTCCTCGCCCCAACACCAACCAGGCTATGGTTCGTGCTCCTCCGGCTAAAGCCTTCAACTCCAACAATAGGCCTGTCGGGAGGAACGCGAGGGTGAACCATATCAAGGCCGACAAAGCCGAAGAGTCTGCTGACGTCGTTCTCGGTATATTACCCGTAAACTCTATTCCAGCTAAAGTGTTGTTTGATACTGGAGCATCGCATTCATTTGTGTCAAAGATTTTTGCAAAAGCATACAACCTAGTTCTGGTTCCGCTAAGCAATCAAATGACTGTTCACTCTCCGGGACCACAAATGTTGACTTCCAAGATAAGCATGGACAATGAGATCCTAATTGGAGGTCGTGTATTCCTTGCTTCACTCATGTTGCTGGGAAATTCTGACATTGATGTCATTCTGGGTATGGATTGGTTGAAGACCCACAAAGCTAAAATTGACTGTGCTCAAAAGTCAATAACTCTCTCCCACACTTCAGGCCAGATAGTCTATTCTCCATATGGATCAACTTCTGTTCAGCTGTTCAGCCTTGATGCCAAACCCCTTCCGGCAATTGAAAATGTTCCGGTGGTTTGTGAATTCCCTGACGTCTTTCCAGAAGAGTTGCCAGGGATGCCTCCGGACAGAGCAGTTGAGTTCGTGATCGAGCTTGAGCCAGGTACTGCTCCAATCTCTAAGCATCCATATAAGATAGCTCCTCCTGAACTGAAATTGTTGAAGGAGCAAATCGATATGTATATGGACAAAGGTTTCATTCAGCCTAGTTCCTCCGCTTGGGGTTGCCCAACTCTGTTTGTTGCCAAGAAGGATCAAACAAAAAGACTCGTGGTTGACTATCGTCCTCTCAACGAGAAAACCATCAAGAACAAGTATCCACTTCCTCGTATCGATGATCTTTTTGATCAACTTGCTGGAGCCTCAATATTCTCAAAGTTGGACTTGAGGATGGGGGTACCATCAGATAAAGATCAGAAAGGAAGATATTCCTAAGACAGCTTTCACCACTCGGTACGGTCTATATGAATACACCGTCATGTCCTTTGGTCTCACCAATGCACCGGCAACGTTCTCAAGACTCATGAATTCTGTCTTCCATGAATACCTCGACAAGTTCGTTGTGGTATATCTTGATGACATTCTAGTCTAATCAAAATCCGAGGAAGAGCATGGAGAACACCTTCGTCTCACTCTCATGAAACTTCGCGAGCATCGTTTGTATGCCAAGTTTTCCAAATGTGAGTTCTGGATTCCAGAAGTTGCATATCTTGGTCATATCATCTCTGCCAAAGGCATAGCCATTGACCCGGAAAAGGTTAAGGCAATTGTTGATTGGAAACCCCCTAAGACGGTGAAACAAGTTAGAAGCTTTCTTGGCTTGGCTAGCTATTGCCGTCGTTTCGTCCAAAACTTTTCCAAGATTGCCAAACCTCTCACTGATCTCACAAAGAAGGACAAAAAGTTCGTTTGGACTCCACAATGTGATGAGAGTTTCAACCTCCTGAAGACTAAACTCACTTCCACACCTGTTCTAGTTGGCCCCGACACCACCAAACCTTTCCAGATATTCTGTGATGCATCTCTCCAAGGCCTAGGAGCAGTTCTTATGCAAGAACGTCAAGTTGTGGCTTATGCTTCACGTCAGTTGAACCCACATGAGCAAAACTATCCCACACATGATCTTGAACTTGCAGCAGTTGTGTTTGCCCTCAAGAAATGGAGACAATACTTGTTGGGTAACAAAACTGAAATCTTTTCCGATCATAAGAGTCTGAAATACATCTTCACTCAGCCAGATCTGAACCTCGGGCAAAGGAGATGGATTGAGAAGATTAAAGACTTTGATCTCACCATTTCTTACACTCCAGGCAAGGCTAATGTTATGGCCGATGCTCTCAGTCGCAAATCCTATTGCAATAATCTCATGATCATGGAAAGCCAACCTCCACTTCATGAAGAATTCCAAAAGCTGAACCTTGGTCTTGTTCCGGAAGGATACCTTGCTAGCTTGACAGCCAGCCCAACTCTCGAGGACAAGATTCGTTCTGAACAACTTCGTGATAATGAAATCAAGAAGATTGTGGATCACATCAAGGAGGGCAATGATAAGTTCAAGTCCTTCTCAATTGATGACAAGGGAACTGTGTTCTTCGAGGGACGCATTGCAGTCCCTCAGGTTCAAAGTCTCAAGGATATCATTCTCAAGGAGGCTCATGAAACTCCTCTATCCATTCACCCTGGAAGTACAAAGATGTACCAGGATCTCAAGACTCTGTATTGGTGGCCTGGCATGAAACGTGAAATTGCTCAATACGTTTCTGAATGCGACGTTTGTCAACGTGTTAAGGCAGTCCATCAGAAGACAGCAGGTCTACTCCAACCTCTGAAAATTCCTGAGTGGAAGTGGGACATGATTGAAATGGACTTCGTTACTGGGTTTCCAAAGTCCAAAAAGGGCAACGATGCAATCTTCGTTGTTATTGATCGTCTCACTAAGGTTGCTCACTTCTATGCTGTAAAGGAAACTATCTCAGCTAGCCAGTTAGCAGAGCTCTACACAGCAAAGGTTGTTCCCCTTCATGGTGTTCCATTGGAAATAAGCTCAGACCGTGGAAGTATTTTCACTTCGCATTTCTGGAAGAGCTTTCAAGAAGCATTGGGCACTAAACTTCTGTTCAGCACAGCTTATCACCCTCAGTCTCAGGGGCAAGTCGAAAGAGTCAATCAGATTCTCGAGGATATGCTCAGAGCATGTGGTCTCTCCTTTGGCATGAAATGGGAGGATTGCCTTCCATATGCTGAATTCTCCTACAACAACAGCTACCAGGCAAGCCTAGGCATGGCACCATTTGAGGCACTGTATGGTCGCAGATGCAGGAGTCCAATCAATTGGTCTGGAGCTGGTGAACGTTCACTTTTAGGCCCTGACATTGTTAAGGAAGCCGAGGAGAAAGTTCGTATCATTCGTGACAATCTCAGGATTGCTCAGTCTCGTCAGAAGAGCTATTATGATAGCAAGCACAGGGATATGGTCTATGCACCTGGTGATAAGGCATATCTCCGTGTAACTCCCCTCAGAGGCACTCATCGTTTTGGTGTAAAAGGAAAGCTTGCACCAAGATACATTGGCCCTTTCAACATCCTCTCAAGACGTGCAGAGAATGCTTATCGTCTTGAACTTCCAGAAAAACTTTCCAAAGTGCACGATGTGTTCCACGTGTCACAACTCAAGAAGTGTTTCAAAGATCCAGATCGTGCAGTTGATCATGATTCCATCGAGCTGCAAGATGATCTATCTTATGAGGAGCACCCTATTCGTATTCTCGATGAGACCGAGCGTAAGACTCGCAACAAGAGCACCAAGTTCTTGAAAGTCCAATGGTCGCATCATTCTGATAAAGAGGCAACATGGGAGACCGAAGAGGATCTTCGCAAGAAGTATCCGGACCTGTTCATTTCTCAGTAGGGAATCTCGGGGCGCGATTCCTTCAAGGGGGGGCGTTTTGTAACATCCCAAGTATGAAAATACCCTAGAATGCTTTGTTCCTTGTTTTATTTCAAGCAATGCATCATGTCATCATGTTTACTTATTGTTGCATTTGTTTTCCATCTGTTTTATCCTGTTTTCACAACTCAAATTCAAACCTTTTTCAAACATGGTTTCATACTTGCTCTGTTACAACCTTTGGAACCAGAATAACAAATAAAAACAACCCTTTTATTCCTTGTTTTCACTTATTAAATTGTTGCTTTAAATCCAACCAATAATTCAATCAATAATTCTCAAATCACCTTTTAAATTCCCAAACCAAGTTCAAATCAGTACCTTTTGGGAACCATAAAAATCACCAAACATTTCTTCCCTCTAAATCATTCTAAAGCCCTAGGGGTAACCCTATTTTTATTCATGTTTTATCAAGATTTTATTAAACTCAAATTCCCCTATTTTGAATTCAAACACAAACCATAATTTTAAATTTCAATTCTTGAAATCCAAGCTTACAATATGGTTGCTAATTACTTAAATAGCTTAACTTAATTTTTCTGTAATTTTCCTTGATTAAAACCTTAACAACTTTCTTCCAAAAGCAATCTGCAAAAAAAAATATAAAAACAGAAAAGAATAAAAGGAAAACAGGAGACATCTAACTACCTACCGCTTGGCCCAAGCCCACCTAGCCCTAGCGCGCAGCAACCCAGCCCGCGCAGCGCCAACTTACCGCTTCGAGCTGCTCCAAGATTCATGCGCGCGCCCTCCTTCATCGTCCTCCCGTACGGCGCCCATCGGAGGCCTCCACGGCGACCGCGCGCGACCACGGCGGCCACCGCAGCGCCTCCACCCTATTTAAGCGAGCCTAGGGCACCCCTGTACCCCCCTATCGCCCTAGGGTTCCTCAGCGCCGCCAAAAAACCTCTCTCTCTCGCCGGAATCCCTCGCTCCCCCTCTCTGATTTCCATCGCCGGCGCCAACCCTCTGAAGATCGCCATGGCCTCGCCACCCTCGACTCCCTCCTAGCTACCAAAACCCTGGAATCAGCTCGCCACCCTCCCATCTATCTCTTGGACACCAGAGGAGCCCCTGGTAAGCCTCCGATCGTCGACGCCGTCTTCTATTTTCTCTCCGGCCGCCGCGCCCCGTTCTCTGAACCTGTACACCCCGTCGCCGTTGCAGAGCAGCGCTACGGCTTTGGAGCACGGGAGTAGCACCGCCACCATCTCCTCTACATCTTGGACACCCGCGGGGGCACGGAGAAGCACGAGATCGACCACGCCATCCACGACATCGCCGCCGTCGAGCGCTGTTCTCCTCTGCAACCGCGGAAGCATCCCGGTGAGCACCGTCTCCTCCTCCCTCTGTTGCTCGCGTCCGTGCACGCCCGCGTCCACCCAAACACCCCACAGCAGCGTGCTGGCCGTGGTTCACGCCGGCGAGCATCGCCACCTCCTCTGTCAGTCGAGCAACGCTCGCTCGTCAGGTTTCGTCAGCAAAGTTCAGAGTTTCAAACTGAAACTATATCCTCTCCGCGTCGCCTCCTCTGTCAGCTGAACGCGAACACCGCAGTGGTACTGAACCTTTGCGCGCAGCGCCTGGGCACGGGTTCGAATCCCGGAAGCCACAAACTTTTTGGAGATTTTTCTCCCACGCGCTGAGCCCCACCAGGCAGTGGCACTGGAGGCCACGCCAGCGTGTGCGCCACGCTGGCCCCTCTGGCCCACTGCGCAGTGGCAGTGGGTAGATAGAACCTGAGTAGCAAAAGGTTTTCTGCGAATTTCAAAAATTCCAAATTCTTTTTAAATAACAGAATTAAATCAAAACTTTAAAATTCAATATCTCCCATTTTATAAATCCAACAAATGCAAACTTGATGTCTATTCTGATTCAAATTTTATAAACTTTCCAAATATGCAATTTGTGTTCTGTTTTGAATTTTCAAAATGCAATCTAAATTCAAATTCAAATAATTCAAATGCAAATTGAAATAATTCATAACTAATTCATTCTGTTTTCAAATAATTCAACTAAAATATGTTTTTCACACCATTTTGAATACTCTATTCAAATATAAATTTTGTTTTCTGGTTTGAACAATTTAAATTGCCTAAACTATTTAAATCTTGTTTAATTCAATTAAAAATTGTTTAATATTGTTTAATTCATAACTAAATAATCTAAAGTCCAATTTCAAATTGTGAAACATGTAATCCAACTAAAATTTGATAAACTTTTCAAATATAAAATTTGTAATTGTTTTGCACCCTTTAACTTGATGATAACAACCTTTATTTGTGTGCCATGTTTAAGTAACAAAATTCCAAATTTAATAAATGCCTTTCTAAATTGTTAACTATCATTCCATTTGCAATTAACTTGTTATCTTATTGTTCCTCATCATGCATGCATCATACTAAGTCACTTACACATGATGCTTAGTGGTAGAACAATTAATTCAACTCCAAGCATGGGCTTCCATATGCACCCTTTGCATATGGAATCCATTTAAACTTGTGGTTCATGTCAATCAAGTTATTTTGTTGCATCTGTTAAACATGACATGCATCATCCAATGGTTGTGCACTTATGCCATGTATTGATTGCCGTCTTCCTTCGTTGTTGTTTTTGCTTCTTCTCGATTAGACGACGACGTTGGTACCGACGAGCCTTACGACACCACTACTCAGGACCTAGCCCAGTACGAGGCTGAGCTGCCAGGCAAGTTATCACTCACATGAATCATTGAGTTCCTTTCCACACTTGTTGTCGATACTATCTTTTTGTCTACTATTGCTAGCCCTATGTATCGTTGCTTGTTCTCCGAACCCATCACATGATACCTTGAACCATGATATTGCCACCACCTCCATACCTACAGCCATTGCTTGTGCCTGTTATTATCTAGCATGCTTAGGGTTGCTTTTACTCGAGTCTGTTGTCGGTTACTACTGTTACTATCTTATTATCTTGTACCGGGGCTCGTTATTAATCAATCAATCCTGTTAATTGCTAATGGTAATAATAATTTGATGATAAGGCACCGGCAGGAGGCCCATGAGTGGTTTTGGAGCCTGCTAGTGTCGACCCTAATAGGAAAAGGGTCTTGTCTACTGATCCATGATGAGCGCACTACCCGCATTTGGGAAGCGAGTATGGGCGCCCCCCTCAACTTGACCTGATTCGCATCTCGTCCAAATCGCCTCATTTAGTTCGTGTTTTCCATTTGCCGCATGCATGTTTTTGCGAGCCCAGCGCAGGGTGGAACTTTTGTAGTCGGCATATAGGGGGACACGTTCTTAGAGTGCTATGAGGGTCCATTTTCTTCTGGGCTCGATTAGCCGTGCGCCCAAGGTGCTTTGGGCTTGATGCGGAGAATGGTTGGTTGTGTAGAGTACCCCGCTTGGTGGAAGTGCATTTCCATCTGGCGGGTTATTCTTGAGTGTACGGCCAATTTGGTGCAACCCTGCAGGGATAATCTTCTCGAGAAGCCGTGTTTTCCGCGGTTATGGATTACTTGGTGAAAGTACTGGCTAACAAGTACTCAGGACAACTTCAACATAATGATAAATCATGTTTCACCCAAGGATTAATAATCTGACTAGTAATAGGTTATTCACACAAATAACTTGATTCATCTTAATCACAACTGTGTGAGTTATCCTCGGATCGCTTCTTTGGATAAGGGGCGAGATCCAGGATGGGTTTGGTTGAAGTTATCTTTCAGTTGGTTACAATCCTCGATCTTATCTTTTCTGTTAGCCGGAACTTGTAGTTATATTCTGTAGATGTTTAGAGCAGCCAGCAGCAACTTTTATATCACCCCTTTTCTTCCGTTGATCCCAAGCATCTCTGCTTGTGTTGACGGGTAACTCCTTGATGAACTGTGAGTCTTGCTTGCCAGTACTTGGATGTACTGACCCCGTTGGGGCTGTGGTTTACGCAGAGTACTACTACGACTACGATGCTTCCCAGGATGGCTACTTTGTGGAGTTCGATGACGCTGCAGACGAGTAGTTAGCTGGACCAGGGCAGGATCCAGACCTTTGTGGATGGGCTTCGCTTTTCTTTATTTTCTCCGGCTTCTTAAGCCATGGATTTGTCTGTACTCAGACCCCCCTTTGATTGCTTCCGCTGTTGTAATGGATGATATGTTGGGACATGTGTCCTCTGGATGACTGTATTCGATATTTTCTGCCTTAGTGAAGGCCAGTTGCACTTATTTCATTCTTTTGTGTCTTAGAGACATTCTGTGCTATCATTCGTACCAAACTGTTGACGTACCGTGCGTGTTTGATTATGAAGTACGTCGACAGTAGTGCCTTTAGGTTCCTAGCGGATAGTTTACTTCGACGGTGGAAGCAGGGCTTGTGTTGTCGCGCATAAGCGCAGGCCTACCAGGAAGCTGGGACGTGGGAGCGGTTATGCCCCATAATCCAAGCACCTGACTTCCAGTTCGTGCGAGGAGTATCCTCTAGAAACCTTGGGGTGCGACAGGACCTCACCTCGGGGGCGGACGGAGCAGGTCGGGCTGTTGCAGGGAGGCCGGCGGTGGAGAAGATCTTGACGGCGGCGGGGCTACGGCCAGCCTCCCGTCTCCGCTCCTTCACGAGATTCGAAGAGGAACTCAACACGGTTCCATTCCAAGGATCAGCTGCGCCTCGCGGTGACCAAGGGGAAGGGACGGTGACCGGGAACGGAGGTGGTTCGGTGAGCTCGCGGTGGTTCAGAGAAAGAAGTTCAGAGGGAAAGACAGGGGCTTGGGGGGAGAGGAAAGGAAGGTTGGCGGCGATGGAGGGTTAGGGCTAGGGTTGAGGGGCAGGAGGAGGTGCCGCGGTGTTTTTATGGAGGAGCAGGTTCAGTACGGCGCGAAATCGGGAGCTCCTGTAGGCGATCGACGACGGGGAGGAGCTCGTACGCTCTGACGTCAGAAAGGGAGGTGGAAGACAGCGACGTTGGGGAAGGTTATCGGGCCAAGAATAAAAAAAACGGGCTGGGCTGCTTGGGCCCTTAGCTGCTGCTGCTCTCCTCCCTGCTGTTTTTTATTTTTTATTTCTGCTACTGTTTTTTTTTGTAGTTAAGCAAAAAGGAAACAAAACAAGATTTTGTTTACAGAAAGTTTGGAATAAAAAAAATAGGGTACATTTATTAGTGGAAAATGCAAACTTTTGGGTAGTTGTTGTTTTCAAAACTTTATTGTTTGCTTGCTATTTTAAAAAAATAACCAATTTAATTGGAAATTACAATAATACTTAATATTGAAAATAAAGCCATTCCCACTAGGGTTTCCCCTAGGGTTTTGGGAGGGTTTAAAGAGGGAAAAAGGGTGGTGATTTTTTTTTATGGTTTCAAAAGATGCTGAATTTTAAAAGGTTGGTTTGAATTTGACATGACTTAGAAAATAATGATTGAAAAGGTTGATTGATTAAATTAAGCAACAATTTAAGAGTTGATCCAATATGAAACTAATTGGAAGCAATTGATGTTTTTGGCATTGCAAATCTTTATTTGAGAGATTGTAACAGACAAGTGTGAAAACCATGTTTGAATAAGTTTGAATTTTAATATGAAAACAATGCAAACAGAAATAAAAATGAGAATGATGCCATGATGCATTGCATAAATTAAACAAATAAGTAAAAACAACTAAGGTTTTCATACTTGGATGTTACAAAACGCCCCCCCTTGAAGGAATCGCGCCCCGAGATTCCCTACTGAGAAATGAACAGGTCCGGATACTTCTTGCGAAGATCCTCTTCGGTCTCCCACGTTGCCTCTTTATCAGAATGATGCGACCATTGGACTTTCAAGAACTTGGTGCTCTTGTTGCGAGTCTTACGCTCGGTCTCATCGAGAATACGAATAGGGTGCTCCTCATAAGATAGATCATCTTGCAGTTCAATGGAATCATGATCAACTGCACGATCTGGATCTTTGAAACACTTCTTGAGTTGTGACACGTGGAACACATCGTGCACTTTGGATAGTTTTTCTGGAAGTTCAAGAGGATAAGCATTCTCTGCACGTCTTGAGAGGATGTTGAAAGGGCCAATGTATCTTGGTGCAAGCTTTCCTTTCACACCAAAACGATGAGTGCCTCTGAGGGGAGTTACACGGAGATATGCCTTATCACCAGGTGCATAGACCATATCCCTGTGTTTGCTATCATAATAGCTCTTCTGACGAGACTGAGCAACCCTGAGATTGTCACGAATGATACGAACTTTCTCCTCGGCTTCCTTAACAATGTCAGGGCCTAAAAGTGAACGTTCACCAGCTCCAGACCAATTGATTGGACTCCTGCATCTGCGACCATACAGTGCCTCAAATGGTGCCATGCCTAGGCTTGCCTGGTAGCTGTTGTTGTAGGAGAATTCAGCATATGGAAGGCAATCCTCCCATTTCATGCCAAAGGAGAGACCACATGCTCTGAGCATATCCTCGAGAATCTGATTGACTCTTTCGACTTGCCCTTGAGACTGAGGGTGATAAGCTGTGCTGAACTGAAGTTTAGTGCCCAATGCTTCTTGAAAGCTTTTCCAGAAATGAGAAGTGAAAATACTTCCACGGTCTGAGCTTATTTCCAATGGAACACCATGAAGGGGAACAACCTTTGCTGTGTAGAGCTCTGCTAACTGGCTAGCTGAGATAGTTTCCTTTACAGCATAGAAGTGAGCAACCTTAGTGAGACGATCAATAACAACGAAGATTGCATCGTTGCCCTTTTTGGACTTTGGAAACCCAGTAACGAAGTCCATTTCAATCATGTCCCACTTCCACTCAGGAATTTTCAGAGGTTGGAGTAGACCTGCTGTCTTCTGATGGACTGCCTTAACACGTTGACAAACGTCGCATTCAGAAACGTATTGAGCAATTTCACGTTTCATGCCAGACCACCAATACAGAGTCTTGAGATCCTGGTACATCTTTGTACTTCCAGGGTGAATGGATAGAGGAGTTTCATGAGCCTCCTTGAGAATGATATCCTTGAGACTTTGAATCTGAGGGACTGCAATGCGTCCTTCGAAGAACACAGTTCCCTTGTCATCAATTGAGAAGGACTTGAACTTATCATTGCCCTCCTTGATGTAATCCACAATCTTCTTGATTTCATTATCACGAAGTTGTTCAGAACGAATCTTGTCCTCGAGAGTTGGACTGGCTGTCAAGCTAGCAAGGTATCCTTCAGGAACAAGACCAAGGTTCAGCTTCTGGAATTCTTCATGAAGTGGAGGTTGGCTTTCCATGATCATGAGATTATTGCAATAGGATTTGCGACTGAGAGCATCGGCCATAACATTAGCCTTGCCTGGAGTGTAAGAAATGGTGAGATCAAAGTCTTTAATCTTCTCAATCCATCTCCTTTGCCTGAGGTTCAGATCTGGCTGAGTGAAGATGTATTTCAGACTCTTGTGATCGGAAAAGATTTCAGTTTTGTTACCCAACAAGTATTGTCTCCATTTCTTGAGGGCAAACACAACTGCTGCAAGTTCAAGATCATGTGTGGGATAGTTTTGCTCATGTGGGTTCAACTGACGTGAAGCATAAGCGACAACTTGACGTTCTTGCATAAGAACTGCTCCTAGGCCTTGGAGAGATGCATCACAGAATATCTGGAAAGGTTTGGTGGTGTCGGGGCCAACTAGAACAGGTGTGGAAGTGAGTTTAGTCTTCAGGAGGTTGAAACTCTCATCACATTGTGGAGTCCAAACGAACTTTTTGTCCTTCTTTGTGAGATCAGTGAGAGGTTTAGCAATCTTGGAAAAGTTTTGGACGAAACGACGGCAATAGCTAGCCAAGCCAAGAAAGCTTCTAACTTGCTTTACCGTCTTAGGGGGTTTCCAATCAACAATTGCCTTAACCTTTTCAGGATCAATGGCAATGCCTTTGGCAGAGATGATATGACCAAGATATGCAACTTCTGGAATCCAGAACTCACATTTGGAAAACTTGGCATACAGACGATGCTCGCGAAGTTTCATGAGAGTGAGACGAAGGTGTTCTCCATGCTCTTCCTCGGATTTTGAGTAGACTAGAATGTCATCAAGATATACCACAACGAACTTGTCGAGGTATTCATGGAAGACAGAATTCATGAGTCTTGAGAACGTTGCCGGTGCATTGGTTAGACCAAAGGACATGACGGTGTATTCATATAGACCGTACCGAGTGGTGAAAGCTGTCTTAGGAATATCTTCCTTTCTGATCTTTATCTGATGGTAACCCATCCTCAAGTCCAACTTTGAGAATATTGAGGCTCCAGCAAGTTGATCAAAAAGATCATCGATACGAGGAAGTGGATACTTGTTCTTGATTGTTTTCTCGTTGAGAGGACGATAGTCAACCACGAGTCTTTTTGTTTGATCCTTCTTGGCAACAAACAGAGTTGGGCAACCCCAAGCGGATGAACTAGGCTGAATGAAACCTTTGTCCATATACATATCGATTTGCTCCTTCAACAATTTCAGTTCAGGAGGAGCTATCTTATATGGATGCTTAGAGATTGGAGCAGTACCTGGCTCAAGCTCGATCACGAACTCAACTGCTCTGTCCGGGGGCATCCCTGGCAACTCTTCTGGAAAGACGTCAGGGAATTCACAAACCACCGGAACATTTTCAATTGCAGGAAGGGGTTTGGCATCGAGGCTGAACAGCTGAACAGAAGTTGATCCATACGGAGAATAGACTATCTGGCCTGAAGTGTGGGAGAGAGTTATTGACTTTTGAGCACAGTCAATTTTAGCTTTGTGGGTCTTCAACCAATCCATACCCAGAATGACATCAATGTCAGAATTTCCCAGCAACATGAGTGAAGCAAGGAATATGCGACCTCCAATTAGGATCTGATTGTCCATGCTTATCTTGGAAGTAATCATTTTAGTTCCCGGAGAGTGCACATAGATTTGATTGCTTAGCGGAACCAGAGCTAAATTGTACGTTGTAGCAAAGATCTTTGACACAAACGAATGCGATGCTCCAGTATCAAACAACACTTTAGCTGGAATAGAGTTTACGGGTAATATACCGAGAACGACGTCAGCAGCCTCCTCGGCTTTGTCGGCCTTGATATGGTTCACCCTCGCGTTCCTCCCGACAGGCCTATTGTTGGAGTTGAAGGCTTTAGCCGGAGGAGCGCGAACCATAGCCTGGTTGGTGTTGGGGCGAGGAGGTAGGGGTAGCTGCTTCTGAGTGCACTTATCAGCATAATGTCCAGTATCCTTGCACTTGTAGCAAGTGACGATACGAGAAGGACCTGGCCTTGGCTGCCCCATAGGGAACCTCTGACCCTGCATCTGAGATGGGTTGGGTGGGCAGGGACCAAAGCCTGGAGAAGCTTGGGCATTTGGAGCCCGAGTGACAGCACCATTTGGCACCCAGATGCGGCGCTTCTGCGGAGGGGTGGTCATGTTGGAGGAGGAACCACCCTCACGCGAGTGCTTGCGCGACTCCTCGAACGCCTTGCGCCCATTCTCCTCATTGAGCGCGGTGTTCACGAGCTCCACGAAGTCCTTGCACTTGATGTTGGTGAGAGCGTACTTCAGTTCCGGGTTAAAACCTCGGCGGAACCTTGCCATCTTCTTGGCTTCGGTGGACACTTCGTCACCAGCGTACCGAGCGAGACGATTGAACTCGTTCTGGTAGCCGAGAACGTCCAGCTTGCCCTGTCTGAGAGAGCAGAATTCCTCACGCATCCTTTCCATGAGACCATCCGGGATGTGGTGCTTCAGGAAGGCATCTCTGAAACATCCCCAGTTGATAGGAAAGCCAGCCCTCATGGCCTGGTAGTTCTTGAAGGGAATATGCCCGAGAGGCAATAATAAAATGGTTATTATCTTATTCCTTGTTTATGATGAATGTTTATTTCTCATGCTAGAATTGTATTAACCGGAAACGTTGATACATGTGTGCTTAATAAACAAACAATGGTTCCTAGTAAAGCCTCTCTTTTAACTAGCTCGTTGATTAATAGATGATCAAGGTTTCCTGATCATGAACATTGGATGTTATTAATAACGGGGTCATGTCATTAGAAGAATGATGTGATGAACATATACCCAAAGATAATATAGCAATGCGATCATGTCATTTAGTTTACATTGTTATATCAAACATACGAAGTAACTTATTCCTTAGACCATGAGATCATGTCAATCACTGATACCGGAAGAGTGCTTTGATGGCATCAAACGTCACACCGTAACAGGGTGACTATAAAGGTGTCGTTAAGTATTCGGAAAGTATTAGTTGAGGATCATGGATCAAGAGTGGGATTTGTCCATCCAAATGACGGAGAGATATACTCTGGGCCCTCTCGGTGATATCACATCGAAACCGCTTGCAAGCACGTGATATGATCACAAGGATGTTATATCACAGGAACGAGAAAAGAGTACTTGTCGGTAACGAGATTGAACAAGGTATGGTTGATACCAATGATCGAATCTCGGACAAGTAAAATATCGCGAGACAAAGGGAATAGTTCACGGCGTTGTTGGTTCACACGATCACGAGAGTCATCGTTGAATATATAGGAGTCATCACGGATCTCCAGATCCCGCTGTTGATTATTGATCGGAGAGGAGTCTCGATCATGTCTATCTTATTCGCGAACCGTAGGGTGACACACTTAAGGTTCGATGACGCATTTGAGAGGATACGGAATATCGAAGAATATTTTGGACAGCACCGAAATTGTTTCGGGGAAAATTGAAATAGTTCAAGGGGTTTTTCGTCGAATGGTTGTTAATAGAATTAACAAATGATTCGAGGTGCTATATGCAAAAGTTTGTTAATAGAATTAACAAATGCTGAAATAAAGAAATAAAAAGGTTTTATTTATTTATTAAAAGAAAACCTTTGGATTTTCCAAGTGGGAAATTATGGGAGCATGAGTGGGTGTGAGTGGAGCTTCCACTCACATGATGAGGGAAGAGGTGGGGGCACCCCCATGGGCTGGCCGCACCCCCCTTGGGCTGCCTCCCCCCTCTCCTATAAAAGGAGGGTGAGAGCTCTCCCTCCTCCACACACATTTGCCACTTCCCTTTCCCTCCACCCGCTGCTCCATTTCATGGTCTCCGGCTTGGCGAAGCCCTGACCGTGGGATTCTTCACCACCACCACGTCGTCGTGCTGCTGGAGTTCCGAGGGATTCTCTACTTCCGCGCCCCGCTGGAACGAGGGAACGGAGGTCGTCATCAACCGTACGTGTGACCGATCACGGATGCACCGCCGGATTGCGGTGCCATCTTCTCGCTATCGGGATCGGTGTGAGTACGACTACGCCAACAACGAGATTTGATCTCGTACCACTTTGAGTCTTCGAGGGTATGTGTTCTCCTTAACCCTCTTGTTGCCCGTTGCACTTCGTCTCCTAGATTAGATCTTGGCCTTTCGGGTATCTCTCGCGTAGGAATTTTTTTTTTCTATGCTACGTTCCCCTTCAGTGGTATCAGAGCCAGGTTCTATGCGTAGATGTTTTGTACGGGTAGAACACATAGGTGTATGTGGGCGTTGATGATCATGTTATTACCTCCTTGATTATTTTATGATCTTAGTGGCATAGTGGGATGAAGCGGCCCGGACTAACCTTACATGTCCACGTACATGAGACTTGTTCCACAACTGACATGCAACTTGTATTGCATAAGTGGCTTGCGGGTGTCTGTTTCTCCTACTATAGTTAAGATCTAATCTATGAAGGGTTGTTAAAAATGTATTTATCAACGTTGTGGTTGATGTTCGTAGGTATGAACGGTTCTATCATCGAAAGCCCTAAGCCATGTAAAATATGCAAAAATAAATTAGAAGCGTCTAACTAGTTTTTGCTGGGCATGTGATGTGATATGGTCAATATTACAAATTTGATTATGAGATGATCTATTTTGTAAATTATTGATATACCGGAAGGTATCCATATGATTGTCTTCTTATTGATGGACAATCAAGATTGGGGTGCCATGGTACTTGGTACCACGCCGGTGGAATGATTGAGATCATACCATAATGCACATGATGGAGATCAAGTGCAAGAAGGACCATATCAAATCACGTTATCCTTTCATGTGATGTCTGTGATGTTAATCCTTTTTATGCATCTTGTGTTGCTTAGATAACGATGGTAGCATTATAAGATGATCCCTCTCACTTAATATCAAGATAATAATGTGTTCTTCCTTAAGTATGCACCGTTAAGAAAGTTCGTCGTTTCGAGACACCACGTGATGATCGGGTGTGATAGGCTCAACGTTCGCATACAACGGGTGTTTTCAAGCCTAGCATGTACAGACATGGCCTTGAAACACACGCAATACTACGGTTCTACTTGGCGAGCCTAGCATGTACAGACATGGCCTCGGAACACGTAACCGAAAGGTAAAGCATGAGTCATATGGATGATATGATGAACATGTCGATGTTCGCCTTTGAAGCTACATCATCTCACGTGATGATCGGTTTTGTTGTAGTGAATTTGGTTCGTGTAATCACTAAAGACGACTAAGAGGGATGTTGTTTTTGAGTGGGAGTTCATGGTTTAATTTTGAATTAACTTGAACTTATTTATCATGAACAACTAATCAAAGTGAATTTGCACAAATTGTAGTATTCATTGGCATCTATATTACCTTACACTTAGATTGTTAATTGAGATATAACTGTTATGATCTGGTAAATACCATTTAAGATTGGTACCGTATTAGTGAAATTTAAAATTGAGTCCTATTGTAGATTTTTGGTATTTCCTACCTAGCTCCATGTGGTTAATGATTGATTAATCTAGAGAGCAAATAATTCCTACTTAGAATCCAGAGTCATGGTTGCTTCCGTATTACTTTATCTTCAAAAGAATGTTTTGTTGATCAAGGTGATTTAGGAACTAAAAAGAGTTGTTTTCAGAAACAATCAAGTGAAAGATATATTGATATCTAGAAACTTATTTGTGGCAACATGACTGAGTATAATTTAGCGTGACAATGTTTGCTTATATTATCTGAATATATGCAATGATTGAAGACGCTAGGCGTTTGAATATTCCAAGAAGTTGGGCGCTTAAAAATTATCCTCTAAATTCCTTCCTTCGAGCTATAGTAGCTTAATCATAAAATTGTTATGATGGGATGGATTAGAAGTATGGGTAAAGTAGTTTACCTTACTTGGAAATTGCTAAGAGTGGAATCTAGAAGAATGCTATTAATATGGTGATATTAGTAGAACAATCAAATTCAAAGTATGACTCAATGGGTGATAGTATATGACTAACACGCCAAAGAAAATGAGCTAGTAAGACTAGCATTGTTTGATGTTGAATGATTCTTCTATAAAGGAAAGGGAATATTGAAAATAGAATTACAAATAAATATATGGCAGAAAAGAAGATAACTGGAAAAGTCCAGCTCAGGAGTATATACTTGATATACAAGATATAGATGTATTACTAGTTAACAAAGTATTTTTGGTATTTTGATACCACATTGGTTGGTATGAGTTGTCATACAAAGCAACGCAATGAAAGAAATACAAGGGCCTAAAAGGAACTAGTAATAGATGTGGAATCGATTATGACAAGAACATAAATAAAGTGTTATTGTGTTCATTGTCGTATCGAACCAACCAGTCAAGATTTATTTGAAGAACTTAATAATTTGTTATTTTGTTCTAGTCTTTTGTGAGAACAAATGAGATTGTTCAAACTATGATCATATTCCATAATTGATGGATATGTTAATCATGTTGGTAAAGTAAACATCTATAAGACTAAATGCTAAACGTTGCAAGACGTAAAAGAGTTTCACTTAAATTGTGGCACCACCATTTTAGTTCATATCGGAAAGGAAAACATGAAGGAATTCCATATTGATGGACTTCCGGAGTCATTTTATTGACGCTTGTGAGACCTCTTCCAAAAGATGACTAGAATTCCGTTCTTAGGCCAAAGTAGAATGGACGACTAATTTAGTGGAGATTATACATATTGATGTATATAGTCCATTATGTGTAGTCATGTATGGTGGATTAATTTTTCCTTCATAAAATTCTGTCGATGATTTAAGTAGATATGCGAGTATATCTATTTAAAGGGAACAGAGTTTGACATTTTGAATTGGTTCAAAAGGTTGTTAATATGAAGTTAAAATCAATGTAACAAGATAATCAAGTATTTATGATTGGATCATAAAGGATAAAGTTTGAGTTACAAGTTTAGCAAAACATCTGAGAAGTTGCAGAATTGTTCTACAACTTATACTTCTCGAATACCCCACATTAGATTGGAGTATTCAAAAGACAAAATCAAACCCTGTTTGACATGGTAAGATTAATAAAATTGCCATTATAATTTTGTAGTTTATACATTAAGGACAACCGCTTTTACACTGAAAAGAACACCATCAAGATCCGCTGAAATTGACAACATATAAGATATGGTTTGGGTAGTGACCCGAATTGTCACTTTCTTAAGTTTTGGTATGCATAGCATGTGTAAAATGTTTACAACCAAAATAGGATAAATATATGTTTATAAGGTTATCCCAAATAAAATATTGGGTATTTCTCCTATCACCGAACCAAAAGACAAATGTTGTTTGTCAGAAAGGGTTGATTTCTCGAGAAAGTAGTTCTTGCGAAACAAGTGAGTCGGAGCACAGTACAAACTCAACGAGGTTAGAGAATCTTTGTTATCATGTCAAGAGTAGCGCAGCACTGGAAGTTGTTCCGGGGTTTACTATTTTGACTAAGTAGAAGACACTACAAATGTTGTAGATACTTCAAATGAGTTTGCGAACTGTACCAGTAAAGTCCAAAAACTTTGTACTTAGAACAACTTGTGGTTTAAGTGTAAAGTGTTGTTTTGACAACAAAAGGACCTAAACCTTATAAAGGAAGCAAATGATGGGCCCTGACTTCGTAAAATTGACTATGAGTCATTATATCCGCCATAGTATCCTTGTATGAATATCAAGTATGTGACTTGGTAGTCCTTTCGATAGGCATGATGCCTAGCGATAGCAAAAGGGTCTATATAGCGACAAAGACATGGATTTTACATCTTATTAAAATTGTACTTATCGAAAAGTTGTTTTCGACGAAGTTCAAAGAGTTAACTACTACAAGATTTTGATCTTCCGTAGTGATGCTTTAGTCTTTGCGGATAGTTCTAGCAAAAGGTTACATATTATGATATGGAAGTTGAATAACAAAACCAACTCTCCTCTCAAGGAAGTTTTATCAAGGATGTGTACTTGACACAGTCTGAGAGTTTTGTAAAATTCAAAAAGGTTGCTAGAAAGGTATGCACACTTCAATGGTTGAAGTGAGCATAACGAAGTTGAAATCTTTACCTTAATGAAGTTATCAAAAGAGTTTGATTCCATCATGAACGATAAAGATGCTTGTAAAGTTACAAGAAATTAAGTGGGAGCGCTATGACATATTTCCAATACTTTATGTAGATGACATATGGTTGATTGGAAAATATGTATTTTAAGTTAACACGGTTAAGATTTTCATATTGATGAAAGGCTTAGAAGATATTGGGCATCGATATCTATAAAAGATGGATTGAAGCGCCTGATATGATTGAAGCCAAATTACATAGATGAAATATTGAAGTAAGTCAATATAAAATTGATAAGAAGGAGTTCTTGTCACATGGAAAATAATTGAGCAAGATTCATGTGTTTTGACACATGATGAGCATCATTGAAATTGAGATTTCTAAGTCATGTTTCCATGCTATGTACACAACCAGATGAGTCCTATGCTATAAAAAGTTATAGTAGGATAATTCATATGATGATTAGACAACAGTGGGAGAGATCCTTGTGTCATTTTAGAAATGCTAAGGATATGTTTTCCTATATAGTAATGACAAAATAATAGTTGTAATATGTTACACTAATAGTCTTGTCATTTATTCAAGTAATTTTATCTCAATTAAAATATGTGATGAAGGGTAGCACAATAGGATGGAAGAAAGTTCCATGCTGGATTTGAAAGAGTTTCAAAATTAAAATATTGTGACAGATACTACAACAAAGGCTAAAGTATATCGTTGTGTTGACAACTAATTATAAGCGTATTTTGTGTGAAGGAGTTCTTTATTGAACTTGGTGAATTTCCAAGAATGTTGAAACTATGAAGCTACATTTTCACAATGTTAGTAACATCAGTTTAAGCTGAGGAATTAAGGTATCACCGGAACTTGGTGAGTTTCCAAGAATGCTAACACTATGAAGCTACATTTTCACAATGTTAGTGACATCAGTTTAAGCTGAGGAATTAAGTTTTCACGAATTGACTATATATATACAAAGCCATCTCATTAGAGAATGAGTGATGCGTGTAGACGCAAAGAACATGCAAATACAATAGGACCTGAACAGTTCAGATCTTTTTGATGATGTTTACCGCATGCGAAGCATGGTAATAACACTGGTACGCCATATGTGTTAAAGTGCTTACAGACTAGATTATTGACTCTAGTGCAAGTGGGAGACTGAAGGGAATATGCCCGAGAGGCAATAATAAAATGGTTATTATCTTATTCCTTGTTTATGATGAATGTTTATTTCTCATGCTAGAATTGTATTAACCGGAAACGTTGATACATGTGTGCTTAATAAACAAACAATGGTTCCTAGTAAAGCCTCTCTTTTAACTAGCTCGTTGATTAATAGATGATCAAGGTTTCCTGATCATGAACATTGGATGTTATTAATAACGGGGTCATGTCATTAGAAGAATGATGTGATGAACATATACCCAAAGATAATATAGCAATGCGATCATGTCATTTAGTTTACATTGTTATATCAAACATACGAAGTAACTTATTCCTTAGACCATGAGATCATGTCAATCACTGATACCGGAAGAGTGCTTTGATGGCATCAAACGTCACACCGTAACAGGGTGACTATAAAGGTGTCGTTAAGTATTCGGAAAGTATTAGTTGAGGATCATGGATCAAGAGTGGGATTTGTCCATCCAAATGACGGAGAGATATACTCTGGGCCCTCTCGGTGATATCACATCGAAACCGCTTGCAAGCACGTGATATGATCACAAGGATGTTATATCACAGGAACGAGAAAAGAGTACTTGTCGGTAACGAGATTGAACAAGGTATGGTTGATACCAATGATCGAATCTCGGACAAGTAAAATATCGCGAGACAAAGGGAATAGTTCACGGCGTTGTTGGTTCACACGATCACGAGAGTCATCGTTGAATATATAGGAGTCATCACGGATCTCCAGATCCCGCTGTTGATTATTGATCGGAGAGGAGTCTCGATCATGTCTATCTTATTCGCGAACCGTAGGGTGACACACTTAAGGTTCGATGACGCATTTGAGAGGATACGGAATATCGAAGAATATTTTGGACAGCACCGAAATTGTTTCGGGGAAAATTGAAATAGTTCAAGGGGTTTTTCGTCGAATGGTTGTTAATATAATTAACAAATGATTCGAGGTGCTATATGCAAAAGTTTGTTAATAGAATTAACAAATGCTGAAATAAAGAAATAAAAAGGTTTTATTTATTTATTAAAAGAAAACCTTTGGATTTTCCAAGTGGGAAATTATGGGAGCATGAGTGGGTGTGAGTGGAGCTTCCACTCACATGATGAGGGAAGAGGTGGGGGCACCCCCATGGGCTGGCCGCACCCCCCTTGGGCTGCCTCCCCCCTCTCCTATAAAAGGAGGGTGAGAGCTCTCCCTCCTCCACACACATTTGCCACTTCCCTTTCCCTCCACCCGCTGCTCCATTTCATGGTCTCCGGCTTGGCGAAGCCCTGACCGTGGGATTCTTCACCACCACCACGTCGTCGTGCTGCTGGAGTTCCGAGGGATTCTCTACTTCCGCGCCCCGCTGGAACGAGGGAACGGAGGTCGTCATCAACCGTACGTGTGACCGATCACGGATGCACCGCCGGATTGCGGTGCCATCTTCTCGCTATCGGGATCGGTGTGAGTACGACTACGCCAACAACGAGATTTGATCTCGTACCACTTTGAGTCTTCGAGGGTATGTGTTCTCCTTAACCCTCTTGTTGCCCGTTGCACTTCGTCTCCTAGATTAGATCTTGGCCTTTCGGGTATCTCTCGCGTAGGAATTTTTTTTTTTCTATGCTACGTTCCCCTTCAGTTCTCCCACCAAGTAGCTGCCTGACCCTTCAGTAGGTAGGTGGCGTACTTGACCTTATCCTCTTCAGCAACATGAGCTATCTCCAGAGCTCTTGCTACGTCACGGATCCAGTCATCAGCATCCAGGGGCTCACGTGTTGTCACGAAAGCTTTTGGGCCCAAGCTGAGGAAGTCCTTGATGGTGACCCTTGGAGCATTCTGGTTGTGTTGCTGGTTAGCCTGGATCTGGGCCATCTGTGTCACCACTTGGGTCATCTGAGCCAACAGTTCCCCCATTGGTGGTGGCGGAGGCGGGTTGTTCCTGGTTGGAGGCATCCTGAACAGAAATTCATTTTAGCACAACAACAGAAAAGGATAGACTTAGTAACCGAAAGATAGATTATTCCGACGCATGAATAGATAACCAACAGGTACATCATCACATGTTCAAATACATCAGAATATCCAACAGACCAAATACATGGTTCGAAAACGAAAGGATAAACTAGACACAGCTAGTAATGGATACAACGGTACTCCCATGCTCATCACGCAGGACGGCGGTGAGTAGTACGACGAGAGATACGGTGAGGAGGAATCCCACGGAAGTAGGTATCACGACGATCCATGTAGATAGGAACTGCCCTGAGAGCAACTCTCGGTGTGGTGAAGTAGAAAGCGTCCTCTCCCTGTGCTCCATAGCGGGGAATCCCTGTGTAACCAGCTCCGAGGTCGAGAAGTGGGCCTCTGATCGGCTCGTAACCTCCAGCATCTGGCAACGGAAGACCAGCTGGCTGAACGACACGTGCGAAGCGCTCGTCTCCAACAAAGTCTGTGGTGTACGTCGCCAGACGAGTGAGAGCAAGGTGGAGCTGCTCCCTGACTGAGGCTAACTCCTGAGAAAGTGCGGAAGCAACGGCATCACTGTGACTAGCGAACTGGGCAGTGATCTGGAGCCTGGAGCTATCAGTCTCGTAGGTATCCATGTCGCGGTGGACAGTGAAGTGAACTCCCGCTGCCGTGATGTAACCACGGGGGATGTGACGAAAACTGGACTTATCAAACCCCCAGTAGTCAGCACGGAGAACGGTGATACTCACGTACGCTGCCTGCTGCACTGCCATATCCACTGTGGACCCTACTGCCTCGTACTGGTGTGCAATGCTCCTGCCATCATCCGACAGAATGTAGACGATAGCCCGGTAGCAAGTCTGGTCAAACTCTCGCTGGTGCTCGTAGACCTGGTACTCTGGTGCCCAACGGAACCCCAGAAAGGTAACCATGTCTCTCAGCAACTCTGGAAAACCGGCGGTGCTCTCACAGCGAGTCATGCGAACCACCTGCGGGTAGTAGCTGAGACCCATCTGCAGATTATTTGGAAGGTTTTGATTAGACTCCGGTAGATGAAAAAGGATGTGGAAAACAACAACAAGGTTCAACGGACGAAAAGGGATGTTGAAAAGAACATGATATCGAAGCAACATCGGGAAAACGAGACCAAAAGTCCTGAGGTACTACAGATAACCCAAAACACGTGAAATCCTAACTTGAAAGTTTAGGTGAGAACAGAAAACAACGTTGCACTTCCTTACCAGAAAAGGGTGGGTGGGTGGGGAAAGAAGAAAAATGGCAGAATTCCTACTCTCACGTTTCATTTTTCCTATATAGCTACAAAATAGTTTCTAGACTCAACTGCGACCAGTAAAAAGGGATCCTACAGGCAGACAGGCTCTGATACCATTTGTCGCACCCAAGGTTTCCAAAGGATACTCCTCGCACGAACTGGAAGTCAGGTGCTTGGATTATGGGGCATAACTGCTCCCACGTCCCAGCTTCCTGGTAGGCCTGCGCTTATGCGCGACAACACAAGCCCTGCTTCCACCGTCGAGGTAAACTATCCGCTAGGAACCTAAGGCACTACTGTCGACGTACTTCATAATCAAACACGCACGGTACGTCAACAGTTTGGTACGAATGATAGCACAGAATGTCTCTAAGACACAAAGAAATGAAATAAGTGCAACTGGCCTTCACTAAGGCAGAAATATCGAATACAGTCATCCAGAGGACACATGTCCCAACATATCATTCATTACAACAGCGGAAGCAATCAGAGGGTCTGAGTACAGTCAAATCCATGGCTTAAGAAGCCGGAGAAAATAAAGAAAAGCGAAGCCCATCCACGTAGGTCTGGATCCTGCTCTGGTCCAGCTAACTACTCGTCTGCAGACTCGTCGAACTCCACAAAGTAGCCATCCTGGGAAGCATCGTAGTCGTAGTCGTTCTCTGCGTAAACCACAGCCCCAACGGGGTCAGTACATCCAAGTACTGGCAAGCAAGACTCACAGTTCATCAAGGAGTTACCCGACAACACAAGCATTGATGCTTGGGATCAACGGAAGAAAGGGGTGATATGAAAGTTGCTGCTGGCTGCTCTAAACAACTACAGAATATAGCTACAAGTTCCGGCTAACAGAAAAGATAAGATCGAGGATTGTAACCAACTGAAAGATAACTTCAACCAAACCCATCCTGGATCTCGCCCCTTATCCAAAGAAGCAATCCGAGGATAACTCACACGGTTGTGATAAGGTGAATCAAGTTATTGTGTGAATAACCTATTACTAGTCAGGTTATTAATCATTGGGTGAAACATGATTGATCATTATGTTGAAGTTGTCCTGAGTACTTGTTAGCCAGTACTTTCACCAAGTAATCCATAACCGCGGAAAACACGGCTTCTCGAGAAGATTATCCCTGCAGGGTTGCACCAATTTGGCCGTACACTCATGAATATCCCGCCAGATGGGATGCCTCCCACCAAGCGGGGCACTCAACACAACCAACCATTCTTCGCATCAAGCCCAAAGAACCTTGGGCGCACGGCTAATCAAGCCCAGAAGAAAATGGACCATCATAGCACTCTAAGACCGTGTCCCCCTATATGCCGACTACGAAAGTTCCACCCTGCGCTGGGCTCGCAAAAACATGCATGCGGCAAATGGAAAACACGAACTAAATGAGGCGATTTGGACGAGATGCGAATCAGGTCAAGTTGAGGGGGGCGCCCATACTCGCTTCCCAAATGCGGGTAGTGCGCTCATCATGGATCAGTAGACAAGACCTTTTTCCTATTAGGGTCGACACTAGCAGGCTCCAAAACCACTCATGGGCCTCCTGCCGGTGCCTTATCATCAAATTATTATTACCATTAGCAATTAACAGGATTGATTGATTAACAACGAGCCCCGGTACAAGATAATAAGATAGTAACAGTAGTAACCGACAACAGACTCGAGTAAAGGCAACCCTAAGCATGCTAGATAAGAACAGGCACAAGCAATGGCTGTAGGTATGGAGGTGGTGGCAATATCATGGCTCAAGGTATCATGTGATGGGTTCGGAGAACAAGCAACGATACATAGGGCTAGCAATAGTAGACAAAAAGATAGTATCGACAACAAGTGTGGAAAGGAACTCGATGATTCATGTGAGTGATAACTTGCCTGGCAGCTCAGCCTCGTACTGGGCTAGGTCCTGAGTAGTGGTGTCGTAAGGCTCGTCGGTACCAACGTCGTCGTCTAATCGAGAAGAAGCAAAACAACAACGAAGGAAGACGGGCAATCAATACATGGCATAAGTGCACAAACATTGGATGATGCATGTCATGTTTAATAGATGCACCAAAATAACTTGCTTGACATGAAACACAAGTTTAAATGGATTCCATATGCAAAGGGTGCATATGGAAGCCCATGCTTGGAGTTGAATTAATTGTTCTATCACTAAGCATCATGTGTAAGTGACTTAGTATGATGCATGCATGATGAGGAACAATAAGATAACAAATTTAAATGCAATTGGAATGATAGTTAACAATTTAGAAAGGCATTTATTAAATTTGGAATTTTTGTTACTTAAACATGGCACACAAGTAGATGTTGTTATCATCAAGTTAAAGTGTGCAAAACAATTTACAAATTTTATATTTGAATAGGTTATCAAATTTTAGTTGGATTACATGTTTCACATTTTGAAATTGGACTTTGGATTATTTAGTTATGAATTAAACAATATTAAACAATTTTTTAATTGAATTAAACAAGATTTAAATAGTTTAGGCAATTTAAATTGTTCAAACCAGAAAACAAAATTTATATTTGAATAGAGTATTCAAAATGGTGTGAAAAACATATTTTATTTGAATTATTTGAAAACAGTATGAATTAGTTATGAATTATTTCAATTTGCATTTGAATTATGTGGATTTGAATTTAAATTGCATTTTGAAAATTCAAAACAGAACACAAATGTAATATTTGGAAAGTTTATAAAATTTGGATCAGAATAGACATCAAGTTTGTATTTATTGGGTTCATATTTTAAAAGTTATTGAATTTGCAATTTAGGTGCTTATTCTGCCCACTTAAAAGAAAAGAATTTCTAAACAGATTTGCGTTTACTTTTGTTACCTAGAGGGCCTCTACCCGCTGCCACTGACCAGCGGGTCCAAGCCAGCGTGGCAGCGCACTTGGCAGCCCGCGTGGCCAGAGGAGAAAAATCCAGCAAAAAAGGGGGCGGATGCGCCCGCGGGGGTTCGACCCCGGGACCTTCTGGCCCGCGCGCAAGGAACGCGCCAACTCGGCTGGCGATCGAATCGTGACAGGGTACAGGTGCGTGGGAGGATAACCTTCAGGTAAAAGAACTAACTGAATTCAGTTCGTTTCTGAACTTTCTTCCGTTTGCAGGTAACGAGTACTGCATCTCGATGCAGTCGCCGGAGCGAGGAACTAGCGAGGGCGGACGGCGGACGGCGGCCGGCCGCGGTGGCTCGCCGCCGCGTGCGGTGTGGTGCGCGTGCGCCCGAGGCAGGGAGAGAAGAGAGGAGGACGGGGTCGAGGACCTCACCTCGGGGGCGGACGGAGCAGGTCGGGCTGTTGCAGGGAGGCCGGCGGTGGAGAAGATCTTGACGGCGGCGGGGCTACGGCCAGCCTCCCGTCTCCGCTCCTTCACGAGATTCGAAGAGGAACTCAACACGGTTCCATTCCAAGGATCAGCTGCGCCTCGCGGTGACCAAGGGGAAGGGACGGTGACCGGGAACGGAGGTGGTTCGGTGAGCTCGCGGTGGTTCAGAGAAAGAAGTTCAGAGGGAAAGACAGGGGCTTGGGGGGAGAGGAAAGGAAGGTTGGCGGCGATGGAGGGTTAGGGCTAGGGTTGAGGGGCAGGAGGAGGTGCCGCGGTGTTTTTATGGAGGAGCAGGTTCAGTACGGCGCGAAATCGGGAGCTCCTGTAGGCGATCGACGACGGGGAGGAGCTCGTACGCTCTGACGTCAGAAAGGGAGGTGGAACACAGCGACGTTGGGGAAGGTTATCGGGCCAAGAATAAAAAAAACGGGCTGGGCTGCTTGGGCCCTTAGCTGCTGCTGCTCTCCTCCCTGCTGTTTTTTATTTTTTATTTCTGCTACTGTTTTTTTTTTGTAGTTAAGCAAAAAGGAAACAAAACAAGATTTTGTTTACAGAAAGTTTGGAATAAAAAAAATAGGGTACATTTATTAGTGGAAAATGCAAACTTTTGGGTAGTTGTTGTTTTCAAAACTTTATTGTTTGCTTGCTATTTTAAAAAAATAACCAATTTAATTGGAAATTACAATAATACTTAATATTGAAAATAAAGCCATTCCCACTAGGGTTTCCCCTAGGGTTTTGGGAGGGTTTAAAGAGGGAAAAAGGGTGGTGATTTTTTTTTATGGTTTCAAAAGATGCTGAATTTTAAAAGGTTGGTTTGAATTTGACATGACTTAGAAAATAATGATTGAAAAGGTTGATTGATTAAATTAAGCAACAATTTAAGAGTTGATCCAATATGAAACTAATTGGAAGCAATTGATGTTTTTGGCATTGCAAATCTTTATTTGAGAGATTGTAACAGACAAGTGTGAAAACCATGTTTGAATAAGTTTGAATTTTAATATGAAAACAATGCAAACAGAAATAAAAATGAGAATGATGCCATGATGCATTGCATAAATTAAACAAATAAGTAAAAACAACTAAGGTTTTCATACTTGGATGTTACATATAATAAGACGTAGCAAGTTTTAAAAAGATTGTATGTTCCCTCAACAACAACCCCGTTTTGTTGCACTGAGTTTTTTCGCTTCCTCCCGTTAGCTATTCTATGGAAATAGGTCGTGTTCAGGTCCCCTTGCAACAACCACTGGGCATGCGCCCTCTGATGTCAATAATTTTCCTCCTCGGCATCCATATTAAAAGGTTCCACTTGAATAAAGGTTTTACGAGAGAAAGCATCAGTGGACAGCTCCTCTTCCTCCTCAAGACTTTCTAAGCTTTGCAATTCCTCTTTTAGTTCCTTCTTACACTTTTTAAAATTACCAAACAAATTGGACCCCAGCCTTTAAAATATTTTTTCACTCGTTTTAACTTGATATTCAACACATCAATAGGGTCGGTCGAGTTCATAGGTTTCCCCCAAATCTCCGCAAAAATAGGCAAAAAATCAACGTTGCGTAACCAGGAGATATCAAATTTAAACTCCCTCTTCACCCTAGGCGCCGGTGGACCACCATGCTCAAGCAACAAAATGTTATGATCATATCAGTCCCTCACGGTCTTCCTAAGCATGACGAAAGGAAATTAAGCCTCCCAATAAGGGGACATAAGCACACGGTCTAGTTTTTCCAACGTAGGATTCCTCTGTTGGTTTGACCACGTGTACATGTCACCCGTAAGATACACCTCCCTCAACCCCAGAGTACGGATAATAGAGTTGAACACCCCAGAGGAGTGAGGAAGAATTATCGGTTTATTTTTCTCAGAAGCAAACTGTAAGATATTAAAATCACCCCCAACAATATAAGGACAGTCCATGGAATTGCAAAAAACAGAAAGCTCAGAGAGAAAGGCACTTTTCAGGTTCTCATGCGCAGGGCCATACACCACAATCACTGCCCAACGACACTTCTTACCCTTATCCCGCAAATTCATGCGGATCATAAACTCCCCAAGTCTGACAGTTTGTACCTCCAAGGTATCATACTTGGCACCACACAAAATATCACCGGACTTCCCAACCGAGGGAATCCACTTCCAAAAGAACTTATTGTCAGGGTCCAATTTACGAAAAAAAACTGCTATCATAGGTCTTCTTCATCGTCTCTTGTAACCCAATGAAATCAAGGTTACAATATTTCATGATATCCATGATACAGGTGGCCATCCCTTTCTTCCCCACCCCCTAGAATTCCAAAAGGCCGACGTCATTTAAAACGATGAGGGATTTTCTTACACCTGACAGGTCTACTAGGGGACAGAGTAGGCGTGTCAGCACGTTTTTGACTCATAGTAACAGGTTTACTAACAGTCATAGTCACAGTTACAAAAAAATACTAACAGTCACAGTTTTCCTACCACCAGGTTTCCTTTGTTTTTATCTTTTTGACCAAAGTAAAAGATTTATCTACCACCTCCTCATCTAACCAGGTGAGACAAACAAGAGTCCTTGACCCACTATCATGCACGGCCACCAAAGTAGCAGAACTAATATCAGTGTTCTTATTAGACATATTACTCCTAGCATTTTCCATTTCACGCAGAAAATCAATATTCTCAAAGTTATCAGAAGGTAAATCGACTCCCATCGATGAAGCTCTACTCATAAATTCAAGGTTTGAAAGAACAGAAAAAATATTATGGGATGGCAAACTGTTACCTTCCAGACCCCTCTTCTTTGATATATCTTCAGCACGTTGAAGTACTCTGTGCATTTTCTCCATTGGATTCCTGCCACCCTCAACATCTGTTGAATTAGGTTGCTCCATCGAGACCCTCTCTTCAGAGTTCCCTTGCTCAGAAGGAGGCGACTGAAAAAAGTACTCATGCCTTTCTTCCAGGACTGGAGGAGACTCCACATCCAACTCTTCAACTACCAGGTTATCAGGCCAACTTTTCCCCGAGACCACTGCATCATAAGAAATCATAGCCATATTCTTACTTTTCGCACTCACAACGGGGGACACCTTCTATTTCTCAACTGAAGGAGTAATAGGAGCCGGAACTCTCACATGATAATTCTGTAGTGTCTCAACAACAGGAGAACAGGCTTGCTTGACCCCCTCTAACACATTATGCATCAAAGAACACTTGTCACCACTAGTGGAAAATGGGGCTTTTGCTCACCCGCGACCACCCCTTTCGCCCCGGCTCGGCCACCACCCGGTGCAAAATAATGCATAGGTGGGGCCGAGGCGAGCAGGGCGCGTGGTGGGGGGGTATTTTTCGGTTGGTGGCTCCAACCGGGGCTAAAGGCCCTCGACGAGCAGGGCGCGTGCGGCCTCGTCGTGGGGGGTTCTTTTGCCCCGGTTGGAGCCACCAACCGGGGCAAATTACACCCCCACTATATATAAACCTTGCCAGCCCTCTCTTCTCCTCATGCCACTCACTTTGGAGGACATATTTCTAGTTGTGTGGTGTGTGCTCATTTTTTTTCCCTCCTATGCACAAGAGGTGTTTGATGAAATGCTCGGGAGAATAACGCCATCTCAGCTCGCGGAAAACAAGCACGATTTAATTTTTCCGAGCCACACTTAATTAAATAAGATTTCTCGTCCTTCTTTCCTCCTCGGTCGAGGTACCAACTTTAACCTTTCATCTGTCGATGTAACATTGGTCATTTCTCTATTCATTGTGTTCTGTAACAGTTCTTAATTAATAATCATATAATGCAGATGAACCGGCAATGGATGTACGCTGATCGACGCTCTGCCGGGTTCATGAAAGGCGTGGGTTATTTTCTCGTTGTGGCCCGGGCAAACAAGCGAAATAATTTTATCTGTTGTCCATGTGTTGTATGTCGGAATCGGAAGGAACACTCTTCTCACAGAGTCATCCACTTCCATCTGTTTCAATCCGGTTTCATGCCCGGCTATAATTCTAGGACCAAACAAGGAGAAAGAGGGGTTCTGATGGAAGACAACGAAGAAGAAGAGAATGATGACAACTATCATGACATGTTCCCTGAATACGGTGCCGGTACTGTAATGGAAGATAACAATGAAGTGGAATCAGAGTTGCAGACACCAGATGAGCCCATCTATGATCTTGGCCAGGCTATTACGGATGCAAAGACAGAAAGCAATATTGAAAAGGTGAGGGTGAAGTTCGACCAGATGTTAAAGGATCACAAAACATTGTTATATCCAACTTGCGTAGACGGGCAGAAAAAGCTGGACAGCACACTGGAATTGCTCCAATGGAAGGCCGAGAACGGTGTGGCTGACAGCGGATTTACAAAGTTGCTGCAAATAGTGAAGAAGCAGCTTCCTAAAAACAATGAATTGCCCGACATTACATACCAAGCAAAGAAGCTTGTATGCCCCATAGGATTAGACGTGGAGAAGATACATGCCTGCATTAATAACTGCATCCTCTACCGCGGTGAGAAGTACGAGAATTTGGAACAATGCCCGGTATGCACTGCATTGCGGTATAAGATCAGACCAGACGACCCTGGCGATGTTGAGGGTGAGCGACCCAGGAAGAGGTTCCTGCAAAGGTGATGTGGTATGCTCCTATAATACCACAGTTGAAACGTTTGTTCAGAAACAAAGAGCATGTCAAACTTTTGCGATGGCACATGTAAGATCGTAAGAAAGATGAGATGTTGAGACACCCCGCTGATGGGTCGTAGTGGAGAAAAATCGAGAGAAAGTTCCCGCGCTTTGCAGGTGAGGCAAGGAACTTATGGTTTGGTCTAAGTACGGATGGATTTAATCCATTTAGTGAGCAGAGCAGCAACCATAGCACCTGGCATGTAACTCTATGTATCTATAGCCTTCCTCCTTGGTTGTGCATGAAGAGGAAGTTCATTATGATGCCAGTGCTGATCCAAGGCCCGAGACAACCGGGCAACGACATTGATGTGTACCTAAGGCCATTAGTCGATGAACTTTTACAGTTGTGGCGTGAAGAAGGTGTACCTGTGTGGGACGAGCACGTACAAAAAGAATTTAACCTACGAGCGCTGTTGTTCGTAACCATCAACGATTGGCCTGCTCTTAGTAACATTTCTGGACATACAAACAAGGGATACAATGCATGCACACACTGTTTAGATGACACCGAAAGTGTATATCTGGATAAAAGTAAGAAGGTTGCGTACCTCGGGTATCGTCGTTTTCTTCCGCGCAAGCACCCCTTAAGAATAGCTGGCAAACATTTCAATGGCGAGGCAGATACCCGGGAGACGCCTATCCTTCGATCTGGTGATGATGTATTTGATATGGTGAAGGATTTGAAAGTAATATTTGGAAAGGGTCCGGGCAGACAAATTGTTCCCAATGACGCTGACGGACACGCACCCATGTGGAAGAAAAAATCTATATTTTAGGAACTACCCTATTGGAAAATCCTAGATGTCCGCTCTGCGATCAACGTGATGCACCTGACGAAGAATCTCTGCGTGAATCTGCTAGGATTATTTGGCTTGTATGGGAAGTCAAAAGATACATCTGAAGCACGGCAGGACCAGCAACACACGAAAGGACGAGACAGCAAGAATCCTGAGCGATTTCAAGGTGGTCCTGCCAGCTACGCTCTTACCAAGGAAGAGAAGGAAATATTTTTTGAAGAACTAAATAGTATCAAGGTCCCGTCTGGCTTCTCGTCGAATATAAAGGGAATAATAAATATGGCGGAGAAAAAATTCCAAAACCTGAAGTCTCATGACTGCCACGTGTTGATGACACAATTGCTTCTAATTGCGTTGAGGGGGATTCCACTAGAAAATGTTCGACTACCCATTATGAAGTTATGCGCATTCCTCAATGCAATTTCTCAGAAGGTAATCAATCCAGAAAGTCTATCAGCGTTACAGACAGATGTGGTCCAATGTCTTGTCAGCTTCGAGTTGGTGTACCCACCATCCTTCTTCAATATTATGACACACCTCCTAGTCCACCTAGTGAAAGAGATTACCATTCTCGGTCATGTGTTTCTACACAATATGTTCCCCTTTGAGAGGTTCATGGGAGTCTTAAAGAAATATGTTCACAACCGTGCTATGCCAGAACGAAGCATCTTCAAGGGTTATGGAACAGAGGAGTTAATTGAGTTTTGTGTTGACTTTCTTCCAGACCTTAAGTCGATTGGTGTTCCCGAATCGCGGCATGAGGGAATAATGAGTGGAAAAGGCACGCTAGGAAGAAAAGCAAATATATTTATGGACGGACATTCTTTCACTAAAGCACACTACACAGTTCTACAAATGTCCATCTTGGTGGCTCCTTATATCCAGGAACACAAGAATATTATACGGTCCAAAATCCCGGGGCTATCTGAATCCTCGATTAATGATGAACACATCGATAGTTTCGGCGCCTGGTTGCAGGCATAACTCATGAATAACAACACTGTTGGAGATGAGCTCTACTTGTTGGTCAGGTCACCATCTTCGACTGTACTGACTTTCCAAGGGTACGAGATAAATGCGAATACATTTTACACGATCGCACAAGATAAAAAGAGCACCAACCAGAATAGTGGCATCTGTTTCGATGCAACCGGATACAATGGGACAAAGGACACATATTATGGTTACATAGAGGATATATGGGAACTTGACTATGGACCTAATTTTAAGGTCCCTCTATTTCGGTGCCAATGGGTCAAGATGACAGGAGTAAAGGTAGACTAGCAGTACGGCATGACAACAGTGGATCTCAACAATCTTGGGTACAGAAGCGAACCATTCGTCCTAGCCAAAGATGTGGCCCAAGTTTTCTACGTGAAAGACATGTCTACCCAACCGAGAAAAAGAAAAAAAATAAGAATTCTAGTAGATCATGCGGTGAGCCGAAGCGGCACATAGTTCTTTCAGGAAAAAGAAACATTGTGAGAGTGGAGGACAAGACAGACATGTCATAAGATTATGATAAATTTGAAGAAATTCCGCCCTTTAGAGTGAAAACTGACCCAAGCATCGCGTTAAATAAGAAAGATGCTCCATGGCTACGACAGAGAAGTAAACAATAACGGCAATAGTTGGTGATAACGTATTAAACCTTCATGGTTTATGTAATATTGCTAGACTATTTTGTAATAATGTATCAAACATTGCAGATTAAACCAGTCATAAACTAGTTTTTTTGTAATGTTTGAATTTTCAAACATTGTTACTAGTTTAAATAGTTAGAATAATTATTTTATAAAACGGAAAATGTATTTGAAATGTTTACGCAATTTTAAACACTTTTCATATACAAAGTTTCTCCAAATTGTAAACCATTCATAAAATAGGTTTTTTAAAATGTTTAAAATTAAAAAGTTGTTACTAGTTTAAATAGTTGGAATAATTATTTTATAAAACATAAAATGTATTTGAAATGTTTACGCAATTTTAAACACTTTTCATATTGAAAGTTTCTCCAAATTCTAAACCATTTCAAATGTATTTGAAAACGTATTTTAAATAGTATTTGAAATGTTCAAAACGAAAAAAATTGGCTTCAGAAAAAAAACACTGAAATTTTAGGCCTTTTGCCTCGCTTCGTGTTACCAACCGGGGCAAAAGGCTCCCGCCTATATAACCCCGAACAATGCAACCGCCCGGGGCAACACAGATCAGTTTCGCAGTTTTTGCTAAGTCCCTGGCGCCGAAATCCAGAGCGACGCCGTGAGGCTGCCCGATTTCGACGCCGGTGATCCTCGCCGCCGTCGCTCCTCGACGCCGCCCGTCCTCGCGCCTCTACGCTGCGCGACCGTCCTCGCGCCGCCCGTCCCCCGCGCCTCCCGTACGTCCGCGCCTCCTACTCGCCCGCGCCGCCCTCCTTCTCGCCTACGCCGCCCTCCTCGCCCGCGCCGCCCTCCTCCTCGCCGCCGTGCCGTACTCCTCAGGAGAGATCGCCTCCGCGCCCATCCTCCTCACTGCATGTTAGTCGTTAGTGTTAGATTAATTAGTGTTAGATTTAGTATTACTTAGATTAGTGTTAGATTTAGTTTGTGGTAGATTAAGTATTAGATTAGTGTTAGATTTAGTATTAGTGTTAGATTAGTATTTGTGTTAGATTAGTGTTAGATTTAGTATTTAGTGTTAGATTAGTATTAGGTAGGTATTTAGGTCTTTAACACTTAGAAAAAATTTATGTATTGGACACTTAGAAAAAATTTAGGTTTTCGAGACTTGGAAAAAATTTAGGTATCGGAGACTTAGAAAAAATTTAGGTTTTGGGCTTAGCTATTTTTTCTTAGGGAATATTTAGTTTAGAAGTGAATTAAGTTTTTCTTAGTACCATTAGATGAATTTTATAATAAAGGAATTTTAGTTTAGAAATTTGCTTAGTGACTGTTTATAATTAGTAGATTTTTTTCTTACTGATTTTTTACTTAATTAGGAATATTTACTTAGTCCATATATATGCATGTGTTTTTAGTTTATTTTCCTTGGCGACGATGTCTCTGTTGGACCCGCCGGGCGATGGCCGGGACTGGGCCCCACCGGGCTGGCACTGGGAGGTGCTTAGTACCGGGGCACGCGGCTTGGTGAGAAATCCAGCTATTTGCTATTTTTTTAGCCATGGCGAGACGTCCCCGTGGTTCGCGTGTAACCGACGGTGGGCGCGGCGTCGTCCACGTCGAAGAAATCCTGGTAAATGTGGTGGACGTCGGCCTGGACGTCCACGTGGATCGCGTACAAATGGATCGCGTGCATCGACTTCAAGTGGTGGTGACGCCATAGTCATCAAGGAGGAGGACGCGACACCTCCTACTCGTGGACGTGGACGCGGAACACGGGGGCATCAAGCGCTGCAAGAGGCACAAAGCGCGGTGCAAGGGGGGCATCAAGCGCTGCAAGGGGGCAAAGCGCGGTGCAAAGGGGTCAACATGCCGTAAACTGCGTGGCGCTGTTGCTGCGGCGGAGGAGGAGGAGCTGGAGGAGGAGGAGGAGGCTGCGGCGGTGGTGGAGGAGGACGGTCTCCGGCTACCGGAGTTCTACGTCCACCTGTTGAACCCAGAGGAGAACAAGCTCCGTCTTCCAGAGAAGATATCGGTGATGCACTTCGGGCGCAAGGGAGGGCCCTATAGTTTCACCCTCCGGTTGGAGGGTTGTGACAACGGGCCCGTGCGCGTTGTCCTGCAGCGACGTGGCGATGACGTCTACCTGCGCTATGGGTGGGGGGCAGTTCGCGCGCATGCACAAGCTAAATGTGGGCAACATGCTCACATTCAGGTACTACAAGGATGAGGAGGCCCACGTGCTGGAGGTGAAGATCTTTGACGGCACCTTAGTCCGCCCCCTTTGCTGCCAGGATAGCTTGTCTTAGAGCAGCTCCGACTCCGAGTCTGACTCCGGCGAGTCTAGCCCGAGCAGGGCTGCCTCCGACGCCGAGGGCAAGGGCAAGACTGTCTCCGACGCCGATGTGTAGTATATATGTTTATGTCGATCTATGCTTACGTACTTATGTCGCTCTATATTGTCGTACTATGTCTAGCTATGTCGAACTATGTTTAATTATGTCATTGTGTCGAACAATATTTGTATTCGTTGCAGACTATATATTTATGTTATTTGTATTCGTTTTCATCTGTGTTTTTTGCGATAATTTTTCATCTTTCTTAATATAAATGTTTAGTGGAGAGAACAGGAAAACAGGTAAGAATATATATAGAATTTCTATCTAGCTCAGAGGACACGAAAAAAGCTATAAAAAACCCCTTTTGCCCCGGTCGGTGTTACACACCGGGGTAAAAGGGGTGGTCTGCTCGCGGTGCAGAGCCCACGTGGGGGGCGCCTTTTACCCCGGTTGGTAACCCAACCAGGGCATAAGGGGGGCCTTTAGCCCGGGTTTGAGGAACCCGGTTGGGCAGCCGGGGCATTAGGGCCTTACCAACCGGGGCTAATGCCCTGTTCTCCACTAGTGCACTCACAACATCCACACTAGAGCTAACTTGACCTCTGTTTTCTCTAGCAATTTCAGCAATAAGCAATTCATTGTGATCATCATCACTTTTCTTCTTCGGAAACATGCTCAGAAACAGGCTGCAGGTTTTGAGACATGGTTTTGTCCATCCCAACTCTACCAGAATGCATCAAAGTGCGGTCAGTTTGACCCCCCGTAGACGCAGCTGAAGCAGCAGAAAAATTATCAGTTCTAGCACGCTTAGGGGACGCCTGTGACTCAACATTTCCCACAGGAATAGCCAATTTCACAGCAGTGGCCCTTGCACCACTATGGACTCAATTTCATAAGAAAAATCATAGAAGAAATCCCCTAGAACACCCTCAGCAACAGAAGGAAGTTGTGCCACATCTCTACAACCAAGGAGAATTCTACAGTACTCGGGCTTGTGCAAAGTGGCATGATCCAGCTCCAACGTAACCCCTACCAGAGAGCCAGCATAAGCCACATGAGCATCACATCGCTTCTCGACAAGAATATTGCGAATCCTAACCAAAGCCTTGTGCATAGGACCTTTAGCTCCCGCCGAAGCGGACCAAGGAGACAAGCTAATAGCATCGTTGCTAAATCTCATATCCATGCGTCTACCAATATAGCACGCACACTCTACCTCCTTAGGATTAGGAAAACGCATAAGAAATTGAGTTGGATTAATAGATCTAGCGGTGGATCTCCAACTAGACTTCAAATATTCATTAAACTCCTGCTCGAGCTCTCTAGCAGTAGGGTTCCCTTCCACAACAGTAATGACTAGGCTAGAAACCCGCTCCTTAACTTGCTTCGCAGAAGATGAATCAGGGAATTAGTAAAAGAACCCTTGTCCCAGGGATTGAAACGCACACATCGCAACGATGGACTCCCATGGGAGGACCGCTTGGCAGATCTGAGCAATATGTCCCAGTTTGTTGCATCTCTCACAACGAGCAGTAGGGAAACGAGCGGAAGGGTTACCATTACCTGCGAACGGAGGGGGATCTTCCTTGACTGGACCTGCGGCTCCAAAACCTCTTGCATCGGCCGCGACCTGGCGAGGATGAGATCGCGGCCGATGCAAGAGGTTTTGGAGCCGCAGGTCCAGTCAAGGAAGATCCCCCTCCGTCCGCTTGCTTGCCCTTGGCGGCTCCGTCCTGCTCGCTGCGAGCTGCAGCCGCATCCCATCTCTCAGATCCGGAGGAGAGGTTCCCTCCAGATCTCGTCGATGGTGTGCGCTGCCTGCTATGGGGCGTTGTTGCTGGCGATTCCCCCCCCCCCCCCGCCGCCGGCGTTGTTGTTACCGCCGCGCCTCCCGCCGAACCTCCCCCCACCGTCTCCCATCGACGTCAACGGAAGAGCAGAGGTACTGCGAGGGATACGCGGCGGAGAGGATGCAACCTGGGCGAAGGATCTACTGTCCCCTCCCACTTTCCCCCGCCACATTGAAATGACTCGGGAAATGTAGGATTTGTCTATGTGGAAACCCTAGATCTCGACCAGATATGAGCAAGGAGGTGCTCGAGATCGGGGGCCTCCGCCTTATAAGTCTCACCGCCAGCGGGCTGGTGGACTTCACCTGTAGCACACGGGATGTGTGGGCCGGTACCGCCACTGGAGGTTGAGGCCATGCCAAGTACTCCCAGCTCACCTGGCCGTGGCGGGACCCGGCAAAAAGTCGCCGACGACGTGTCGACGCGTGGAGCGACCACAGAGGCGCATGCCATGTCCCACCTCTCTCCAACGCGTGCAGAGTGCGCCGGAAAAACGATCTCGACGCCAACCGCCACCACCTCGCCTTCCCGTAAGCAGCGGGCGTCAACGATGAGCCCGTCGAGATCGTAGAGGACGAGACGAGCCGCCTTAGCCTTGAGAAGAAGCGTGCCGTTGCGAGGCGGCGTGGATGCGTCCACCGGTTCAAGCATGGATGAAAACAACGCCGACCACCGCGTGTCGCGAGAGGAGAGATAGAGTGTCGCACCCGGACTTTTAGAGGATACTCACAGCCCGCTAAGTAGTAGATAAATGGCTTACGGGGCCTACCTGCACCCGCATCTCAATATGAGTAGGCCAACACGTAAACGTGTGACAACCATCCTCTACTATTCATCGTCTGTGAAACCATCCAATAGAAATCCGAATACTTCCATTGACGTACTTCATAACATACACACATGGTATGTCAACGACATTTGAACAAGTGATATCATAACAAATCTCTAAGACACAACGAAATAGAAATAAGTGGCAAAAGCTCTCACTAGAGCAGAGATAGCAAATACAGTCATGCAGAGGACACAAGTCCCAACAAGTCATCATTACATCACAGCGGAGGCATCCAAAGTGTCTGAGTACAGACAAGATCCAAATAGGCCTAAGAGGCCGGAAACGAAAGAACGGAGCCCATCCACGAAGTCTCGGATCCTGCCCGGGTCCGCTATCTACTCGTCAGCAGTCTCGTCATACTCCACGTAGTAGCCACCATGGGGATCCTCGGTAACGTAGTCTGCAGAACCAGCAGCCCCAAAGGGGTCAGTACGGACGAGTACTGGCAAGCAAGACGCACAAGATATCAAAGTGTACCCGACAACACCAAGTACAGATGCTTTGGGTTCAACGGAAGATAGGTGATACAAAGGTGCGGCAGCGGGCTGCCCTAACCAACTATAGAGACACGCTACAACATCCGGCTAAATGAAAGGGATAAGATAACGCATCGGAGCCAGCTACCACTAACCTCAAACAAACCCATCCTGGATCCCGCCCCTTATCCAAAGAAGCAATCCGAGGATAACCCACACAGTTGGATTAATGACGGTTCAAGTTATTGTGTCAATGAGCCTATTACTAGTCAAATTATTATTAATTAGGTGTAAGTTGTCTAATCCTTGTTAGCCAGCCCTATCACCAAGTCATCCATAACCGCGGACAACACGGCTTCCCGAGAAGATTTAACCCTGCAGGGATGCACCAATTTGGCCGTACACGTAAGAATAACCCGCCAGACGGGGATCAAACCCACCAAGCAGGCCACTCAACACAACCCAACTCTTCTTCGCATCAAGCCCAAAGAACCCCGTGCAATTGAGCGCACGGCTACTCAAGCCCCACGAAGAAAAGGGGACCCTCATAGCACTCTAAGAACGTGGCTCCCTAAATGCCGACTATAAAAGTTACCACCCTGGCACCAAAGGTTTGCACCTGCATATGCATGCGGCAAATGGAAAACCCGAACTAAATGAGGCGCTTTGGACGAGATGCGAATCGAATCAAAGTTGAGGGGGACGCCCATACACGCTTCCCACATGCGGTTAGCGCGCTCATCATGGCTTTAGAGGACAAGAACTTTTCCTGAGTTTGACACTAGCAGGCCTCAAAACCATACCCGGCCTCCTGCCGGTGCCTTATCATCAAATTAGCATTAGCTCAACATTAACAGGTTGTTGTTTAAACATCGAGCCCCCAACACATAAATAATATGGTAAAAGCAATAACGGACATCAAACTCGAGCAAAACAACCATAAGCATGCTAGTACGACACAGGCAACAGGCAACAGGGTTATAGGTGTGGAGGTGAGGCTATATCAGGGTTACAGGATAACATGTGATAGGATCGGAACACAAGCAACGAAATCTTAAGGCTAGCAGATTAGACAACGGAAAGTATCGGTATCCAGTGTGGAAAGGACACAATGGTTCATGTGAGTGAATACTTACCTGCAAACTCAGTAGCCTGGTACTGGGCTAACTCCTCTGAAGTGGTATCGTAAACCTCGTCTGTCTCAACGTCGTCGTCTATTCGAGAAGAAGCAAACAAACAACGAAGAGAGACGGACAATCAATAACATGGCATAATGCACAAACATGGGATGATGCATGTCATTTTAATTGGTGCATCAAAATAAACTAGGGACAATATAACCAATTTTAGATGGACCCATAGGCAATTGAATTGCATATGGTAAAGCCCATGTGCATAAATTGAGAATTTCATGAATTACAACTAAACATTGGTTAAAGTGGATTAAATGCATGAGAGATGATAGAAACAGTTAGGGAAGGTTATTAGATTCACTTAGGTATTTTAATTGCCAAAATTGGAGTGATAAATATTTAATTATGGTTTTTGGCATTTTAATTGAATAAAAATCAGAATTGAAATTAGTGCAGAATTTAGTTTCTCAAAATGTTGTTATTATGGCATATTTGGATAGAGCATTTAATTCTGATTGGAAAACATGTATTACTTTCTGAATTTGAAATTAAAATGAATTAATTATGAATGAAACAAGTTTAAACAAGATTTCAATGAATTTTAATTCAAGTATTAAAATTATTTGAATTTTATTTGTTCCAAACATGAAATGAAATTCATATTTGAAAAGATTACATTTTTTTGGTTTGAAAACATATTTTACAAATTAAATTTGGATTTAATTTGAATTAGTTATGTTTTGAACAATTTTTTAAATGAATTAAATAAAGTACAGAAAATAATATAATTTTTAATTGTTCAAAATAGTAAACAGATTGCATATTTGTAAAGTTCAGGAAATTTGGAATGGAAAACATATTTTATTTACTGAATTTGGGATTTAATATGCAAAAAATATTTGAATTTGAAAAACAGGGGCTATTCTGTGATTTCCAGAAAGTTTTAAAGTTTCTAGGGGCTTATTCTCGAAAACAGAAACTTCAGAAAAGTCCCTGGAACTTTTGTTACGCAGGGCAGACTAGCCCTGGGTCACTGGCCAGTGGGCCAGCGCCCAGCTGGCGCCTGCGTGGACGCGGCGCGCGCGTGGCTTACGCTGCCGCTGACAGGAAGGCCCCACCTGTCAGCGCGCGGTGGTAAAAAGGGGGGTTTTATTCTGCGCGCGGGGGGGGGGGGGGGAATCGAACTCGCGACGTGGGCTCGCGCGCGTGGGTTGTGTGCCACTGGGCTGGGCTGCGGGATCGTGGCAGATCTGGGAGCGAGGGGGTTTTGAGGTGGATCTCGTCAGTTAACTAAAACTGAACAAGTTCAGTTAACTGAACTTGGCCGGGGACGACGCACGCCGGCGACTGGCTGCGCTGTGTCCGCTGCGTGAGCTCGTGGACGCATGCAGGGGTGTTGCAGTGCGCGCGTGCAACAGGAGGGAAGGAGATTGAAGGGGGGGTGCTCACCGTGGGGGAGTAGAGGAAGAAGGAGGAGGGCTCGGGAGGTGGAGCAGGAAGTCGCCGGGAAGGAGCTCGACGGCGTGGCCGCTGCAGGCCGTCTCTGGCCGCGCCTCCTTCAGCAAACATGGAGGTTGAACCTTCCTGGTTCCATCCCTGCCGAGAAGGGCCCTCGACAACAACCACGGACACCACTGCGCTACCCCCAACTCCCGGCCATGGAGGTGTTACCAGAATTCAGAAAATTCAGAAGAAATTTGCAGGAGAAAGGAGAGGATCCAAGAGGGTAAAAAAATGGAGGTGGCGGCGCAGGGAGGAAGGAGAGGAGGGAGGCCAGGGTTTCGGGGGCTCTCGGGGGTAGAAAAAGGGAGAGGAGAGGGAGCAGGTGGAGGTGGGGGGTGCGTGGTGGCTGGCGTCACGGGTGCCGTCACCCGTACGGAGGAGGGAGACGAGGCAGGCGGGCCGCGTGCGTTGCGCGCTGGCTGGTTGCCTCCCCTCTTTTTTTTGCTGAAAAGAAAATGAAAAGAAATAAGGAGAGAAAATAGAAGGGTTTTGGGGTTTCAAAAATTTTGGGGATAATTTTTATGACTTCCTTATTGCAAAAGCCCAGTTGCACCAACTTTTGTTTTTCAAAATTTTAAATTTTTGTTGCTGTTTGAAATTTAAATGAATTTGAGTGACTTTTGCAATAATTGAAAATATTGAAAATTAAGCAAGTTAATTATATGGAAATTCAAGTTTATTGGAAACAATAGAATTGTTTGATTTAAATGTTTCATTTGAAAATTGTAACAGACCAAGTGTGAAACAAGGATTTGAAATTTGTTTTGAAATTCAAATTCAACACATGAATGCAATATGATGACATGATGCATTTGAAATAAAAACAGGAAACAAACATTCTAAGGTTGTTTTCATACTTGGGATGTTACGAAACGCCCCCCTTGAAGGAATCGCGCCCCGAGATTCCTACTGAGAAGAGAAAAGGTCCGGATACTTCTTGCGAAGATCCTCTTCGGTCTCCCACGTTGCCTCTTTATCGGAATGATGAGACCACTGCACTTTTAAGAACTTGGTGCTCGTGTTGCGAGTTTTGCGCTCGGTCTCATCGAGAATGCGAACAGGATGCTCTTCATAAGAGAGGTCTTCTTGCAGTTCAATGGATTCATGATCAACTGCACGCCCTGGATGTTTGAAGCACCTCTTGAGCTGTGACACGTGAAACACATCGTGCACCTTGGATAGCTTTTCTGGAAGTTCAAGACGATAGGCATTTTCTGCACGCCTTGAGAGAATATTGAAGGGACCAATATATCTTGGTGCAAGCTTTCCTTTGACACCAAAACGATGAGTGCCTCTGAGGGGAGTTACACGGAGATATGCTTTGTCTCCAGCTGCATAGACCATGTCTCTGTGTTTGCTGTCATAGTAGCTTTTCTGACGAGATTGAGCAATCCTCAGATTGTTACGAATGATGCGAACTTTCTCTTCGGCCTCGTTAACAATGTTAGGGCCTAAGAGTGAACGTTCACCAGCTCCAGACCAATTGATTGGACTCCTGCATCTGCGGCCTTAGAGAGCCTCAAATGGTGCCATGCCTAGGCTTGCCTGGAAGCTGTTGTTGTAGGAGAATTCAGCATATGGAAGACATTCCTCCCATTTCATGCCAAAAGAGAGACCACATGCTCTGAGCATATCCTCGAGAATCTGATTGACTCTTTCAACTTGCCCTTGAGACTGAGGATGGTAGGCTGTGCTGAACAGAAGCTTGGTGCCCAAGGCTTCTTGAAAGCTTTTCCAGAAATGAGAAGTGAAGATGCTTCCACGGTCTGAGCTTATTTCCAATGGAATACCATGAAGAGGAACAATCTTTGCTGTGTAGAGCTCTGCTAATTGACTAGCTGAGATTGTCTCTTTGACAGGAAAGAAATGAGCTACTTTAGTGAGTCGATCAATGACAACGAAGATTGCATCGTTGCCCCTCTTGGACTTTGGAAAACCAGTGACGAAGTCCATTTCAATCATGTCCCACTTCCATTCAGGGATTTTCATAGGTTGGAGAAGACCGGCTATTTTCTGATGAACTGCCTTGACACGTTGACAAACGTCGCATTCAGAAACGTATTGAGCAATTTCACGTTTCATGCTAGGCCACCAATACAGTGTCTTGAGATCCTGGTACATCTTTGTACTTCCAGGGTGTATGGAGCGAGGAGTTTCATGAGCCTCCTTGAGAATGACATTTTTGAGACTTTGGATTTGAGGAACTGCAATGCGTCCTTCAAAGAACACCGTTCCCTTGTCATCCACTGAGAAGGACTTAAATTTCTCCTTGCCTTGTTTGATGTGCTCTACAATCTTCTTGATTTCAACATCACGAAGTTGTTCAGAACGAATTTTGTCCTCGAAAGTTGGACTGGCTGTCAAGTTTGCAAGATAGCCTTGAGGAACAAGACCTAGATTGAGCTTCTGGAATTCTTCATGAAGAGGAGGTTGGCTTTCCATGATCATGAGATTATTGCAATACGACTTGCGACTGAGAGCATCGGCCATAACATTAGCCTTGCCTGGAGTGTAAGAAATGGTAAGATCAAAGTCTTTAATATTTTCAATCCATCTCCTTTGTCTGAGGTTTAGATCTGGTTGAGTGAAGATGTACTTCAGACTCTTATGATCGGAAAACATTTCAGTGCGATTACCCAACAAGTATTGTCTCCATTTCTTGAGGGCAAACACAACTGCTGCAAGTTCAAGGTCATGAGTGGGATAATTGAGCTCATGTGTGTTCAACTGACGTGAAGCATATGCCACAACTTGACGTTCTTGCATAAGAACTGCACCTAGACCTTGGAGAGAAGCATCACAGAATATTTGGAAAGGTTTGGAGGGATCTGGGCCAACCAGAACTGGTGTAGAAGTGAGTTTAGTCTTCAGGAGATTGAAACTTTCATCACATTGTGGAGACCAAACGAACTTCTTGTCCTTCTTTGTTAGGTCAGTGAGAGGTTTGGCAATCTTGGAGAAGTTTGGGACGAAGCGACGACAATAGCTATCCAAGCCAAGAAAACTTCTTACTTGCTTCACCGTCCTTGGAGGTTTCCAATCAACAATTGCTTTAACCTTTTCTGGATCAATGGCTATGCCCTTGGCAGAGATGACAAGACCAAGATAAACGACTTCGGAGATCCAGAACTCACATTTGGAGAATTTGGCATAAAGACGATTTTCGCGAAGCTTCATGAGAGTTAGACGAAGATGTTCTTCATGCTCTTCCTCGGATTTGGAGTAGACAAGAATGTCATCAAGATATACCACAACAAACTTGTCGAGGTATTCATGGAAGACAGAATTCATGAGTCGAGAGAAGGTCGCCGGTGCATTGGTGAGACCAAAGGACATGACGGTGAATTCGTATAGACCGTAGCGAGTGGTGAAGGCTGTCTTTGGAATATCCTCTTTTCTGATCTTTATTTGATGGTAACCCATTCTCAAGTCCAACTTGGAGAATATTGAGGCTCCAGCAAGTTGATCAAAAAGATCATCGATGCGAGGAATTGGATACTTGTTTTTGATGGTTTTCTCTTTAAGAGGACGATAGCCAACAACGAGTCTCTTTGTTTGATCCTTCTTCGCAACGAACAGAGTTGGGCAACCCCAAGCCGAGGAACTAGGTTGAATGTAAGCTTTTTCCATGTACATATCAATTTGTTCCTTCAACAACTTCAGCTCGGGAGTTCCTATCTTGTAGGGATGCTTAGAGATTGGAGCAGTACCTGGTTCAAGTTCGATCACGAACTCAACAGCTCTGTCCGGAGGCATTCCTGGCAACTCTTCTGGAAAGACGTCAGGGAAGTCGCAAACCACCGGAACATTTTCAAGTGAAGGTAGAGGTTTTGCATTGAGGGTGCACAGCTGAGTGGAACTTGATTCATGTGGAGAATAGATTATCTGGCCAGAAGGGTGGGACAGAGTTATTGACTTTTGAGCACAGTCAATTTTTGCTTTATTGGCCTTCAGCCAATCCATACCAAGATGACATCAATGTCAGAATTTCCAAGCAACATGAGAGAAGCAAGGAATATGTGGCCTCCAATTAGGATTTGATGGTCCTTACTTATCTTGGAAGTCAACATTTGAGATCCCGGGGAGTGAACAGTGATCTGATTGCTTAGTGGAACCACAATTAGGTTGTTTGTTGTGGCAAAGGTCTTTGACACAAAAGAATGTGATGCTCCGGTATCAAACAACACTTTAGCTGGAATAGAGTTTACGGGAAATGTATCGAGAACGACGTCAGGAGCTTCCTCAGCTTTGTCGATCTTGACATGATTCACCCTTGCGGTCCTCCCGACAGGCCTGTTGTTGGAGTTGAAGGCCTTAGGCGGGGGAGCGCGCACCATTGCCTGGTTTGTGTTAGGAATAGGTGGTGGTGGAGGTAGCTGCCTCTGCGTGCACTTGTCGGCGTAGTGTCCCGTCTGCTTGCACTTGTAGCATGTGACGACACGAGGGGGCCCTGGCCTTGGCTGCCCCATTGAAGCCCTTGTATCATGCACCTGAGCAGGGTTGGGTGGGCTGGGAGCGAATCCTGGAGAAGTTTGGGCGTATGGAGCCCGAGTGACAGCACCATTTGGTACCCAGATGCGGCGCTTCTGCGGAGGGGTGGTCATGTTGGAGGAGGAACCACCCTCACGCGAGTGCTTGCGAGACTCCTCGAACGCCTTGCTCCCATTTTCTTCATTGAGCGCGGTGTTAACGAGATCCTCGAAGCTGTTGGCCTTGACATTGGTGAGGGCATACTTGAGTTCCAGGTTAAAGCCTCTGCGGAACCTTGCCATCTTCTTAGCGTGAGTGGACACCTCATCTCCAGCGTATCGAGCGAGGCGATTGAACTCACTCTGATACCCGATGACGTCCAACTTGCCCTGCTTGAGAGAGCAAAACTCTTCACGCATTCTTTCCATGAGACCATCTGGAATGTGGTGCTTCAGGAAGGCTTCCTTGAAACGATCCCACGTGACTGGCATCCCAGTTCTCATGGCCTGGAAGTTTTCCCACCAAGAAGCTGCCTGACCCTTCAGCAGATAGGAGGCATACTTGACCTTGTCTTCTTCAGCTACGTGTGCAATATCCAGAGCCTTGGCTATCTCACGGATCCAGTCATCAGTGTCTAGAGGCTCGCGTGTGGCCACGAAAGCTCTTGGACCCAGACTGAGAAACTCCTTGATGCTGACTCGTGGAGCTGTCTGGTTGATGTGCTGATTAGCCTGAAACTGGGCCATCTGCGTCATGACTTGGGTCATCTGAGTCAACAGCTCCGTGTTTGGCGGTGGCTCAGGCGTAGTGTTCCTTGTTGGCGGCATCCTGAATGGAAATGCATTTTAGCACAACAATAGACAAGGATAGACTTGGCAACCGAAAGAGAGATTACTCTGACGCATGAATAGATAACCAAAAGGTACACCATCACATGTTCAATTACATCAGAATATCCAACACACCATAAATGGTTCGAAATACCAAAGGATAACTAAACATAGCTAAGAATGGATACATCGGTACTCCCATGCTCATCACGCAGGACGGCGGCGAGGAGTACGGCGAGAGGTACGGTGAGGAGCACGCCCACGAAAGTAGGTGGAACGACGATCCACGTAGATCTGACGTGGTCTGAGACCGACTCTAGGCGTGGTGAAGTACATAGCGTCGACTCCCTGTGCTCCAAAGCGGGGAATCCCAGTGTAACCAGCACCAAGGTTAAGGAGTGGACCTCTGATCGGCTCGTAACCTCCAGCATCTGGCAGACGACGCCCAACTGGCTGATCGAAACGTGCAAAGCGCTCGTCTCCAACAAAGTCTGTGGTGTAAGTCACCAGACGAGTCAAAGCAAGGTAAAGCTGCTCTCTGACTGAAGCCAACTCCTGAGATAGTGTGCGGGCAACTGCGTCACTGTGTCTCACAAACTGAGCGGTGGTGTGCAGCCTAGAGTTATCATGCTCGTAAACATCCAAGTTGTCGTAGAGAGTGAAGTGAGCTCCCTCCGAAGTGATGTAACCACGGGGGATGTGGCGATAGATAGAATCGTCAAATCCCCAGTAGTCAGCACGAAGGACGGTGAGGCTCACATAAGCTGCCTGCTGCACAGCCATATCCACCGTGGAACCCACTGCCTCGTAGCGGTGGACTACGCTCATGCCATCATCTGACAGAATGTAGACGATAGCCTGGTAGTAGGTCTGCTCAAACTCTCGCTGCTGCTCGTAGACCTGGTACTCTGGTGCCCAATGGAATCCCAGAAAAGTGACCATGTCTCTTAGCATCTCCGGATAACCGGCAGTGCTCTCGCAACGAGTCATACGAACCACCTGCGGGTAGAACCTGAGATCCATCTGCAGATGATCGGGGAAGCTTTGATTAGACGCCGGTAGAAAAACTGAAGTGGCAAGCAACAACAAGGTTTCAACGGACGAAAAGGATCTTGAGAAGAACAGGATATCGAAGCAACATTTGGGAAACACGAGACCAAACACTCCTGAGGTACTACGGAAAACCCATCCGGGCTTCTAAAGGATCAATATCTACTGCTTAAGGAATAGAGGATCTGCTTCCGGGGCTTATGTGCCTCCGTTCTCAATCATGAGTAGGCAACATGATAAATCATGTCACAACCACATCCATTCCTATGGTCTAGTAGATATAACCATCCTAGAGAAACCAGGATACGTGAAATCCTAACTTGAAAGTTTAGATGAGAAGAGAAAACAACGTTGCACTTCCTTACCAGAAAAAGGGAGGGTGGGTGGGGAAAGAAATAAAAGAACAGAATTCCTACTCTCACGTTTCATTTTTCCTATATAGCTACAAAATAGTTTCTAGACTCAACTGCGACCAGTAAAAGGGATCCTACAGGCAGACAGGCTCTGATACCATTTGTCACACCCGGACTTTTAGAGGATACTCACAGGCCACTAAACAGTAGATAAATGGCTTACGGGGCCTACCTGCACCCGCATCTCAATATGAGTAGGCCAACACGTAAACGTGTGACAACCATCCTCTACTATTCATCGTCTGTGAAACCATCCAATAGAAATTCGAATACTTCCATTGACGTACTTCATAACATACACACATGGTACGTCAACGGCATTTGAACAAGTGATATCATAACAAATCTCTAAGACACAAAGAAATAGAAATAAGTGGCAAAAGCTCTCACTAGAGCAGAGATAGCAAATACAGTCATGCAGAGGGCACAAGTCCCAACAAGTCATCATTACATCACAGCGGAGGCATCCAAAGTGTCTGAGTACAGACAAGATCCAAATAGGCCTAAGAGGCCGGAAACGAAAGAACAGAGCCCATCCACGAAGTCTCGGATCCTGCCCGGGTCCGCTATCTACTCGTCAGCAGCCTCGTCATACTCCACGTAGTAGCCACCATGGGGATCCTCGGTAACGTAGTCTGCAGAACCAGCAGCCCCAAAGGGGTCAGTACGGACGAGTACTGGCAAGCAAGACGCACAAGATACCAAAGTGTACCCGACAACACCAAGTACAGATGCTTTGGGTTCAACGGAAGATAGGTGATACAAAGGTGCGGCAGCGGGCTGCCCTAACCAACTAAAGAGACACGCTACAACATCCGGCTAAATGAAAGGAATAAGATAACGCATCGGAGCCAGCTACCACTAACCTCAAACAAACCCATCCTGGATCCCGCCCCTTATCCAAAGAAGCAATCCGAGGATAACCCACACAGTTGGATTAATGAAGGTTCAAGTTATTCTGTCAATGAGCCTATTACTAGTCAAATTATTATTAATTAGGTGTAAGTTCTCTAATCCTTGTTAGCCAGCCCTATCACCAAGTCATCCATAACCGCGGACAACACGGCTTCTCGAGAAGATTTAACCCTGCAGGGATGCACCAATTTGGCCGTACACGTAAGAATAACCCGCCAGGCGGGGATCAAACCCACCAAGCAGGCCACTCAACACAACCCAACTCTTCTTCGCATCAAGCCCAAAGAACCCCGTGCAATTGAGCGCACGGCTACTCAAGCCCCACGAAGAAAAGGGGACCCTCATAGCACTCTAAGAACGTGTCTCCCTAAATGCCGACTACAAAAGTTACCACCCTAGCGCCATGGGTTCGCACCTGCATATGCATGCGGCAAATGGAAAACCCGAACTAAATGAGGCGATTTGGACGAGATGCGAATCGAATCAAAGTTGAGGGGGACGCCCATACACGCTTCCCACATGCGGTTAGCGCGCTCATCATGGCTTTAGAGGACAAGAACTTTTCCTGAGTTCGACACTAGCAGGCCTCAAAACCATACCCGGCCTCCTGCCGGTGCCTTATCATCAAATTAGCATTACCTCAACATTAACAGGTTGTTGTTTAAACATCGAGCCCCCAGCACATAAATAATATGGTAAAAGAAATAACGGACATCAGACTCGAGCACAACAACCCTAAGCATGCTAGTACGACACAGGCAACAGGCAACAGGGTTATAGGTGTGGAGGTGAGGCTATATCAGGGTTACAGGATAACATGTGATAGGATCGGAACACAAGCAACGAAATCTTAAGGCTAGCAGATTAGACAACGGAAAGTATCGGTATCCAGTGTGGAAAGGACACAATGGTTCATGTGAGTGAATACTTACCTGCAAACTCAGTAGCCTGGTACTGGGCTAACTCCTCTGAAGTGGTATCGTAAACCTCGTCTGTCTCAACGTCGTCGTCTATTCGAGAAGAAGCAAACAAACAACGAAGAGAGACGGACAATCAATAACATGGCATAATGCACAAACATGGGATGATGCATGTCATTTTAATTGGTGCATCAAAATAAACTAGGGACAATATAACCAATTTTAGATGGACCCATAGGCAATTGAATTGCATATGGTAAAGCCCATGTGCATAAATTGAGAATTTAATGAATTACAACTAAACATTGGTTAAAGTGGATTAAATGCATGAGAGACGATAGAAACAGTTAGGGAAGGTTATTAGATTCACTTAGGTATTTTAATTGCCAAAATTGGAGTGATAAATATTTAATTATGGTTTTTGGCATTTTAATTGAATAAAAATCAGAATTGAAATTAGTGCAGAATTTAGTTTCTCAAAATGTTGTTATTATGGCATATTTGGATAGAGCATTTAATTCTGATTGGAAAACATATATTACTTTATGAATTTGAAATTAAAATGAATTAATTATGAATGAAACAAGTTTAAACAAGATTTAAATGAATTTTAATTCAAGTATTAAAATTATTTGAATTTTATTTGTTCCAAACATGAAATGAAATTCATATTTGAAAAGATTACATTTTTCTGGTTTGAAAACATATTTTACAAATTAAATTTGGATTTAATTTGAATTAGTTATGTTTTGAACAATTTTTTAAATGAATTAAAGAAAGTACAGAAAATAATATAATTTTTAATTGTTCAAAATAGTAAACAGATTGCATATTTGAAAAGTTCAGGAAATTTGGAATGGAAAACATATTTTATTTACTGAATTTGGGATTTAATATGCAAAAGATATTTGAATTTGAAAAACAGGGGCTATTCTGTGATTTCCAGAAAGTTTTAAAGTTTCCAGGGGCTTATTCGCGAAAACAAAAACTTCAGAAAAGTCCCTGGAACTTTTGTTACGGAGGGCAGACTAGCCCTGGGTCACTGGCCAGTGGGCCAGCGCCCACCTGGCGCCTGCGTGGACGCGGGTGTGCGCGCGCGTGGCTTACGCTGCCGCTGACAGGAAGGCCCCACCTGTCAGCGCGCGGTGGTAAAAAGGGGGGTTTTATTCTGCGCGCGGGGGGGGGGGGGGGGGGGAATCGAACTCGCGACGTGGGCTCGCGCGCGTGGGCTGTGTGCCACTGGGCTGGGCTGCGGGATCGTGGCAGATCTGGGAGCGAGGGGGTTTTGAGGTGGATCTCGTCAGTTAACTGAAACTGAACAAGTTCAGTTAACTGAACTTGGCCGGGGACGACGCACGCCGGCGACTTGCTGCGCTGTGGCCGCTGTGTGAGCTCGTGGACGCGTGCAGGGGGTGCAGTGCGCGCGTGCAACAGGAGGGAAGGAGAAGGAAGGGGGGTGCTCACCGTGGGGGAGTAGAGGAAGAAGGAGGAGGGCTCGGGAGGTGGAGCAGGAAATCGCCGGGAAGGAACTGGACGGCGTGGCCACTGCAGGCCGTCTCCGGCCGCGCCTCCTTCAGCAAACGTGGAGGTTGAACCTTCCTAGTTCCATCCCTGCCGAGAAGGGCCCTCGACAACGACCACGGACACCGCTGCGCTACCCCCAACTCCTGGCCATGGAGGTGTTACCAGAATTCAGAAAATTCAGAAGAAATTTGCAGGAGAAAGGAGAGGATCCGAGAGGGTAAAAAAATGGAGGTGGCGGCGCAGGAAGGAAGGAGAGGAGGGAGGCTAGGGTTTCGGGGGCTCTCGGGGGTAGAAAAAGGGAGAAGAGAGGGAGCAAGTGGAGGTGGGGGGTGCGTGGTGGCTGGCGTCACGGGTGCCGTCACCCATACGGAGGAGGGAGACGAGGGAGGCGGGCCGCGTGCGCTGCGCGCTGGCTGGGGCGACCCACTTGGGCTGGCCTGGTTGCCTCCCCTCTTTTTTTTTTTGCTGAAAAGAAAATGAAAAGAAATAAGGAGAGAAAATAGAAGGGTTTTGGGGTTTCAAAAATTTTGGGGATAATTTTTATGAGTTCCTTATTGCAAAAGCCCAGTTGCACCAACTTTTGTTTTTCAAAATTTTAAATTTCTGTTGCTGTTTGAAATTTAAATGAATTTGAGTGACTTTTGCAATAATTGAAAATATTGAAAATTAAGCAAGTTAATTATATGAAAATTCAATTTTATTGGAAACAATAGAATTGTTTGATTTAAATGTTTCATTTGAAAATTGTAACAGACCAAGTGTGAAACAAGGATTTGAAATTTGTTTTGAAATTCAAATTCAACACATGAATGCAATATGATGACATGATGCATTTGAAATAAAAACAGGAAACAAACATTCTAAGGTTGTGTTCATACTTGGTATGTTACAGAGAGCGAGGACCACATTTGAAAGGTCTAGTTGCTGAGCTACTCACTCTTTTGAAAGGTCGTATCCCTATTTTTTTCTTTCCAGTTAGGCATTTTTATGTTGTTGCACTCATATATTTTCTTGTCTCGCACTTGTATACTTTGTATAGAGATGTGGTTGTTTTATTTACAAAACGGGGCGAAAAGCTATTTTAAAAAGGTCCACAAGTAAAAGAACTTTAATGCAGTACTTGATCAATGAATAAATACATAGTTGGCAAGAGAAGATTTTTTACTAGCAATACTAGAGTACAATGCAGAAAAAGGTACAAAGATAACAGCCATAATTAACCACAACAAGAATATCATACGATAGTAACCTCATAGCATCAGTTGTCATGGCTTCAGATCTTCAACAGGCAACTTCCTCTAATTAAGCAGCTTGTCAGCAGCATTGCTGGACATAGCTATATGACTGTCGATGCTGCTGCGTTGCGAATCTGAGAGCCTTGTGCAGTTAACAGTCTTAGTGTGCCAATCTACACGGAGCATACAGCGTGGCTCGGTTGGATAGCACTTCTTCACGCCCTGGATTGTGCCCAGTACAAAGTAGATGACACTGTCTTCCTGTGTGCTAAGGAAGGGATACATGGGTGCCATCTCCGGTGGCACGAAGTCCCCTTCGAACTCCACCCCTTCCCACAGGGTCGCGAGCTTGAGCTCGTATTCTACAGCCCAATCCAGATCGTCCATCAGCCTCCAGACCGTCACCTTGCAGTCCTCGAGATCGACGTGCTCGAAGTAGCCGTCGATGGAGACAAATTTGATGGAGTCCCCAACGGGTCCCACGGCTCGGAAGGATTTCGCATGCGTTATATCATCTCTGTAGCCTAAGTACTTCTCGCACCCCGTGGGCAGGTCGAAGGAGCGGATGTCCACGCAATCAACGTCGTCGGAGAGCACATCGCTGCAGTCACAGTACAGGACGCCGCGCAGGAGATCCACCCAGTAACCGCGGCCACGGAACGAGAACACTTCGTCGGCGTCGAACTGGTCTTTATCGAGGCGCGAGTTGTCGGGGAAGTTAGCCTTCTTTGTCGTCTCCCACGGCGAGGTGGACGCGGACGGCGCCAAGAAGAGAACGGCTTGCCCTTCAGACGTACCAGGGAAGACCAGGGCGTATGACTTGTCGTTGTCATGGCGGCGCGCGACTAGAATACTAGGAGTACTGAAAGGAGGGTAACTGTGGGGCATGAAGGGGATCATGCGGAGCGACCTATCCATGGCGTCGTAGATGAGAAGGACATCAATGGGATAAACTTTCATACAAGACCATCCGATCAGAACCAGGTTCTTGTCGACGGTATGGATAGCAGAGTAGTGCCCGACGCCGCCTTGGAGGGTCAGAAAGGACAGATCTGTCGCGCCGGCGAGCTGAGCTTCTAGGTCCAGGCCCCGCACCACCGAATTGGGGTCTTCGTCGTCGTCCTCCAACTTGCTGAACCCGTACGCCAGCTTGGCTCCAGAGGTGAGTACATGCCCCTGGATATTTGATGTATCGTCGCCGGGGGGATGAACCCGGGTGTCCAATAGGACGAGACAAGACGAGGGAGGAGGCATGGCTGATGTTGATCTGCGGATCTCCTCTAGTTTGAAGGTACGGTTGTTGTTAGACATAAGGCCGTGTGCGTATCATGCACGGACGTGTGTTCGAGTAGATCACGACTTTGTAATCAGCGTGTATAAATGTGTTGTAATCTTGTTCTTGTACCAGGTCGATTTCAAGTAAAGATTGCAAGGATCGGTACGAGCCTCTGTCCAACATCCTGTTTTCCATTGGGTTGAGTGCGCAACAGATTCTCCACGTCTTACAAAATTTTCCACAACTTTTATGTTTTCCACAATACTTCTCCATACCCCCTCGCTGAGCTAGCTAGCCAGTTTCCACAACTTTTATGCATGTTTTAAATTTTTTGTTTCACCAAAGTAAATGAACGAATAGATCTTGCATATGTATGTACATGGGAACATGGAGCTCCTTCGGATCCGTATGGAGAAGTATTTTAATATAAATTTCACAAAAATCTCGTATTATTTTGAATATATGTGATATTTATGTTTCATATAATATGGAGCAGTTTTGTTAATTGTCGCGAAAATCTCTACTTACAAGCCACATGCCACGAGTCAAAAGCCAAAAGTTAAAAGTCAAAAGCCACGGGCCACATGCCAAAAGCCAAAACATAAATTGAGATAATTCAACGCTTAAACATGACAACTATGTTAAATAAGGATCAGAATTAGCTAATTCTTTTTGAATCGGAATTTATAAAACTTATTCATAATTCAGGGGCATTCCAGACATTTTATCATTCAAACTAGCAGCAGGATCCGCCAACAGCACTTCTGCCAAACGTCAAATCTCTACTTCGAGCAGCAGCTTTCCACAACTGCTTTCTAATAGTCCACTAGCTATAGTTGCTTCTCAACTGCAGGGGTTCAAACAAAAAAAATCCTTAAGCGACCGAAATAGGACGACTAAAATACAAATCCAATAGCCAAACCTAGTCTCCTCTAGCCACAAGGGTTTTACTCCTTGGTTGTCGGATTCCGATCTAGAGTGGAGTTGCTACGTATCAATCCTGGTTGGTTTTCCCTATGGGTTCTTCCCGGAATCGGATCTGGCTCTCGAGGCTTTTACGATCACAACAATCTAGTCTTGGCTAGGGCTGCTTTCAGATTTTTTTTAGGGCGACTTTCTCATCCTTAAGCCGTTAAGCGCGGGGAGCCCAGCGAGGGTCTCCGGAAGTAAGAAAGGCCCAACACTAGATGATATGATGTAACGATTTGGCATAGGTGAAGATGAGATCGACGATATTGTGAATATGAAACAGATAATCCAAAAGAGGGCATCATGTCTAGGGTTCATACAACAAACTAATAAAGCTGTCGAGACTTAGTAGTTAGGATCATGGACGGGGTGGCATAACCTACTGGTAGAACCGTGGGTGGAAACGTCAGGGTACCAGAAACAAGGACACAATTTACCCAGGTTCGGTATGACGCAACTATGGCGACGTTCTTACTCTTGATGAGGATGAACTTCTTGGCAAGTTGGCTTCTATCTAACTTGTTCTATGTTCTCTCGCTTCCGTCCGGCTTTATATAGATAGCCGGAGTAGGGTTTATAGGAAAGAAACCTATAAGACTATAGAAAGTATCAAACTTGGAAAGTAAGGAATCCGGCTTCTTCCCCAAATCGCACCACGTCTAGGCCGTGGTCCGGGTTCTTTTAAAATCCGGCTTCCTGCACGTCAGCTTACTGGGCCGCCCAACGGACTCTGTTCCATTGCCTGTGGGCCACCCTGGTAATCTGGCCTTCGGCCAATGTCGGACATACCACTATTTGGCATATATCCGACAATAGCCCCCGAGAAAAATTAAGACTTCATCCTTCCGTCCTTCGTTGATTTGTATTCTTTTCGTAAAGGTCGGCGTTTTGTCTTGAATCTTATTTTATCAAAAGACTCACATGCCAAACTCGGATTTTCCAAAATCCAGCATTCTTTCCACGAATCTTCGCAGAGAAGGAACTGTAACGTGGGCGATGAAAATCGTGCTTATGTCACGAGCGTTTGGTTTCAGTCAAAATACTGAAACCATATCTGTCACAGATTTTTCGCGAGAAACGAGGAGATAGCCATTATCACCCCGTCTCCTCGTTTCTCGGGTTTATCTGCGAAACACGCGTCAATCATTCAACGGCTAAAATAGTCGTTGGGACGAATCTTGGCGCACAATGGCTATAAATAGCCCACCTCGAGCCCTCCGGTTCTTCTTCTGCTTCTTCCACCTCGAGCCCTTCCAGAGTTGTTGTGCACTCCACGATTTTGAGAGAGAGAAGAACGAGCTCGCACCTCACCGAAAAATAAAAACATCGGTGGTCGGTGTTCCATTCCACGGTTGCACCGCTACGATATGGAAACCGGAAGCCCCGCACGCGCGTATGAGGCCACCGTCGACCCCGATTCTGCGATGGAAATTTCTTCCACTTATGCTCCTCTGGTTCCTCCGAGCGCCTCAACGGGCGCGCCATATATCACTGCAAGCGCTTCAGCAGGCGGAGACGCTGTTCTTGTGGCCGGAACCATGTCACCGCCGTCTTCCACTCTTCCTTCTCCTCCTCCTGTCTCCGAATATGGGGAGGGGGAATCGTCTGCCCGTGGTGGCGAAACTGCAGCGGTCGCCACCACAACCCGAGGCGAAGAAGAAGATGGGGATTTCGGCAACTAGAGGCAGTGCAACACTGCACCGATTCTGTTGCGCGGTATGGAAGATGACGGGTTCATCGCCAAAGACAAATGGCGGATGGACGAAGAGGAGCTGGAGCCTTTGCCGAAAGACGGAGAAAGTGTCCTCATGGCCTCTCACGTTTTTAGAGGTATGGGTTCCCCCCTTCCGCGTTCTTTCTCCAAGTACTTAGCCACTACGGGGTTCAGCCCCATAATCTGCCACCAAATTCCATCTTCTATATAGCCGGATTTCATGCTCTTTTCGAGGGTTATCAAGGAATAGAACCCCGACTAGAATTTTTCTAGTACTGCTTCAATGTGAAGCGTAACACCACCGATGGTGTTCTCCCCACTTGTGGGACTATTGCTTTCAACCTCCGTAGATTTAGGGAAGAATGGTTCCCGAGGGCTCATTCTTCTATCATCCGGATGTTCCTTACCCTGGAAAGGAGACGGGCATTCTGGCTTTCGTCGATTCCACCGCCACTCCCAGAGACAACTGGGCATTGGACGCAGTCCAGGTTCTTCCTCCGGACCTACTGCAGATCAAACGGCGGATTGCAAAACTCGTCATTTCTTCCTCTCCTCTGACCGGCATGGACACAATCCTTTGTCGGCTCGGAAGGAGGATCTAACCACTAGCTTTCCACGACGGTCGGCTTCTATGTGAATACACGGGTCCGGATGACACGATGAGGGTAACAAAGTCGCATATGTCGAAAAAAGGAGTTCAAGAAGAGTGTCAACCATTTGGTGGCCAGTCGTGATCAATACGAGGAGAGTCTACCAATGTTCAACGCCGAAAACCCCCCTCCCACGATATGCTTTTAATATCCGTTTTTTGGGAAGTATTTTCACACTTTGTCTTTCACGGATGATTTTACGTATCCGGATTATTTTTTGGCAGCTTGCCACTCTCACAGAAGACAAACTCGTCTCTATGGCTGAGGAAGCAGAACTTAAAGCCCGCTTTTTAGCGGCCGGCGGACGAAAGCGCATGAAGATTGCTTCAAGTCAAGTAGTAATCAATCTTGAGAGAGTCCCCATTGCTACCTCCAGTCAAAAGACTCAAACTTTTCTTTTGCATGCTTCTCTTGAATCTTTTTTTTGGATTTTTAATCTCGGTTTCTCATTCACTTTAGCCTTGCTCCCGTTGCCTTGAAGGGAAATGGAAGGAAGAAACACAAGGAGGTAGCTCTTAGGAGGCCTCGGCCTTCCCCTGCTACTGCCCAGTTACACCGGTGGCAGGGGTGAAGAACACTCGGCTCCTCAAGAGGAGTCCGAGTTTCCCTTCCAATTCAATCTAGCCAGCCTGATGCGACCACTCCAGTCATGCAGGAATGGGCGGCAACTGAAGCAGAGGGCCCTCCCTTGTCCAGCCAACCGAGGATATTCCTGGTTTCGACAAGGAATTTAAGGTAAAGCAGGAAGCTTGCTTTGATGAACACAGGTACATGCATCCGTGGGAAAAAAAGCAGTTTACCCGAGCCCCCTTGGTTCTTCACTAGCCAAAAGGCGGATTAGTCGTCCGAAACAACTACACTTTCTCGCCTCGGCAGGTTATCCAAGTCGGAATCCACCATTTGGGGATTTCTTTCTTGGAGTACTCGAAGGAGTTCACTGAGATGCTTAACGGGTTGACATGGGTTAGCTAGGTATATCTCTAGCCCCCAAGTATTAAGACAAAAGCATACTTTTTTGTTTTAATACTTTTCATATTTTCCTTCTCATTGTTTTTTTTAACAATTCTTTTCCTTTGTATGTTTTCAGAAAACTGCCTAAACCATTAACGTGGAAGTTCTTGATAAACTTACCATGAAGAACCAAGAGGTGAAATCTCTTCTTCGTATTCTGAATGAGAAGGACTCGGAAATTTCTGAGATTCAGAACCAACCGAAGGAGAGTGGCGGTAAGCATCTTATTATTTCCTTGCAATTTGATTCTTAGCTTGCAAATTTTCCCCTAAGTACTTTTCGTGTGAACTTTTTATCTTCTTTTCTCTTCGGCCTCTTTGGCCAAGGCCAAGCAGATTGTTGAAGATGCCAGAAATGCCCAGAACCTCCGTAAGGAAAACTTGGAGGTTCACAAGATCAATGGAAAGCTTCAAAAAGACTTGGAGGAAATCCAATTGGATTTAGGCTTATCCGAGTCTCGTGCTTTGTCGCAAGCCGAGAAAGATAGGAGGACCATCCAGGATCTAGAATCCTCTCTTCACGAGCGACTTGAACAAGTCACTGAAATGGAAAAGATTCTTTTTAAGTCTTTCTGCTCATTTACCAAGTTGTACTTTTGTTTTTAGCCAATGCATTCTTTTTTCCCCTCTAGATTTCTTATATTTTCTCCTCTATTTTTATAATATAAGGAAATCCTCTAATATCTCGGATCGACAGCATCCGGGCTTTCGGGACCTTCTTCGTCGAGCTGAAGAACGCCAGAATGCTAATTATTAGGAAGTGCATTTCGGACAAGATTGACGAGTTCTCGTAATCAAGCCGGCTTCCGGAAGAATTCACGGAGGTTGCCAACCAGCGGGGGAATTGTCTCAAGTCCGCCGCCCGCGGTGGAGTGCGCATGGCCTTAGGGATCATTAAATTGCACTACACCACCGCCAAGTCTTGGCGCGTCGCCACCGGTGTGTCCACGGGATATACCAAAACTCAAAGGGCGGAAATATTAGATTCTATCAAAGGACATGCTTCCAAGATAGCCCGGATGGTCTCTACCTCAACATTCTACCCGGAGGAAGAAATTCCGTAAACTCCGAAAAATCCGAGTGATAGCGACGAGGATGAGGATGACGACTTCATGGATGCCGCCTGAACCTGCGTAGCCATTAGCCAATAGAGTGCATTACTATTTTTTATTATATAAATCTCATGTGTAATGCATTCTATATTTTGTATAAACAATGCTATCTCTGTTGCAGTAAAATTCAGCTTTGGAAGTTCTTACTCCTTTTCTTCTAAGTTCTCTAGTTTGCATGCTTTGATTTTCCTTAGTGTTTAAGCATTTCCAAAAAGTACACAACCTTCACGCCAAGTGACTGATTAAGTAACCCATTAGTCGAAATTCGGAATAATGGATTATACTTTGGCGCTTTACTTACTAGATCAAGTGACCCAACAATACAAACAATCAGATAATACTTAAGAATAATAAGGGGTTTAAAAAATATGAACTCCCGGCACGCAGGCACAATCTCGTGTTGTGTAGCCTACTTAGGCCAAAAGCATTCAATTTTATAAATCCGAGCTCATAGGCACAATTCGGGTTAACATTGAAGCAGATTGAAAGATCATTGGGAAATAGAAAAGACAGAACATGCTTTGAACAATGAAAGACAGAAAAACAATTTGCATGCATTTCCGACAACTTTATTTCATGATATCAATAATGTTTACATAAAATTTAACTAAGTATAGAAGGGACGTAACTGCTGGATGCTCCAGGGCCTGTTTGTCTCCCCTAGTTCTACATTTATGCTTCTTTTCCTCTTATGATTCGAGTTTTTCGGGTCATCCTCTGTGTCCCGAATATCTACAAGGTAATATGACCCATTTTCATAGCCTTGCTAATAAAAAACGTTCCTTCCCAGATCGGGTCTAGCTTGTGCTTTTTGTCCTGCACCAACCTTAGCACTAACTCACCTTCTTTAAAAGATCGGTGTTTAATTTTCCGGCTCTAATATCACCGTAAACCTTGATGATAAATGGCCGATATTGGCAACACAAGTTCTTGCTCTTCTTCTAAAAGATCGACGACATCCTGTCGCGCACTTTCGGCATCCTACTTATCGCATGCCTACACTCTCGGGCTATCATGGATCATGTCCATTGGAAGCACTACTTCTGCACCATAGACCAAGAAAAAAGCGTATGCCTTGTTGATCTATTTGGCGTCGTTCGAATACTCCAAAGCACGAAAGGAAATTCTTCTACCCATGCTCCAGCTACTCTATGAAGAGGAGTTTCGAGTCTTGGACGTATTATTTGCAAGATTGAACTATTCATTCGTTCAACCAGGCCATTGGATTGTGGGTGCGCAAAATATGCAAGATCTAGGCGAATCCCTGTCTGCCGGCAATATTTTGCCAGCTCTCCAATTGCAAAATTTGTCCCGTTATCCGTGATTATGCTATGTGCGACAGCATATCGCATGACAATGTCAATGCGAAATTTCTAGCAGTCACACCGTCAAGTTTTTTGATGGGTTTTGTCTCCACCCACTTGGTATACTTATCTACTGCAACGACTAGATGCGTCAGTCCACCTCTTCCAGTCTTGAATGGCCCCATCATATCTAGCCCCCAGACCGCGAATGTCGTGGTGGTATCACGGCAGACGCCATGGGATGGCTTAAGTGTTGAGGCCGATGGACGCCGGAGGTATCCGGGGAGGGATCGCACGGCGACTAGCGCCGCGCTAAGATGTCTCAAGCACTGCAAACAACTAGATCTTACCCAGGTTCAGGGCCCTCGTGTGGAGGTGACACCCCTACTCCTGCCTTTCCTCTCTATATGTGTGTAACCGAGTAGCCACAGTACAATGTATGTCTCTATCCGAGTAGCCACTCTGCTGCTCTCTCTTGCTCTACTGTAAGCTCTAGCAATAAATGTGAAGTGTGGCAACGTTCCTCGCGCAGGAGGGGGCAGGGCACCTTATATACTGGTGCACAGCCGAGTAAATAAAGACTATAAGGTACGGTGATGTGACTTGACAACTGTGACGACATCACGCCTCCGAGATCCCGCGCGGAGAAGCGCCGCGCCGTACGCCTGACAGCCCTTGTTCACCTTGCCAGTGAGATAGGGTAGGCCCCTAGACCTGTCCTGTCCCCTCTGTCAGTGACAGGACTTGACAGGCGCCTACCGCACTGTAGCCACGCCGTAGCGCGGATAATCACGCGCTCCGTAAGTTTAACCGCATGCCGGTACGGACGCAGGATACGCGGGATCCCTTGTTAGAACGGCTCCATTGACTTCTGGCCCGAGTTGGATTGCTCTCCGTCTACTCAGACCAACTTCTCTACTCGGACGAATGTAACTTCCTTGATATCTTCTCTTGGCCATTGCTGGGTACGGCCAGATAAAAACCTACCGGGTAGCAAGTACCCGGGTAGCCATCTACCCGGTCAAACTGCCCCTTGACCTTGCCTTTAGCACTTGCCTTACCCCTACTCGGGGGTAACCCCCGACATTAGTCCCCGAAGCTGGTAGAGTCCAGGGAACTTGTTCGCTGGGCCCTGCCAGCTTAAAAACAAACCTTGTCTTCACACCGTAAGAGGCCGAGTAGCACCTCCATATGGCCCTTTAACTCTTGCTTGAATCTCTTCTTCTCCGAGTAGTGCTATCTTTCTTCTGTGATGCCGAGTAAAATAACTTAGTGAAATTTCGAACACAATCCCGCTGAAATGGACCGAATCCACCTCTCCGTGTCGCTACGGGGCACGTGTCACACCCCTGTGCCCCCGACGCCTCGATGCCAGGGACACAGCAGGCCACGCGCCAATCTCTGCAACCTGGGCCCTCTAGCCCGTTAGGTCACGTCAGTTGTACTCGAGAGCCCACGATCTAGACGTGGGATTAACTGCGCCCGTTACGCGCGCGTTATGCGCTATGTGCGTTTCTAACGGTCACTTAACCCACGCCGCACGATCGTGGCCCACGATCAATGCCACGATCAATCCACTAGTAACGGCAACTCGAGGGGGAGAGATAAATACCCCCGCGACGCTCCCGTCTCCTTTTTCCTGTTCTTCCCAATCTCGCGCCCCCTCGCCTCTCCGCCGCCGTCGAGCACATCGCCACCGCAAATACTTGTTGCACCGCTTCTCCACGCACCGCGAGAGAGACAGAGAGAAACTCCTCCGCTCACCTCCGCCTCCAATCTCCCACGAGCGCCTCCGCCTCCATGGCCTCTCAGGGAGATGACGATGCCGCCGCCCGAGCCGGCTGGGAAGGCTCAGAGGTCACGGCAGAAGACTGGCAGTGGCTCGTCAACACGCGCCGCATTCCTCCCGGCGTGGTGTGCAGGCACCCAGGTACCGAAATCATCCCAAAGCCTGAGAAGGACGAGTACGTCGTCTTCCTCTCGCACTTCAAGCGTGGCTTCGGCCTCCCCATCTCCGAATTCCTCAAGCACTTCGGCCTACAACCACATCATCTTCCACCCAATGCCCTTGTAATGCTATCCATTCACGCTGTCGTGTGCGAGGCCTTCTTAGGCGTCTATCCGACCGTCCACACCTGGGCTAGGTACTTTTTCTTTAGAAAACAGAGTGTTCCCAATCCTGGGAACACCGAGAGCGCTCGCGCGATGACCCAGACCGGATGCGCCATGATGATACAGCGCAAGACCGGGTATCACCCGCGGGTTAAGGGATTGGAAACTGTACGCAAGTGGCAGCGCAGTTTCCTGTATGTGAAGAATGTTGCTGCCGAGAAGGAGAAGCCTATCGAGGACCGAATAAGGCTTCCAAAGTTCAAGAATGCAAGGCCCACGCAACAGAATTGGGGCTACGACCCCAAGAAGACCATCGAGGATGTCCTTCAGGTGGAGCGACGCCTGACCGAGTTGATCTCGGAAGGGTTCCGTCGGGACGATCCCATCGCGTGCTGGATATCACGCCGAGTGCTCCCACTGCAGCGTCGATCGCACAAGATGTGCCACATGGGAGGACCCCGAGACTGCACAAGGACAACGACATTCGAGCTTAGCAAAGCCGAGGTGGCCATCTGGGCCAGGTCCATCATGCAGACCTCGCTCACTGACGCTTGGATGTATGGCTTCGAGCCGTATAGCCGCCTCAAGCCCATTGGACAGGTTAGGATTCTGTGCTTTGTTTTTGCACTTTGATACCGAGTAGGTGGCTTCTTAGCTTTGTATGCTTAATCTTTGCATGCTGCACCGAGTAGGACATCACAAATATCCCTTTGGCTTTATATGCTTTGTGTTTGCATGCCGTGCCGGGTAGAATATCACAAATATCCTTTTGGCTTTATATGCTTTGTGTTTGCATGCCGTCCCGAGTAGGATTACTCAGCTGAATATGCTTTGTGTCTGCATGCTGTCCCGGGTAGAAATCCTTAGCCGAGAAAAGAACTCACAGTGTGTCATGTTTGCCTCAACAGCACTGTCGTGGATAATCACGACAGACGTTACCGGGGGTAACTTGTCTTGGGGCAAATCGACTCTGGTGTTTGGGAGAGGGTTTATCTCAAGGGAAACCATGGTGATATGCGATCTGGTAGCCGGCAATCAAGTCGCCGAGTCTACGATCTGAATATACTATCTCAATACTCGTGTTACAAGGGATACTCGATATCTCGTAAGCTTGTGTATCTTGTGAACTCGTCCGATCTAACCCTAGGGGCCGGCTTATATAATCCCCGGTCCCCTGGCTTGCTATCCAAGGCGTACTCGGAATCCTACCCGGACACTACTTACAAAACCCTAAACTTCCTTATCGGAACCCACAATCTGGGTTACGAGGCCTACACCACTGGGCCTTCTAGAAGCTCCTTTTCCATAGGCCGGGTCTTGCACATCGTCCTTTGGGCCGAGTTACTCCTTGGCGTTAGCCTACCGGGTTATCATCCCTCCGTCAGTAGTCCCCAGAATAGCTTGGGCTTCACGGGATCCTCCTTGAAGCGCATGCTATTCCCTGCAAAAATAACAAACATACAAATTCATAGAGGCCGGGTTAAGTTGCTTTAATAAACAGCTAGGCCTAACTCCATTGGTGGTCCATATAATAACCCGGTTTCCTCTGAATCCATCTTTTACTTTTCCGGGTCAATGCCCTGATGAAAATACCAAAGATCCGGCTTATTTCACTCGTTGATTGATCCATATATCGCGGAAGAGATTTGCTTCCTATCCATTCCGGATATCTCGTCCAGCACTTAACGCGTATCCCACAATATCAGGACGGGTATCCCTTACCCCGAAATTTTTGGTTCCCACTCGTTGGCCTAGGTTTCTCCACCCGTACCTATAAATAGGCACCTAGGGGGTGACCTAACCCCAACGGTTCATTCCTTCCACCTTTTTCTTCCTCACCGGCGCCACCTCGCACGGATTTCCGCAGCGCCGCCACGGAGACCTCGAGCGCACCGCCGCAGCCGAGCCGCCGTCAGCTGCGTTCATCCACGGTTCGCCCCACGCCGCCGCCAGCTTCCGCCGCCGCGCCCTTGAGCTGCCCGCCGAGAGTCGCGAGGGGACATCACGACTGCGCCATCTGCCGCCGTCGCGCCCTTCTCCAACCCACACCGGTAAGCTCCTTGCTCCCATTGATTTAGCTTCTAATTTCTCCGTTTGACCTAGATTAGAGCTAGGTCCACCCGCGGGCCACTTCTTGTTTCACGCCGGATTAGGTCGCATAGCTCCATCCTAGTTTGTTCAATCGCTTAACAGATAACCACATCTCACTCCCCTATCGCTTGTAATCGTTAATTTCTCGACGTAATCATCCACAAATTTTCCAATCTGGATGCAGTCCGCCCAAACTTCCGTGGCTGCTCTTGATACCCGGAAAATCCACCACTTCCGGTTCTTTTACTTGCACTAGATACATAGGCAATCAACCTTTTTTCATAACTGCTTGCCGATACGTAGATATCCCATAATTTCTGTACTGCTCGTCAATACCCGGATAGTTTGTAATTTTCATTCTGTCTAGTGATACTCGGACAATCCATAGTCTCCATGCCTCTTAATGATACTGCTTGTGAATACTCGGATAGATCATGATTCCCGAGTCTTAATGTTTCGTGCACTTTGCTTTGTATTTCGCAGACCGAACCAATGGCTCCTAGGAACAAAGGGAAGCAGCCAGAAAAAACAAGGACGACCCAGTCCATATCCGCCAATTGGGCGCGATGTTCCGTGACCCAGGCCAAACTGGAAGAACTGGCCGAGTCAGGCATCCTCCCTCCTCAGAAGGAGATTCATTGGAGGGTTCCGGGTGACGAGACCCGGCCTACCCCCAATCCTGACGAGGTAATAGCTTCGTTGAACACGTGATCCGGGGGTTTCGCCCCCCGGGTCACTCCTTTTTCCGTGAGGTCCTTAGCCACTACGGCCTCCGGGTATTCGACATATGGCCTAACTCTATGTTGAATATAACCCATTTTATATTCCTCTGCGAGTCTTACTTGTGCATCCCGCCAAATTTGGCTTTATTTATCGAGCTTTTCCAATGCAAACCGTGCCGTGAAAGCGGTGACGGGGCCCTTTTGGCCTGCGGCGGGGTTTCCATCCAACGCCGCAAAAATTCTCCCATGCCGACTCTAAATCTTAACTCACATGTTAAGCATTGGCAGCTGTCCTTCTTTTATTGCCGGGATACCTCCCCACCCGGCGAGAGGAAGTTGCCGGGTTACTCGGAGGGTCTCTTAGATCTTTCTGATACTTTTAATGCCTTTCCCCCTGAGTCGGACAGGGAAGCCATCCAGCCCCACCTGGCCAAAATAGCCGTCCTTTTCTCCCACGGTCTCGCTGGGCTCAACCTAGTTAAGACTTGGGTAGATTTCCGCATTCAGCCCAATTCTATCCGCTCAAAGCTGATGTGCGAATACTCGGGGCACGTCACGGACGCGCTCCGTTATTCCTCGAAGAACTATCCGGCTGGTGATACCAACAAGACCATCAAGGGCTTCCTGACTGAGAATCTGGAGGTGATCAAGAATATAGCCGGGTTAGCGCCGTTCACCCGGGATAACCCGGCTCCAGCGGTAAAATCCGATACTTATACACTTATTCTCGTACTTTGACTTGATACAAATACTAACTCTCATTTTCATGCTTTTATCTCAGGCCGACAATGCTTTCTGGAACATCGAGACCCCTTCCAACTCCGGGAACCCGGAGGAGGAAGAAGAAGAACCGGCCGACACTGACGAAGGTATCACCCGGATTTCGATCACCTCGGCCTCTATTACTTTGCTCTCCCATTTTTTCTCTTTTTCCAACTATATGCTTGCGCCTTTCAGGGATGGATGATAAAGGTGACAAGGACGACCAGGGGGACCCGGAAGAAACAAAGAGCGACAAAAGCGAGGTTGAGCCGGAGGTCGAGGTCGGAACCAAGAGGAAAACCCGCGGGGTCGTCTTCAAGGTTTCCTACTCTTCCATGTCCTCCAAACCATACTCTTTTGATAATATGCGCAAACTTAACCGACAGTTATCAAATTCACCACATTTGAAGGATCCGCCTCCAACCAAGCGCAGGGTAACCCGGAATTCCCCGGGCGATGATCCCCTCAACCCGGGTATTCCCACGTCCCCGGCTCGTCGTACTGGTATTTCTCCATCTCATCTCATCAACTCACCTCGAAAACATCCTTCCCCCAATCATCCATTGGCCGGACAGCTCCGGGTCTCACTCTCGGATTCTGTGACAGCCTCGTCCGCATCTAGCAGTTCACTTCCTGCAGATTTTGTGGTGAATGCCGGGTAAGTTATATTTCCGGCTAAGCAATATACCAGTCCCTTTGATAACCTTCAATTTTTGCTGCTAATCTCCTCTCTTTCCTTTCTTTGGCGCCCAGGTCACGATCAGTGACCCGGATAATATGGACATAGATAACCGGGAGACTGAAGGGCCGGTTGACGATATGGACGCCGCGACTGGCGGTGGTGGCGAAGAAAATCAAGAACAAGATCCCCCGACTGACCCGGCCCGGCAGGAAGCCGGGTCTCCCAAGCCATCTGAAGAGGCTGAGGACGACGACGTCGAGATTCTGTACACTAGGATGGGCTCTCCCAATCCGGACACCCAGACAATCCGGGTCTCGACCCCAAAGTCGGAGAAGGTTCGCCCCCCGGGTGATCAGGCCGCCGGCTCTTCCGGTATCAGGCCCGAGGACATGACTTTTTCCCAAATGCTTGACGCCCTGCACACCTTGAGGGCTGACGAAGAAAATGTCCTAGAAGGTTTGATAGCCAAACATGAGGTAAATCCGAATAATATTGTCTGTATCCTTGTCTAGTCCCCAAGTTCCAAGTGAACTTATTGATAATTTGCTTGGAACTTCGTAGTATATCCGACTGACAGCTTGCTTTTTACCCGGCTAACCCTTCCTTTTGTTTCCACGCAGGCCTTCGTGACCCATTCTGAGAAAGCATTGGCGAAGGCCAACAAACTCCTCGAGAAGGAGGCGACTCTGCGTGAGTCGGCTGAAGCTGATGCTAAGAGGAGCGGGAAAATCACAAGGAAATATAGGAAGAGGGCTCATGCAGCAGAAGATGAACTGACCAAGCTTTCCGTTCAGATTGCCGACACATATCGTGCTTTGACTGGTACGATTCCTAACTTAATAATTATAACCCGAATTCTCATTCTGATAAATAGTCGGATTTCCTTACTCACTGCTTTTTTCTATTTTCTGCAGGTCCAGATGATGTGGGTACGGATGAGGACGATATCGCCAAGCTCAAAACCATCAAGAGCACAATCCGGCAACTCTGTGCCGGGACCAAATGGATTCTTCAGGATCTGAAGTGGCCGGGTGTCGGGCATGGCAACCTAAAGATGCTGCTAGACGCGTGCTCCACTATCCCCGAGTGGATTGGGCACTGGAAACGCTCGTCCTGCCGGGTTGGAGTAACCCGGGGGCTTGCGCTGGCTAAGGCGTATTTTCCCAAACTCGAGCCGGCCAAGCTTGTAGGCGGGTTTCCAGAGTTCAACCACGACGGGTCCAAATTCTCAGTGAAGAATTTCAAGGCCATCCAGAAGGAACTTCGTCACTCGGCCAGCGTAATTGCCGATGGTTTGGATGTTAGTGTAATTACCCAGCATATGATTCTGATGACAGGGCGATTAAGTCGGATCTTCCCAAGCCATACGATATGCTGGCCCGATGGAAGGCAGAGGCTGCTCAGGCGAGAGAAGAGGCCGCGAAGAAGAAGGCTGAGGCCGATTCTGCGCCTGCTACCTCCACGCCAGTCGTCCCTCCTCCCGCACGGGCCGGCACTACTGCTGATCCGGGTGTTGCCGCCACCAAGAATGCTGAAGAACAAGGCAAGGAGCAAGACCCGGCTGCCAAGGGCAAGGGCAAGATGGACGACTCGGCCCAGGATGCCGAGTGAAATTTTTTATCGGCAACCGTCTTAGGCACTTTTTCCGGCCGATGGGCCTTTAAAACAATTATTCTTTTGATAGCGCGCATGTGCGCTTTATGATACTACTATCGTGGCTTGTAATACACTTTAATACCTTAAAATATTTCGTGGCCCTTCTGGCCTTTTGCTCGAATTTGATACTTCTTAACTTTGAGCTTTTTCGTCCTTGATTTTCCGACTTTCTGCTATGGTTCCTATTGTGAGACTCGGTTTCCGGGTCTCGTGGGTTTTGACTAGTGGACTTTTTTCCAAGTCCCTAAGTCCCCAAGACTCGGATTCTTGGGGTTTTGAGCTGAATAGCTAGATAATTTGTTTCTGTTTTCAAATTCCCGAGTCCCCAAGGCCCGAAATGCCGAGTCTGGGGTGTTGGGTCTTTCAAAAGGAACAAATTGTTACCTGCTAAGCCCAAAACCTAGAGCCGTTTCACATAGGTTTTGAAGTTATGCTTAATAAACTTTGAGTTTCCGGTTATTAACCTTGTACTCTGCATAACTTGTGGTTTAGATGACCCTTTTGACTCTCTTGTACTGTAAGCCGGCTTTCGCGTGGATAATCATGTTGCTACAACTGTATGAAGACAGGGTCAGGCAAGTTCCATTGGGCATCATGACTGATTGTAATCATACGCTAGCGAATCATGCCACTTTAGTGCGAGTCACATCGAGCTTAAGTAAGAAAAGTCAAGAAAGTTTGGCTCCTTTGTCCGGTTATAAGCTTGCAGCCGTACTTGTTTGCAAGTAACCGGCCCTTATAACTCATAGGCATCGTGGCCGGGTCTTTGAGTTTGTAACTGTGCTATTCAAGCAATCAGCCCCCAAGACCTAAATATGTGCGATTTACTAAAGAAATTATTGTACTAAGAACAATAAATAATACTTACCTGGAATAAAAAACACGACAGAAAATAAAAAACTTGATAAAAACACATGAAAAGGAAACAGAATATTGTTTAACCATCTCTTTATTGATATGAGAAAAGTTAGGTCAGCAAGCCGCCTCATTAAAAACCCTCCAGTCCCCTTAGGTACCTGGATAGGAAAAGAGTGCGTCTGAAACCTGCTGCGTGTTACATCGTGTAATTCCACTTGTAAATCTAGTCTAAACTAGGTATAGTAGGGACGCAGCTGGGCTACGTTCCAAGGTATTTCTCTCTCTTGCATAGATGAAGTGGTGTGAGCTGTGTCATTAAAAGTGGCCGACTCTTCCCTTGCATCTACCAAGTAATATGATCCATTGTGCAGATTCCGGCTTATGATGAACGGTCCCTCCCATGGTGGGGATAACTTGTGTTTTCCTTCCTTTGACTGTACTAGGCATAGAACCAGGTCTCCTTCCTGGAAGACCCGGGTTTTCACTCTCCGGCTATGATATCTCCTCAGATCCTGCTGGTATATGGCTGATCTCTCCAAAGCTTGTTCCCTGTGTTCTTCTAACATATCCACGGCGTCCTGCCGGGTCTTTTCGTTCTCCACCTCAACGTAAGCCGATACTCGAGGCGAGTCATGGATGATATCACTCGGCAGCACCGCTTCTGCACAATAGACCATGAAAAACGGTGTCATCTGAGTAGATCTGTTAGGTGTAGTGTTGATACCCCAAACCACTGAAGGTAACTCCTCAACCCATGCTCCAGCAGCTCTGATACATGGGACTCGCAGTCGTGGCTTTCATCCACGAAGTAACTCCTGGTTTGCCCTCTCCACTTGTCCATTGGCTTGTGGATGAGCTACGGAAGCTATGTCAAGCCGGATTCCGTTGTTGCCACAAAATTTCTCCATCTCGCCGAGGGACATGTTGGTTCCATTGTCGGTAATTATACTGTGAGGATACCCGAACCGGTAGATAATCCTTTTCAGAAACTTAACTGCCGTAATCGCTTCACAATTGGTAACTGGCATAACTTCAACCCACTTGGTAAATTTATCTATAGCCACCAGGAGATGTGTCTATTTGCAAGGTGACATGTGAAAGGGGCCGACCATATCCATACCCCAAACGGCGAAAGGCTAGGTCAAAGGAATTGTTTGCAACTCCATAGCCGGCACATGGATTTGGCGGGCATACCTTTGGCATCCGTCGCACCTTGCAACCAAGCGTTCCGCATATGCTAAAGCTGTGAGCCAGAAGAAGCCGTGCCTATATGCTTTGGCCACAAGGGACCTTGTGGATGCGTGATGTCCACAGTCGCCTTCGTGGATTTCTTTAAGGATTTGCCGACCTTCTTCTGGTGCTACACAGCGCAAAAATACTCCTGCGGCACTCCTTTTATATAACTCCCCATTGATGATGGAATACCCTTTTACTCGCCTCAGAATTTGCCTTGCTAGTACCTCTTGCTGTGGTAACTCGCCCCGTGATAGGTAAGTTAGAAACGGCTCTGTCCACTCGGGAACAGCGCGTATTGTGGCCACGAGCTCCAAATCCGGGTCTTTGTTAGCCAGTTCTTCCTCAGACTCGGTTTTAACTGACGGCCGCCATAGCTCGTCCAGGAACACATTGGGTGGAACCGGCTCTCTGCGCGAGCCGAGTCTGGCGAGTGTATCTGCTGCCTCGTTTTTTCTTCTGTCTACATGCTCCACCTCATACCCGGAAAAGCACCCGGCAACCCGGTCCACCTCTCTGCGGTATGCTGCCATAGTTGCACCTTTTCTATCCCAAGTTCCCGAGACCTGCTGTACCACAAGGTCCGAATCTCCATATATAGCACCGTATCCTCTTGATATTCATCTCCTTGGCTATCCTCAATCCATGCAATAATGCCTCATACTCGGCCACGTTGTTGGAACAATCAAAGTGAATCTGCAACACGTAGCTCAATTTGTCTCCTTTAGGTGATGTGAGCACCACTCCAGCTCCTGATCCCTCGTATTGCTTGGAACCGTCAAAGTGCATTATCCAAGACTCGGAACTTGGAGCCATTGTGGGCATGCCTGTGTGAGTCCAATCGTTAATGAAATCAACTAGAGCTTGAGATTTGATTGCTGACCTGGGCTCGTAGTTGATGTGATAATCTCCCATCTCGATCGCCCACTTGGCTATTCTACCTGTTGCATCCGAGTTTCTGATGATGTCCGACATTGATATAGAGCTAATCACTGTTATGGGGTGTTCCTGAAAATACGGCTTCAATTTCCGGCTGGCCATGAAGACCCCGAAAACCAACTTCTGCCAATGTGGGTAGTGCTGCTTTGCTTCTGATAACACCTCACTGACGTAATAAACCGGCCTCTGGACCGGGTGGTCCTTTCCATCCTCCTTGCGCTCAACGACAACCACTGCGCTAACCGCCCAGGGCCCCGCTGCAACGTATAGTAACATGGGCTCTTTAGGACCCGGGGCTGCTAGGACTGGTGCTTCAGATAGTTGCTTTTTTAGTGCCTCAAATGCCTCATCCGCCTCTTGGTCCCAAACGAACTTATCAGATTTCCTCAAGAGCCGGTACAAGGGTATTGCCTTCTCTCCGAGTCTTGATATAAACCGGCTCAGCGCTGCTACGCACCCCGTAAGCTTCTGTACATGCTTCAGGTTTTACGGCTTTTTCAGACTCTGGATCGCTTTGATTTTATCCGGGTTTGCTTCAATCCCTCTCTCCAAAACAATAAAACCGAGTAACTTCCCAGCTGGGACTCCAAATACACACTTTGTCGGGTTAAGTTTCATCTGGTATCTTCTCAGGTTCTTGAATGTTTCCTTCAGATCATCAATAAATGTCTCTGCTTTTCTAGTCTTGATCACCACGTCATCCATGTAAGCATGAACGTTGCGTCCAATTTGGTCCTCAAAGCACTTATGAATGCACCGCTGATAGGTTGCGCCAGCGTTCTTCAATCCAAAAGTCATGGTTTTGTAACAAAAGGCCCCAAAAGGGGTTATAAACGATGTTTTCTCCCAGTCTTCCTTCTTGAGCTTGATCTGATGATACCCGGAATATGCATCCAGGAAGCATAGTAGGTCACTTCCAGCCACTGCGTCTATGATCTGATCTATCCTTGGAAGTGCAAACGGATCCTTTTGGCAATGCTTGTTGAGACTCGTATAATCAATGCACATCCTCCACTCATTGGTCTTTTTCATCACGAGAACCGGGTTTGCTAACCACTCCGGGTGAAATACTTCCATGATAAAGCCGTCTGTCAACAGCCGTGCAATTTATTCACCGATAGCCCTTCTTCTTTCCTCATTCATCTTTCTCAGTCCCTGCTTCACGGGCCTGGACTTGGGATCAACGTGCAAACTGTGCTCTGCCAGCTCTGTAGGGATACCCGGCATATCGCTAGGCGTCCAGGCGAATACATCCTGATTCGAACGAATAAACTCCACTAGTGCTTTTTCCTGCTCATCGTCCAAATTAGATCCTATGGAAAATTGCTTGGAGGGATCACCTTCGACGAAGGCTACCATCTTTGTATCTTGCGCTGCTTTGAATTTTGCTCTCTCATCCTCGGTGTTTGGCCTCTTCAGCGTTGTCCTGTCATCCGGGTCTACTTGAGACCGGTAGTACTTAAGCTCCTCCTTTCTACAGGCTTGTTCTGCCATTGCCGCATCTCCTTCGTCACACTCAGCCGCTATATCCCGGCTCCCATGTATGGTGATGGTCTGTTTACGACCCGGGATTTTTAGCTGTAGGTACACGTAACACGGCCTGGCCATGAACTTGGCGTAAGCCGGCCTCCCAAATAGCGCGTGATGAGGACTGCACAACTTCACCAGTTCGAACGTGAGCCACTCCACCCAGAAATTATCCTTTGATTCTCCAAAAGCAACCTCCAAGGTAATCTTTTCTTCAGGGCACGCTGAGTGACCCGGCACTATCCCGTGAAAAATTGTTGAACTTTTCTGTAGCTGAGACTCCTTGAGACCCATGCGCAAGAAAGTTTCCCAATATAGGATGTTGATGCTGCTTCCACCGTCCATTAAGACCTTTTTCAGTTCATAACCATTAACCTGTGGTGCAACCACCAATGCTAGGACTCCCGGGTGTTCTATTCTTTCCGGGTGATCTCTTCTGCTCCATGTTACATCCTGCTTGGACCACCTCAGGTATCTCGGAACAGCTGAGGAAACCGAGTTTACTGCCTTCTTTAGTATCTTTCTATCCTTCTTAGAAGTTCCTGTGGTGTGAACGTGGTATTGGCCCAATTGCTTGGGGTTGGCTTGGAAGCCTCCAGCTCCTCCCAGGTTATTACCCGGATTCCCAACTCCCGGGTTGCCTGCTGGGGGTGGGCCGTTGCCCGGGTTTCCACCCGGACCCGGTCCTTCTCCCCGGCCTGCACCTCGCATAGCTTTGTTCACTTCCTCGTTCTTCCATCTCTGCAAATCCGCACATTGCTCCAATGAGTGGTTAGCTGGCCTTCCGTTCCTACTGTGTTTCGGGCACGCCATTCTGAAGATATCCCAGTTGTTACCCGGCCTTGGTGGCCCTTGATAATTTCCTCCGTTATGATTTCCTGTGTTGAAATTTCCTTCTGCCCTGGGCCTTGAAGACCCGGCTTCTGTGCTGGCGACAAACTCGGAATTCCCCTCGAACGGGCGCTTGTTCTGGTTGTTCCCATTGTTGCCCCCATAGTTACCCGGTGTAGACCCATTGCCGGTTCATCCATTATTGCCTGTATTTGCTTTTGTTTTCTTGTCGTCAACGTCCTCTTCCGTGGTATCCGTTGCAGCGTGTTTGTTGCACGCATCCATTAGTTCTCCCATTGTAACCTCTGAAGCATTCCGACTGGATTTCATACGAGTCAATTTTTGCACTAAAGGTGTATACTTGCACGTTTTGGCCATAGCTTGCAGCGCGTCCTTCGGCTGAATATCTGTAGATGAATGCAGTATCTCCATAACCCGGCGCACCCAGCTGCGCGCCGACTCTCCCTTCTTTTGGACAAACCGTTTTAAATCGTCGATAGTAAACAACTTCCTGCATGTTCCGTGAAAGTGCTTGATAAACGCAGTTTTCAACTCACCCCATGACTTGATAGATCCTTCTGGTAAATTGTTGAACCACAACTTTGCTGCTCCTTCCGACATCATTAAATACATGAACTTGGCTTGAAGGTTTTCAGACGCGTTGCGAATCGACATAGCCATCTCATAACTGCTCAACCATGTTTCAGGATCCATAGTCGGCTCATAATTCACTACTTTACCCGGTTCTTTGAATTTATCCGGGTAAGGCTCAGCCCTGATGTTATCCGTCAGACACTTGGGCCCAGCGAGATTAGTCGGTACTGGCCTCGCCCGGGAAACATGTGATCCTGCGGGGGGTACGGCTGGACGTGGCGCTACTGCTGGTCCGTGTACCACAGACCCGGCCGCGACTCTCCTAGCTCTGGAACTATCCATAATAGCTTGTGCTGCTGATACTGCTGGTGCTGCTTGCACGCGGGGAGGAGGCGGCCTTTGCTGCTGCTCTGCCCTCCGGCGCGCTGAACTTGTTTGCATATTGCCGGCATTGCCGTGTTGCTGGCTAATATAAGGTGTTCCATGCATTCCACTCCTATTATCCGGGTAATTAACCTGCTGAGCCACTGCCGTATGCAACAAATCGATTGCCCGTCGGGTCTGCTCCGCATGGGGTGACTCTCTTACGGCGATCTAATTCAGTGCTAACATTGCGGCATATACGTTATCCATGGGGTTATTGAAGTGACCTGGTGGTGTACGAAATCGTGATGGTGGTGGTGGTGGCCCTGTGTTGCCGACCGGGATCTGATTCAGTGCTAACGTTGCGGCATATACGTTATCCATAGCCAGCTAGAAGAAGATGTCGAGGTCTTCGAGGCCAACTGGTCCCCTGACCGAGAAGAGGACGATACGACCGCCTACGACACCCAAGACACCCTCTGCATCCCTCACGCCAATCAGCCTGGTAAGTCCCGAGTTGACGCGTCTATCCGGGACTGGTCCGAGGATGACGAAGGTGACCAAGTTCACCTCTCTGCTTACTAGCCACGCCCCTTGCTTCCCTTCTCTGTTTCTGAATCTGTTTCTTCTTCTACTCTGCAGAGGAGCCTGAGCTGGACGATGACGACGAGCCCTTGGAGGTTAATCCTCTATCTGTGGCGGCTCCCAATACTCGGAAGAGGGTTGGGAGTGGCGCCCAGGAACCTCCTCCGAAGAAAGCCAAGAAGACAGGCGGAAAGAAGGCCACCGCCAGAAGACAACCCCCCACCAGCAAAGGGTAAGTTATTCCATACGAATACCAACTCGTTACTGCTTCTCACTATGCTCTTCTCCTTCTCACTTTTTGAACTATTTCCTTCTTCCAGCGCCCCTCTAGACGCTGATGCCGCTGCAGCCCCCACTCGCCCCAAGAGGAAGGCCGTCGTGGACCTTGATAAACTCGTCGATCTCTCCGACGACGAGGAAGAGCAAGACTAGCAGGGCAGGACACGTGCGTCCTCTCCTATCAAAGTGGAAGAAGATACCGGCACCAAGAACACTAGCGCTGGTGATGATACTGATCCCAACCTCCAACAGCAGCAAGATGATGCTCATGACGAGACGCCGCCATCTCCCCCAGCTGCATCAGCTGGGGAAAATAATGAAGAAAACCTCTAGCAACAAGACAGTGCCGCCTTGGAGCGACAAGACGACACCACCGAGCAGCAGGATACTCAAGCTGCAGCGCAAGACGATTCCGCGGCCGGGCCGCGGGTAGAAGAAGTCACAGACACCCAACCTGATCCCGCTGCCGAGCAGCGGGTAGAAGGGACTATGGTGGAGCCCGTCTGCCAGAGCCAAGCGCAGCCAGATGCTGCGCCGGGTAGCCGGCCCCCTGTGCCGCCTACCCAGCAGGAGACTCCACCGAAAGCGCCAATCCCTCCACCAACAAAGACTGCCTCAACAACTACCTCCCAGCAAGTGCCTCCGGCTGCTCCTCGCCAAGTGCCTCCGTTCGCTTCTCGGGCGGACACTGCTCCTAGCCCCAAGAAGACTGCTAAGTATGGAGCTGCGCCTACACGGAAGAACCCACCGCGCAACGTTGCGCAAGCTGGAGACAAAATGCCGCCACCCAAGACACCAACTGTGCCAGCCGCGAAGCAGGTGGCGAAGAGTACACAACTGACAATCGGTGCGCCCTCCTCTAGCCGCAACCCGGCTGCTGCTGGGTCTGCTGGCCCTGCCGAAGGGCCAAGTGCCGGAGCTGTTGTCCGCGCCCAAGCCAGCTGGCCGGAATACATGCTGGAGGTGTCCAAGCGCCATGAGATTTCTCTGGCCATAGGAGAGAAGAAGTTGTCTGCGCTGAAAGGAGGCCCAGCTGTGGCGACCGAGTCCAAGTCCAAGGGCAAGGAAACAGCAGCCGTACCAGACCTCTTGTCGCGTGAGGCAGGAGACAACGAGTGTGAATCAGAAGGCCTGACCGCGATCATGGACCGAGTAGGGTTTGTGGACCCAGCTTGGAACAGCAAAGCGCATGGCAACCCTAAGTGGGAAGGTCTTCAGCTGGGTCTAATCGATCATTACCGCACCGACTGGAACAAGGCTGATATTGGCTCTGTTCCAATGACGATCGCCAGCCCTACCTGCACTCTGGCCGGGAAGCTGTTGATGCATGTAAAATGCATACATGAACTTTGCATGTTATTACTTGTTTTTCCTACATATTAGCAACTTATATTCATGTTTTATAATGATTTGGGGGATTTTCTGAACAATCCCCCTTCTTTTGGTTCTAACCCTGTTTTTCCAGAAAACGTACTTTTTAGTGTTTCAGACTTTCCGGGAGCTTCGGGACTCCAAAAAGGGCAAGGCCAAAGAGCTCGGTTTAGAATTTTCGAGACGAAGACCATGGGCCAAAGTAGAGGGCCAAAAGGACAACCAGGTGGAAAAGAGGACCCTCCACGTGGCCAGATTCCTTGGCCGCGTGTGGGGCCCCCTTTTTGCCCCCGTGGCTCCGATGCCGTCGATCTTTCTTCTCCCGAGTGTCTCGTGACCTAAAAACGACTATATAAAGGGTCCCCTGGCCTTATCGAGAAGGAGGCGGCGCCTAGAGACGACACCACGAAACAGAGAGACAGAAGGCTGCCGCCGGAGAAGATCGGAGGGGGGAAACGCCGCCGGGATCACCCCCGGAGGGCTCCAACCCCCTCCAGCGTGTTCATCATCAACATCTACAGCAATATCAGCTCCATCTCTCCACTGTAATCTCTTGGCAAACACGATGTATGATGAAATACTTTATTCCCTTGATGTATTGTGTCTCCCCGTCTATGTTTGGGTAGTGAATTGTTCTTGGCAATGGTGAAATAGTTCGTTGATTGGTTGCATACAAGTTTGTTATCTTCTATGATTGTCTTTATGTACAATATATGAGTGCACGCATATGTTGGGGAATGCATGTAAGGTGATCACCGGTAGCATAATGGAGTGGTGGTGACTTGGGAGTGACAGTAACCTGAGACCGAGCCACAAAGTTAAGTTATTGGGGGATATATATAGGGGACCTTAGAACGGAAGGCTACGGTGGGACTTTATGTCTTAATCAATCTTGTGCATTCATTTACTTGGCCACATGATCCATCATAAGGGGTTGTAGATCATTTACTTGACTATACCTATTCATGGCTCCTTCCTAAAAGAAACAACTAAGACTAAAACATGTGCTTCACTAATTGTGACAACCACACGAACGAAACACCTATTGCTAGAACACTTGCTCCCTTGAGATACTTGAGATATTTGCTGCTTGCTACTTGTGAAACTTGCTTAGAAACTTGCTTTAGAAACTTGCTCTAGGATTACTTGCATTTTAAACTTGCTTCACTAGTTACTAGACAAACCACACTCCACGTCACTTGCTTTTAATTAGTTAGTTCCTTTTAGTCAAACTTATTGCTTTGCATAAACATCCATATAAGAGGGTTATAGGGCTTTAGAGAATAGATAGCTTAACTTCAGCTCCTCGTGGGTTCGACACTCAAATACTTATCGAAAGGTAGTACAATTGATCTCCTGCACTTGGGAGTCATCAAGCACTTTTCTGGTGCCGTTGCCGGGGAGCGTTGTGCTAAGCTTTTATTCTTGTTTGCATTGCATACTAACATATAAACCTAAAACACACAAAAAAAAATATATAAAATGGAAAACAACCAAAAAAATTTAGAACTGTATAATATCTACCTTGAATTAGGACATGAAGTGTTTGAGGAGAAATTGAAAAATTATTTGCACAACAATCATATTTGTGGTAGTACTAATTCTTTGAACACCTTTATTGCTAAGGAAAACCTTGAGCTTGGGGAAGTTTGTCTTGATGAATATGATATTTTTAGTCCCCCTACTATTGAGGATAAAAATGATATACTTGCTGATTCTATGGAAAGTTTTAAGCTTGGGGAAGTTGGTTTTGATGAGCATGATATTTCTAGTTCCCCAAGCTTGGAGGAGAAAAATCACTTTGATGATACTATGCCTCCTATATATGATGATTGCAATGAAAATTATGAATGTTTAACTCCCACTATCACTAATGAGGATTTTACTTATGTGGAGAGTAGTGATTCTTTTATGCATGTGGCTCATGATAAGAATGTTTTATGTGATATTCATATTGTTGAATCTATTCATGATGCTACTGAAAATTATTATGAGAGAGGGAAACATGGTTACACATATTTCAAAAATATTAAGTTTCCCCTCTTTATGCTGAAAGTATTGAAGTTGCACTTGATCTACCTTTCTATGCTTGCTATTATGTGCTTCTTTTATTTGTTTCATTACAAAATTCCAATGCATAGGAAAGGGGTTAGACTTAAAAATAAATTGTTTAATATTTTTTTGGTGTGTTCCTTATGCTTTAATTTCCTATTCGGTTTGAGCACACATTTATGTCTTTTCAACATGTAAAATACCTTTACCTACTGTTATCTATCATTTAGTTTAAGATTTTCATTTTATAAAAAATTTGGGAAAGTAAATGAGAAGGATGAGTAATGGAGAAGTTGGGGTCGACCTTGAACATGTGTTGTTCATGCCAATGAAACCATTGCAAAGTCTCTATCATTAAAACTTTTTCCAAAGCTAAAACAATAAAACTATTAGTTCACTACTGTAACATCACATTTCTGTCTTATTTCTCATCATAAATGGCAAGAATAATCTTATATGAGAGATAGGATTAAACAATAGTAATTAGCTGTCCAGAAAACAGATTCCTGAACTTCACTGCGAAAAATGTTTAAAATCACAGAAGTGGAATTTTGACCTGGTAATTTACGACAGTAATATTTAGTTATCACTACATATTTCATTAGTTTTAAGTTTTCTGATTTGAGCAACTTAAGTGCCTGTAAAAATTCACTCGTTACGGGCTGTTCAGTTTTTGGCAGATTATGTCATTATTTTGCATTGCTCTCATTACTTGTGTTTTGTGTGATTCTTTTGATCAAGGAGCAATACACAACTGTAGTAACAGTAGTTAATATTTAGAATCAACTCATGATGTGTCTTTGCTGTACCTATGAGGATTTTATTTATGGAGGCACTAACCCCTCTAATCAAGTTTTATGTTGAGATTTGTGTAAGAAGAATTTTTCAGGAGGAAGAGTTGAGTGAGATGAACAAAGATCAAGAGGGACAACCAATCAAGCTTGGGGATGTACCCCTGGGATCACCGTACATGTATCAAATAAGTACAAGAATCGAAGCTTGGGGATGCCGAGCCACCTCACTCCAACCATCATGATGTTAAGTAAGAAAAGCCTAGCTATACGGCTATCAATAAAGCGCTTTACGGAAGGCAACCCGGTTGTTCTTAGTTGGTTTTTCCTAGTGTCCTCTTGCTGTAACAAAAGACTTAGTATTTAGTTTAGTTTCTGGAGTTTTCAATAAAGTGCCAAGTTTCACCCATTTGGATTTAAAAGTTGCTATCCTAGTGCTTGGAATTTCTATTTCAGCACGATTCTGCTCACTGTACGATTTTTCATTTTTTATCTGTAAGTCGGATTGAGCTAATTTTTTAGTATGTTCTGCAACTTTTCATACTCTGTAAGAAAAAAAACTGGATTAATTTTTTTTATGAGTCTAGCATAGGGAAAATGTTTGTTTTCCTGCTATTGCTTTTCTGGACAGATTTTGCCTTCTTTTGTTGGATGCACTCTTTGGGTTTGGGACTTGAATTTCCTTGATCTTTTCGAGCTAGAGAGTGAACATACAACATTATTAACCTTATTGTCTATCTTCTGGAGCATTTTTTTGGAATTTTGCGCAGCATGCATACGTTTTGTTTGTCCTTGCTAATCTCACCCCACAGAAAAAGAATGGGAGAAACATGTTTTGTAAAGTTTTTTCACAGGGACTAGAGGAGCTGCGCCAAGAGAGATTCAAGAGTGGTGAAAACCACAAGCTTGGGGATGTGGTGAACACCCCCCTGGACCAACACTCTTTTGGTTAGCACACGTCTACTTTCTGTTTTTCTAAGCAAAGCATTTATCGCAGAAACTTGAAGCGTCTAGTTTTGTTTTTTAGTTTATTTGTGAGACCACCACCACAATTATCTTTATGAGAATCAGCTACTAGAATAATGGGTTGAATTAAGTTGGATGCTGTTATATTTATTGGGAAAGGGATGCTTTAGTTTATTATGAAAGCTACTTATAGTTGCATGATTTATATGTTGTTTTACGTGTAGAAATTTGCAATAGTGTTGTCATGAGATATCTCTTATTCATGTTTTTGATGTTAATTGTTAGTTTACTTTGTTTGACATGAAATGAGTATTTCTATGGACACTAATGCATGCATAGTAGCTGGTCAACTATCTCCCTCTTGCTAGCCAAAAAAGTAAAAATTCCAACAAGTATAAACTTGTTTCCAACACCCTTTAGCCAAGTATTTCCAGTGAGTCCACCATATCTACCTATTAGCTTCAGAGATATTCCGAGTATGTTCACCATGTTATAGTGTTATTTATGTTCTAAATTAAGATATTCACTTTATTAATTGTCATGAGCTGAATTTGAGATAGGACTCTCACGAACTTTTGAATGCACACCTTTACTTTTCATTGCACTTAATAAACATGACCCAATAACGGGAGCTATAAGTTTTGCGTTTGACAAGTGTTTGGTTGGGAGCTAGCTATAAACGTGTATCACTGGAAAGCTTTCAACATTGCACAAAAATTTACATTTGGTTGATATCATGTACTTTTGTTTTTGGACTCCTGCCATGCCGAAATGAAATAGAGGAATAGTAAGTTTTGATGAGTAAGTATATTTATGACTAGAGAAACGCATTGGGCCGCTAACCCAAGCCAGGCTTGATCATGGTGGAAATTTACTTACATCTAGAGTGGACTCTACAAACACATCCTACAATAAAATAAGAAGCTATGCATATAGTGAATGAAATAAAAAAGGATGATGAGTCTACTCCGTTTGTTCATCTTTTCATTGTGACATGGGTTGGTTTCCATGTCATGGGGAAAGAGGTACCTCTTTGCGGTTCTCTATGATGTCATTAATACTTATTATGATTGTACAAAGCTTATTAGGAATCTTAAGTTGAGTAATCATGGAGTAGGTTTTCACACTCACGGGGCATGAGGCATTCAACCAACACCTTGTCAATCACATTACTTCAACATTCACAATTTAAGATGCTAGTGATATAGGGCAATGAGAGTCTTAGACCAATGGATGCCACATTTCAATTAGTAATTTTAGTTGAATAATTTAGAGGCTAAATAAGACTTGATCATGTTTAACCTCTACTCAATTTTCTCCAAAGTGTCCACCATATTTTCTATTTTCCATTATGCTATTCTTTGACCAATATAGGATTTTATTTTTCATTTTGTGTATGCATTTGGTCCATAGTGGTTTTATTTCATTATACACTTTGTGAACTTTCATGAAGCATCTTTGCTTGCATATTTGATATTTCTTATAACATGAATTGTATGTTGCTACTCATCTACATTATGAATCATTTGATTATATGTAGCATGAATAATCTTCTTTGATATTCCATGATTGTTTTAAAATGCAAAGTCCATGTTAGTTTTATCACCTTCATACTCGAGGACGAGTATGGGTTAAGCTTGGGGATGTTGATGCATGTAAAATGCATACATGAACTTTGCATGTTACTACTTGTTTTTCCTACATATTAGTAACTTATATTCATGTTTTATAATGATTTGGGGGATTTTCTGAACAATCCCCCTTCTTTTGGTTCTAACCCTATTTTTCCAGAAAACGTACTTTTTAGTGTTTCAGACTTTCCGGGAGCTTCGGGACTCCAAAAAGGGCAAGGCCAAAGAGCACGGTTCAGAATTTTCGAGACGAAGACCATGGGCCAAAGTAGAGGGCCAAAAGGCCAACCAGGTGGAAAAGAGGACCCTCCACGCGGCCAGATTCCTTGGCCGCGTGTGGGGCCCCCTTTTTGCCCCCGTGGCTCCGATGCCGTCGATCTTTCTTCTCCCGAGTGTCTCGTGACCTAAAAACGACTATATAAAGGGTCCCCTGGCCTTTTCGAGAAGGAGGCGGCGCCGAGAGACGAAACCACGAAACAAAGAGACAGAAGGCTGCCGCCGGAGAAGATCGGAGGGGGGAAACGCCGCCGGGATCACCCCCGGAGGGCTCCACCCCCCTCCGGCGTGTTCATCATCAACATCTACAGCAAGATCAGCTCCATCTCTCCACTGTAATCTCTTGGCAAACACGATGTATGATGCAATACTATATTCCCTTGATGTATTGTGTCTCCCCGTCTATGTTTGAGTAGTGAATTGTTCTTGGCAATGGTGAAATAGTTCGTTGATTGGTTGCATACAAGTTTGTTATCTTCTATGATTGTCTTTATGTACAAGATATGAGTGCACGCATATGTTGGGGAATTCATGTAAGGTGATCACCGGTAGCATAATGGAGTGGTGGTGACTTGGGAGTGACAGTAACCTGAGACCGAGCCACAAAGTTAAGTTATTGGGGGATATATATAGGGGACCTTACGTAAGGATATGGTGGGACTTTATGTCTTAATCAATCTTGTGCAGTCATTTACTTGGCCACATGATCCATCATAAGGGGTTGTAGATCATTTACTTGACTATACCTATTCATGGCTCCTTCCTAGAAGAAACAACTAAGACTAAAACATGTGCTTCACTAATTGTGACAACCACACGAACGAAACACCTATTGCTAGAACACTTGCTCACTTGAGATACTTGAGACATTTGCTGCTTGCTACTTTTGAAACTTGCTTAGAAACTTGCTTTAGAAACTTGCTCTAGGATTACTTGCATTTTAAACTTGCTTCACTAGTTACTGGACAAACCACACTCCACGTCACTTGCTTTTAATTAGTTAGTTTCTTTTAGTCAAACTTATTGCTTTGCATAAACAGCCATATAAGAGGGTTATAGGGCTTTAGAGGATAGATAGCTTACCTTCAGCTCCTCGTGGGTTCGACACTCAAATACTTATCGAAAGGTACTACAATTGATCTCCTGCACTTGGGAGTCATCAGCTGTTCAGCCTGCGCAAAGCTGCCGAGGATGTCGAGCAAGCCTATGTTGTAAGTGTTTTATCCTTTCTTTGCATTTTCCGAGTTGCCGTTTCTATTTTCTCTTCTCTTCTTTTCCTCTTTACCTCTTTACCTCTTTACCTCTCAGCCATTCCCCCAGTCCCTGAGATTCGGGCCGAGTAGGCGAAAACTCAACCGAGTTGCCGTCTACCCGGGCCAAATCTTCCAAAATACTTAGACTCTTTCTATTCTCTTCTACAGAATAGCCTCCTGAAGAGGACCAAATTGTTTCGCCGACTGCTCTGGAACCATCGCATCGCCAAGGATCGCATCGAGGCTCTTGAAGCCAAGAAGAAAGAAAGTGCAGCGATGGAGCAGATGGCCCTGGATCGCACTCTACAGATCTCTGAAGTGGAAGGTAAGCTCTTAGCATTTCGGTTTGTGCGTTTTGTGTTTGCGCCCGTTGTTTGCTTTTTTGCTTTAACTTTGTTTACTCTGTAGGCAAGCTCAATGAATTGATAGAACATCATCAACACTGCCATGTCTTCGCTGCCTCTGCTGAGAGCACAATCAAGAGATTGGAAGGTGAGTTGCCATCTACTCTTGACTTGTATCTCTTTACTTATCTGGTTACTCTGCTGACACTGTTGTTCTTCTCGCAGAAGAGAATAAGACATTCCGGGAGCAGCACCTAAACTGCCTCATGCCCGCCGAGGTGCGGCAACAGCTGGAAACCCGAGAAGCGGAAATCAAGAAAGAGCGCACCGCCGAGATGGCGGAGTTTGAGAAGATGCAGGTGAAGCTGAAAACTGCTCTCCAGGATGCCATCGACCAGGCTGCCGAGAAGGACGAGGTCAAGAAGACTGCCAAAGCCAGAGAGCAAACACTTGAGATGGAAATTACGCTGCTGAAGCAACACAACGAGCAACTCATCCTCCAGATCGCAAATGCGCGCAGCATTGAAGACAGGCACATCTCGGATGAGAACGACCGGAAGATCAAGCTGGGTGCCTTGCTAGTTGACTTAGAGCGTAAGTTCTCTCTTCTCTGCACCTGACTTGTTTTTCTCTTCTCTGCCTTTTTTCTACCTGGCTCTATTTTTTCTCGGCTCTGTTTCTTCTCGGTTTCATCTTTTCTCTGCTTCCGTTTCTGATCCCGAACAGATCCCTATGCAGATATTTTCCCCGAGCTCTGCTCTGCAAGCGTGCCTGCTCTGGCGAAGGCAAGACAACTCCATGCTGACTCCAGATTGCCCGTGGACAACACTTCTACTATCAACGATTATCTCTTGAGCATTAAGTCTCAACTCCACTCCCTCAAGGGCCTGGGGACCTCCATGGTGTCCACTGCATATAAACTGCACGATCTGTTCTGGCCGGATCACAATGCGCCCGCCAGCTTCAGCGAGATCACTGAGAAGATGAATGGAGTGAAGGCCGAGTTGAAAAAGTGGCGCGCCTCTACAGCTCGGGCAGGAGCTGACCAGCTGCTCCACTTCATCACAAGCTGGTACGAAAACCGTGATCTCAGCAGGATCCTCACCATCCTAGAAGGCTCTAAGTGGACCAAGAAGCCCGAGTGCGTCACTCGCCGGAAGGCAGTGGCGTATGAGATTGCTTCCTATGCCGACACCGCCACCTACATCGACGGCCTCCCCGAGCCAGATACTGAACCTGAGGATGAGGGTGCACATGAAGAGGACGATGACGAGATTGCCAGCGAGGAGTTGGCCATGTGTTCGAGGAAGACACCGCCAAAGGAGCAGCCGAGAAGGGAAAGGCGCATGCCAGCGAGAAGACCGATTTGGCCACCGACGCGGATGCCGAGCAGCCGCAATCCAGCGCTCAAGGGGCCACCATCACCACCGAGATGGTGATCAACCGGGCGGCTCCCGAGCTGGGCACGACTGCTGCTGCGGCAACTGACGCTGCCGCGCTACTCAGGACCCAGTCCGCTACGTCTACCTCGGCCACCGATCTTACCTCTGTCGCCACTGCAACTTCAGACCCAGCTGCCAAGGTTTATGTTGATGCCGAGAAAGCCGATGCGGACAACCTCGCTACTACTCTCTGAATGATTCCTGAAAAACTTTTACCTTAAACTTTTATCAGATCCCCGGGATGCCGGGTGCAGATGTAATCGTACACTTATTGTCTCTTTGCTACTCAGTTTTTAATTCAGTTTGATATTTTAGCAACTCTGGCATAATGCCGGGTTGCATTTCTATGCAAGTCCCCGAGTTGCATTTTTTATCCACTCTTTCTTTTTATCTCAGCTCTTACCTGCAACTTGTTGCTTTTTTGGTAGTCGAGTCACAAGATGTCAAAGTTGGAGTTTCAAATACTTAGCCACTTAGAAAAGTGCATGGTAACGCTGCCCACCACTTAGACAAAAAGAAAAAACAGTAAAAAACACTCTATTCGGTTGCCATACGCTTCCTTTCCTTTGCAATTTTTCATGTGTTCATTGACCCTTTGGCTTGTTCTCTGGCTTGCCATGAAGCCGGGTTGTGGACAGCAGCAGAGTCGTAGAGTGTCATGTGGGTTTAAATACACTACTTTGTATGCTTTTGAAATTCTAAGTGGTTCAACCGAATAGACAAACTAAAAACAGAGTAAACACAAGGAACAGTTTGAGCAAAGGCAGTCCCCGAGTTCGAATTCGGAGTGCCGACTAGAAATTAACTCGGGTGAGGATACATACACATTTTGCTCATGAATGAAAACGTCAGAGTAGAGCTACATTCCAGGGGCGCTTAGATTCCTCTCCAGCTTTATCCGGCCTGTTCTTCTGGGGTGCCTGTACGTCGACTAGGTAATAGGCGTCATTGTGCAGAGCCTTGCTCACAATGAACGGCCCTTCCCACGGAGGGGAAAGCTTGTGCATCCCGGCCGTGCGCTGCACGAGCCTGAGGACCATGTCTCCTTCTCGGAAAACCCTTGGGTTTACTTTCCGGCTGTGATAACGCCTCAAGCTTTGCCGATAGATGGCTAAACGTGACAGAGTTAACTCTCTTGCTTCTTCTAGCAGGTCAACATCATTTTCTCGAGCTTTTCTAGCCTGCGACTCAGTGTAGAGGGTTACTCGGGGCGAGTCATGCTCTAGGTCAGTGGGCAACACGGCCTCAGCTCCATATACCAGGAAGAATGGTGTGTATCCGGTTGATCGGTTAGGGGTAGTCCTTAGACTCCACAACACCGCCGACAACTCGTCTAGCCAACACCCAGGTGTTTTCAGCAGTGGCTCAATCAGCCTTGGCATTATGCCGGATAGCACCATGCCATTTTATCTTTCAACTTGCCCATTGGAGGCAGGATGCACAACATATGCAACATCTAGCCGAATGTGCTTCTCTCTGCAGAACCTTGCAAAATCACCCTCAGCAAAGTTTGTGCCATTATCCGTGATAATGCTGTGCGGGTAGCTGTATCTCAGGATTGTATCCTTCAAGAAACTCACAGTTGTGGCTCCATCGCACTTCCGGATAGGCTTCACCTCTATCCACTTGGTAAACTTGTCAACCATGACTAGGATGTGAGTCATGTTGCCTCTAGCCGGCTTGAAAGGGCCAACCATATCCAAGCACCAAAGTGCAAACGGCCAACTAATAGGAATGGTCTTCAACTCGGAAGCTGGCATATGAATCTTACTTGCAAATCTTTGGCAGCCGTTGCACTTTCTCACGATGTCTTCAGCTTGCTTCAAGGCAGTGAGCCAGAAGACACCATGCCGAAAAGCCTTGTTGACCAGAGCCCGAGAAGAAGCGTGATGCCCGCATTCCCCTTGATGTATCTCCACCAGAATTTCCTCTCCTTCTTCTGGCTCTACACAGCGTTGCAGCACACTAGTAGGACTTCTTCTATGCAGCACATCTTTGAAAATAGTATAGCCCTTGGATCTTCTCTGAATTTGCCTCGCGGTTACCTCATAATTCGGCAAGGTGCCGTCCTTTAGAAAGGATAATATGGGGATAGCCCAACTCGGTGTCTCCCGGATAGGAAACACTGGTTCGTCCGTTTCCATTGGATCAGCCACCAATACCTGTTCTGAGCTAAGGACGAGGTCACGAGTCTCCGAGTACTCGGAAATGACCCCCTCGATGAATGCGACAGTCCCCGAGTTAGGAGGGGCAGTCCCCGAGTAAGAAGGGACAGTCCCCGGGTTGCGAGTGCCAGTCCCCGGGTAGGAGACGGCAGTCCCCGGGTTCTCTTTTGCACCCTCCCAGTCAATCTCCATGGGAACAGCTTCCTCGCCTGGCAGAGAAGGAACAAATATAGACTCCGAGTTGGGGGATGGCTTGATAGATGGCTTTCTCAAATGCTCCAAGGCAATCCCAGCCGGGATGAACTGCCGAGAAGACCCCAACTTGGACAGCTCATCAGCTGCATCATTCTCTGCTCGGTGTATATGTTGGAACTCACATCCTTCAAAGAAGCCAGTCATGGTCTGCACCAGAAACCGATATGCTGCCATGTTGGCATCCAGAGCATCCCAGGTAACAGATACTTGCTGCACCACCAAGTCCGAGTCGCCATAACAAATAATGCGCTGCACGCCAACCTCCTTGGCTACTCGCAAGCCGTGTACCATGGCCTCATACTCAGCTAAATTGTTGGATGCCTTGAAGTGGATCTGCAGCACATACTTGAGTTGATCTCGCTTGGGTGACGTAAGCACTACGCCAGCACCAAGGCCTTCCTTCACTTTGGAGCCATCAAAATGCATCTTCCAGTAATTGGTTTCCGGCAAGGGAGGCTCATACTGCACCTCAGCCCAATCCACCAGAAAATCTGCTAGGATCTGTGACTTGATGGCTTCTCTTCTCGCGTACAAGGGAGTGTACGCGGCTAACTCAATCGCCCACTTGGCTACTCTTCCGCTTGCATCTTTGTTGCCCATGATGTCCGAGATGGGAGCGGAACTCACCACTGTGATGGGATGCTCTTGGAAGTAGTGCTTCAGCTTCTTGGCGCCCAGGTACACGCCATATGTCATCTTCTGGTAATGTGGGTAATTTTGCTTCGAGTTGGACAACACTTCACTGAGATAGTACACTGGTCGCTGCACTGTCTTGCCTTCCTCTTCTCGTTCCACCACAATCACCACACTGACTACTCGGTTAGTAGCCGCGATGTATAGCAGCATTGGCTCTTTGGGTAGCGGACTAGCCAAGATGGGAGCGCTACCCAGCATGGCCTTCAGTTCCTTGAATGCCACATCAGCTTGCAGCGTCCAGACGAACTTGTCCCTCTTCTTCATCAGTTGATACAAAGGCAAGGCCTTCTCGCCCATCCTGCCTAGGAAGCGGTTCAGAGAAGCCAGGCATCCGGTGAATTTCTGCACATCCTTCAGGGATCTCGGCAAAGACATGCTCTCTATAGCTTTTATCTTTGAAGGATTGGCCTCAATGCCCCGACTGGATACCAAGAAGCCGAGTAGCTTGCCAGCCGGGACGCCAAAGGTGCATTTAGTCGGATTCAACTTCATTTTATACTTGCGCAAGTTGGCAAAAGTTTCCTCAATATCACTAAGCAGAGTATGTGTTTTATTCGTTTTGATGACAATGTCATCTACGTACACCTACACATTCTTGCCAATTTGGTCATGCAAGCATTTCTGCATGCATCTCTGATAGGTAGCCCTAGCATTTCGCAACCCAAAGCACATGACACGATAGAAATAAGCCCCAAACGGGGTAATAAAGGCAATCTTTATTTGATCATCAGGGTTGAGAGCTATATGATGAAAACCAGAGTAGGCATCTATGGAAGACAAAAGCTCACAACCAGCAGTGGAATCGATCACCTAATCTATGCGGGGTAGCGGAAATGGATCCTTGGGGCAGGCTTTGTTCAAATCGGTGTAGTCCACGCACATGCGCCATGCGGTGTCGGCCTTGGGATCCTCCTTCTTCTTCTCAACAATAACCGGGTTGGCTAGCCAGTCCGGATGCAATACCTCCATGATAAAGTTGCTTATCAGCAACTTGGTGATCTGATCACCGATAGCTTTCCTCCTCTCATCACCAAAGCGGCGCATAGCCTACTTAACCGGCTTGGCATCATGCCGCACATGTAGCGAGTGCTCAACCAACTCCCTCGGGACACCCGACAGATCCTCATTGGACCATGCAAAGACGTCCCGATTCTCACGGAGGAAGTGGATGAGCTCGCTTTCCTATTCCTCTCCCAACCCGGCGCCAATGATGGCAACACGGTGTGGGAACTCAGGGTCAACCTGGATCTTCTTTGTCTCCTGGGACGCCTGGAACACAGTCCTGTACTGGGAACTCGGCATACCAGGCGCACCACCTTGCGCGGATTGCGCCATAGCCACTACCTCGTACATCTTCTTCTTCTCGGCCGCAATGGCCATGGATTCCGCCAGCTGAGAACTAGCAGAGGCGCACTCCAAAGACCTCTTGTAGTCACCCGAGATGGTGATGACTCCATTGGGACCAGGCATCTTCATTTTCAGGTAAGCAGCATGGGTTGAATCCATGAACTTGGTGAGTGCAGGCCTACCGAGAAGGGCATGGTAGGGGCTCTGGAGATCAACCACCTCGAACTGGACGCACTCGGTGTGACAGTTCTCCCTGGTGCCAAATAGGACATCCATCCAGATGCGGCCGATTGGAGCACAAGATACTCCCGGCACAATTCCATGGAATGTGGCCTTGCTGGGTAGCAGCATGTTCTCGGCAAGGCCGAGCTTCTTCAGTGTGTCCAGATACATGATGTTGATGCTGCTGCCGTTGTCAATCAGCACCTTGCTGAAACGGACGTTCTTCTCGGGTCCCAGCTGGAAAGTGGAATCCACCACCGGAGCATAGCTACCAGGATTGGGCATCACCTTGGGGTGATCAGCCTTGGACCAAGTCACCTCCTGGTCGCACTAGCGCAGATAGTGAGGCACAGCCGGGATCACGACGTTTACCTCCATCGCGCGCCTGCGCTGCGACTGCTTGTCGACTGGCTCGGCGACGAAGATCATGTAGCTCTCATGGTGCTCCTGGTACTGGTTGCGGTCTCCACCACCATTGTTGCCGTTGTTGTCGTTAACTTGGTTGTTGTTGTTGTTGTTGTTGTTGCCTCTGTTGTTGCCGGTGTAGAAGTTGCGGTTGCGGTTGCGGTTGTTGCAGTTGTCGTAGTTGTAGTTGCGGTTGGCTCCTAAAGCCACCTGGTTCACATTCTCTCTTCTCGGAAACGCTGCAGGCCTGGGAGCAGCTGCCCGAATAGGCTGCACATTGGCATTCGCGGCCGGCAGAGGAGGAGGAGGGGGCAAGTCTTCATTCTTGATGCGCTCCCACCAGCTGCACTGCCGGGTAGTGTGGTTGGCTGGCCTAGTCGGATGCCGAGTGTGGAAACTGCATGGCCCATCCTTCATGTTCGCAAAGATGAAGTTCGGAGCTGCATCCGAGTTGCCGCTACTCTGCTGAGGAGCAGCGTAAGGTTTCTTGATGCCTTGGCCCTGATTCTGGTTTTGCCCGTATTGGGCTCCAGCAGTTTTTTGCCGTTGGCTACTCCCAGCAGCCGTGGTCACAACATTCACCTCCTCGGGATCATACCGAGTATAAATCCGGTCACCTCTTCTCTTGTTGCGGAAGTCATTGTGCCTGTTGCCATCCTGGAATTTCCTTCTCGGCTCAGGAGAATCGAGCAGAGGCTGAGTAGGATCGCCGAGTGCATTCATATCTGCAATCTTGATTGTCTCGGCGAGAGTACTCGGCATCTCTCTTTGCAGCTTCTGCCACAACATGCTACCATGCCTGCAGCCTTGGGCAAACCAAGTAATGGACTGAGCCTCATTCACACCTTCACAGGTGTTCCTCAAGGTGCTCCACCGAGTAAGATACTCGCGGTCAGTTTCCTCTTCTCGTTGCTTGCAAGCGGACAGCTACTGCGGCCTATTCGGCCTCTTGTAGATGCTGGTGAAGTTGCTAGTGAAGGCTTCCGAGAAGTCTAGCCAGCAGTTGATACTGTGCTTGGGCAGGTTGTTGAGCCAAGTCCTAGCCGGACCTTCTAGCATCTGCGGAACATACCGCACTGCCCATCTCCGATTGCCGCCTCCAATGTGCATGGCTGTGACATAATCACTCAGCCAGTCTTCTGGCTTGGTACTCCCATTGTAGCACTTGGTCCCCCTGGCCAGCTGAAAGTGGCTCACAGATGGCTCATCCATGATACGATGAGCAAAGCATTCTGGGCCAGGTGGCCCCTTGTTCTCGAGCTGCACGGATAGATTGATCCGGTCCAACTTGTACCTTGCATCGCTGGGCTCCGACACGCGGTCACCCACACGATCAGTGATGTTTCTTGGGTCAGCATACCCGGCCAGCCCCATGGCCGAGTAACCATCATCATAGCGGTCTTGCTGCACCGCTGCTCGTTGCACCACCGGGTTGGCTGCTGGCGCAGCCGCACACGGCTGTGCTGCCGCTGGCTGCTGCGCCCTCTGCCGAGTAGGCTGCGCAGCCTGTTGCTGAGAAGGCCCTGAAGTATTTCCTCCTTGCCTCTTACTCTGAGCTTTAGTGGTTTGATAGCCTGCTCCTGCAGCATTGTGTTTCTAACCGGGCTGCCGCGGCACAGTGAGCTGTTTTGCGGTGACAGCAGGGTCGTACACCTGCATCTGTTTACTCTTCCCAGAGTGCACACTCTGGTCCCTCTCGCTACCGGGAAGCGGCGATGAGGCCTGATCCATAGATCCGGCCGCACGCGAGTGCACAACCTGAGAAGCGCCAGTACCCGGATTGGCTTTTCGGAACTGCTTATTCTGTCGACTAGCCTCTAGCACTAGCTCGTTAAGCCTCTCCTGCTGCCTAGCGCGCGCGTCGCCAGTGAGATGCGGCAACTCTGCAGCCACTGCCTCTGCATCCCTAAGAGTTTTGGCGGGGGTGTTGTACCTAGGCCTATCAACAGTGTTTAAAGTAGCATATTTGCTAGCAGCCCTACCATCTCTAGCCAGCTCATCGCCTAAGTTGCGACGAGTAATGCCTATCTTGCTAGGCAGCCTAGCGACGGGAGTAAAGCCATGCGCTGCGTTATACTCATTTTGCGGAAGGTTAAGCTCAAGCCTAACCTTCTCCAGCTCCTGGGTCTCAGCGAGTAGCGCTTGACGCTGCTGCTCGATTTGCGCCCTCATGGCGGCGAGTTCCGCCTCAGTGGGTTGCGGCATGCCCAGCGGCATGGTGGCGCCGGGGCGAACAGCCGGGATGGCCGTAGAGGTGGAAGGAGGCAGGTTCGAGTCCTTCTCGTAGGGCTTGTGGACCCTCGCACCCACAGGAGCCTCGATGACGCCAGCATCAGCGGCCGCGCCCTTCCCGGCATCGATAGACGGGCCTGTCATCATCACCTCCACGCTGTCCGCAGAGCAGCCGGAAGGCTTCTCGCGGGCAGCGAGTACAGCAGGAGGATCTTCCGCTTCGAGCACAACCTCTGGGAACTCGCGGATGACGGTGGTGGCGACGTAGACCAGTTGCGTGCCGAAGGAGAGCACCGAGCCACCTGCAGGCATGGGCCTGCAGCCGAAATCTCCGGCGTTGTCAAAGACGAAGTCGAAGGAGCCGAATCTGTGGACAAGGCCACAGACCACGCACTCCCCTGAAGCGGAAACCGGTCCCGTCCGAATGTGAACTCCAGTCAGCGCCGCTGCTGGCCCCACGGTGGGCGCCAACTGTCGTGGTGGTATCACGGCAGACGCCATGGGATGTCTTAAGTGTTGTGGCCGATGGACGCTGGAGGTATCCGGGGAGGGATCGCACGGCGAGTAGCGCCGCGCTAAGATGTCTCAAGCACTACAAACAACCAGATCTTACCCAGGTTCAGGGCCCTCGTGTGGAGGTAACACCCCTACTCCTGCCTTTCCTCTCTATATGTGTGTAACCGAGTAACCACAGTACAATGTATGTCTCTATCCGAGTAGCCACTCTGCTGCTCTCTCTTGCTCTACTGTAAGCTCTAGCAATAAATGCGAAGTGTGGAAAAGTTCCTCGCACAGGAGGGCCAGGGCACCTTATATACTGGTGCCCAGCCGAGTAAATAAAGACTATAAGGTACGGTGATGTGACTTGACAACTGTGACGATAGCACGCCTCCGAGATCCCGCGCGAAGAAGCGCCACACCGTACGCCTGACAGCCCTTGTCCACCTTGCCAGTGAGATAGGGTAGGCCCCTAGACCTGTCCTGTCCCCTCTGTCAGTGACAGGACTCGACAGACGCCTACCGCACTGTAGCCACGCCGTAGCGCGGATAATCACGCGCTCCGTAAGTTGAACCGCACGCCGGTACGGACGCAGGATACACGGGATCCCTTGTCAGAATGGCTCCATTGACTTCTGGCCCGAGTAGGATTGCTCTCCATCTACTCAGACCAACTTCTCTACTCGGACGAATGTAACTTCCTTGATATCTTCTCTTGGCCATTGCTGGGTACGGCCAGATAGAAACCTACCGGGTAGCAAGTACTCGGGTACCAATCTACCCGGTCAAACTGCCCCTTGACCTTGCCTTTAGCAATTGCCTTACCTCTACTCGGGGGTAACCCCCCCCCCCCCCCCGACATCGAACGTCTATGTTTTGGGGATAGTTTTGAGTGCATGAGCCGACATATTTATTTGCTTGGCATAATACTGACATCCGGCATATTTTTTACTATGTGCTCTGCATCTGTCTTGGCTGTAAGCCAGAAAAACCCTGCACGGAATGCTTTCTTAACTTTGCTTTTTGACTGAGCATGATGTCCGCAATCTCCGGCATGAATTTTTTGCAGAATTTGTCGTCCTTCTTCTGGCGAAATACATCGCTAAAAAATTCCGATAGTGATGCGTTTATACAGGAAACCAATGATTATCGTGTATCCTTTGCATCGGTGTTTTATCTACCTTTGCAAGACTTCATCTGCTCCATCCGGGAACTTCTGATCAACTAAGAAGTTTAAGTATGTGAAGGGGTCGTTGCATACAAAACAAAAAATTCCTATCCGAGAGACACCCAAAAGACCAAGATCTAATATAGGAGACGAAGTGCAACGGAAAAGAGAGGGTTAAGGAGAACACATACCCTCGAAGACACAAAGCGTTACGAGATCAAATCTCGTTGTTGGCGTAGTCGTACTCACACCAATCCCGATAGCGAGAAGATGTGCACCGCAATCCGGCGGTGCCTCCGTGATCGGTCACACGTACGGTTGATGACGACCTCCGTTCCCTCGATCCAGCGGGGCGCGGAACTAGAGGATCCCTCGGAACTCCGGCAGCACGACAACGTGGTGGTGGTGAAGAATCCCACGGTCAGGGCTTCGCCAAGCCGGAGACTATGGAATGGAGCAGCGGGTGGAGAGGAAATGGAGTGGGACAAGTGTGTGGAGAAGAGGAGCTCTCACCCTCCTTTTATAGGGGAGGGGGAGGCAGCCCAAAAGGAGGGTGTGGCCAGCCATGGGGTGCCCCCACCTCTTCCCTCTTCGCCAAGCCATGGAAGCCCCACTCACATCCACTCATTTCCCCTTAAAACTGCACTTAGAAAATCCAAGAGTTTTTCTTTAATAAATAAATAAAACATTTTTATTTCTTTATTTCAGCATTTTTTAATTCTATTAACAAACTTTTGCATATAGCACCTCGAATCATTTGTTAATTCTATTAACAACCATTCGACGAAAAACCCCTTGAACTATTTCAATTTTCCCCGAAACAATTTCGGTGATGCCCAAAATATTTTTCGATATTCCGTATCCTCTCAAACGCGTCATCGAACCTTAAGTGTGTCACCTATGGTTCGTGAATAAGATAGACATAATCGAGACTCCTCTCCGATCAATAATCAACAACGGGATCTGGAGATCCGTGATGACTCCTATATATTCAACGATGACTCTCGTGATCGTGTGAACCATCAACGTCGTGAACTATTCCCTTTGTCTCGCGATATTTTACTTGTCCGAGATTCGATCATTGGTATCAACCATACCTTGTTTCAATCTCATTACCGACAAGTACTCTTTTCTCGTCCCATGATATAACATCCTTGTGATCATATCACGTGCTTGCAAGCGGTGTCGATGTGATATCACCGAGAGGGCCCAGAGTATATCTCTCCGTCATTTTGGATGGAAAAATCCCGCTCTTGATCCATGATCCTCATCTAATATTTTCTGAGAACCTAACGGCACCTTTACAGTCACCCTGTTACGGTGTGACGTTTGATGACATCAAAGCACCCTTCCGGTACCAGTGATTGACATGATCTCATGGTCTAAGAAATAAGTTACTTCGTATGTTTCATATAACAATGTAAACCTAATGACTTGATCGCATTGCTATATACACTTTGGGTATATGTTCATCACATCATTCTTCTAATGACCTGACCCCGTTATTAACAACATCCAATGTTCATGATCAGGAAACCATGACCATCTATTAATCAACGAGCTAGTTAAAGCTTTACTAGGAACCATTGTTTGTTTATTAAACACACATGCATCAATGTTTACGGTTAATACAATTCTAGCATGAGAAATAAACATTCATCATAAACAAGGAATAAGATAATAACCATTTTATTATTGCCTCTCGGGAATATTCCCTTCAGTCTCCCACTTGCACTAGAGTCAATAATCTAGTTTGTAATCACTTAACACATATGGTGTTCCAGTGTTATTATCATGCTTCACATGTGGTAAACATCATAAAAAAGATCTGAACTGTTCAGGTCCTATTGTATTTTCATGTTCTTTGCGTCTACACGCATCACTCATTCTCTAATGAGATGGCTTTGTATATATATGGTCAATTGGTGAAACCTTAATTCCTCAGCTTAAACCAATGTCACTAACATTGTGAAAATGTAGCTTCATAGTGTTAGCATTCTTGCAAATTCACCAAGTTCCGGTGATACCTTAATTCCTCAGCTTAAACTAATGTTACTAACATTGTGAAAATGTTGCTTCATCGTATCAGCATTATTGGAAATTCACCGAGTTCAATAAAGAACTCCTTGACACAAAATACGCTTATTATCAGTTGTGAACACAACGATATACTTTAGCCTTTGTTGTAGTATCTGTCACAATATTTTAATATTGAAACTCTTCCAAATCCAGCATGGAACTTTCTTCCACCCTATTGTGCTACCCATCATCACATATTTTAATTGAGATAAATTTATTTGAATATATGTCAAGACTATTAGTGTAACGTATTACAACAAACATTTTGTCATTACTGCATAGGAAAAAATATCCTTATCATTTCTAAAATAACACAAGGATCTCTCCCACTTTTGTCTAAACATCATATGAATTATCCTGCTATAACATTTTATAGCATAGGACTTATCTGATTGTGTACATAGCATGCAAACATCACTTAGAAATCTCAATTTTAGTGATTCTTATCATGTGTCAAAACAATTGAATCTTGCTCAATTATTTTCCATGTGACAAGAACTCCTTCTTGTCATTTTGATATTGACTTGCTTCAATATTTCATATATGTAATTTGGCTTCAATCATATCAGGCGCTTCAATCCATCTTTTATAGATATCGATGCCAAATATCTCCTAAGCCTTTTATCAATAAGAAAATATTAACCGTGTTAATTTAAAATACATATTTTCCAATCAACCATATGTCATCTACATAAAGCATTGGAAATATGTCACATCGCTCCCACTTAATTTCTTGTAATTCTACAAGCATCTTTATCGTTCATGATGGAATCAAACTCTTTTGGTAACTTCATTAAGGTAAAGATTTCAACTTTGGTATGCTTACTTCAACCATTGAAGTGTGCATACCTTTCTAGCAACCTTTTGAATTTTGCAAAACTCTCACTGTGTCAAGTACACATCCTCGATCAAACTTCCTCGAGAGAAGAGTTGGTTTTGTTATTCAACTGCCATATCATTATATGAAACTTTTGCTAGAACTATCCGCAAAGACTAAAACATCACTACGGAAGATCAAAATCTTATAGTAGTCAACTCTTTGAACTTCGTCGAAAACAACTTTTAGATAAGTACAACTTTCAAAGGATGTAAAAATCCATGTCTTTGTCACTATATAGACCCTTTTGCTATCATTAGGCATCATGCCTATCGAAAGAACTACCAAGTCACATACTTGATATTCATATAGGGATACTATCGCGGATATAATGAATCATAGCCAATTTTAACGAAATCAGGGCCCATCATTTGCTTCCTTTATAAGATCCATGTCCTTTGTTGTCAAAACAACACTTTACTCTTGAACCACAAGTTGGTCTAAGTACAAAGTTTTTGGACTTTTGTGGTTCAGTACGCAAACTCATCCAAAGTATCTACAACACATGTAGTGTCTTCTACTTTGTCAAAATAGCAAACCCCGGAACAACTTCCAGTGTTGTGCTACTCTTGACATGATAACGAAGATTCTCTAATCTCGTTGATTTTGTACTGTGCTCCCACTCACTTGTTTCGCAAGAACTACTTTCTCGAGAAATCAACCCTTTCTGACAAACAACATTTGACTTTTGGTTCGGTGATAGGAGAAATACCCAATGTTTTATTTGGGATAACCCTATAAACATATATTTATTCTATTTTGGTTGTATACATTTTACATATGCTATGCATACCAAAACTTAAGAAAATGACAATTTGGGTCACTACCCAAACCATATCTTATATGTTATCAATTTCAACGGATCATGATGATGCTCTTTTCAGTGTAAAAGCTGTTGTCCTTAATGCATAAACTACAAAATTATAATAGCATTTTTATTAATCTTACCATGTCAAACAAGGTTTGATTTTGTCTTTTGAATACTCCAAACTAATGTGGGGTATTCGAGAAGTATAAGTTGTAGAACAATTCTACAACTCCTCAGATGTTTTGCTAAACTTGTAACTCAAACTTTATCATTTATGATCCAATCATAAATACTTTATTATCTTGTTACATTGATTTTTTTACTTCATATTAACAACCATTTGAACCCATTCAAAATGTCAAACTCCGTTTTCTTTAAATAGATATACTCACATATCTACTCAAATCATCGACGGAATTTTATGAAGGAAAAATTAATCCATCATACATGACTACACATAATGGACTATATATATCAATATGTATAATCTCCACTAAATTAGTCGTCCATTCTACTTTGGCCTATGAACGGAATTGTAGTCATCTTTTTGGAAGAGGTCTCACAAGTGTCAATTTATTTAAAACAAAATGACTCCGGAAGTCCATCAATATGGAGTTCCTTCATGTTTTCCTTTCCGATATGAACTAAAATGGTGGTGTCACAATTTAAGTGAAACTCTTTTACGTCTTGCAACGTTTAGCATTTAGTATTATAGATGTTTACTTTACCAACATGATTTATATTAACATATCCATTAATTATGGAATATGGTCATCGTTTAAACAATCTCATTTGTTCTCACAAAAGACTAGAACAAAATAACAACTTATTAAGTTCTTAAAATAAATATTGAATGTCTGGTTCGATACGACAATGAACACAATAACACTTTATTTCTGTTCTTGTCATAATCGATTTCACATATATTACTAGTTCCTTTTAGGCCCTTGTATTTCTTGCATTGCGTTGCTTTGTATGACAACTCATACCAACCAATGTGGTATCAAAATACCCAAAAATACTTTGTTAACTAGTAATACATCTATAACTCGTATATCAAGCATATACTCCTGAGCTGGACTTTTCCAGTTATCTTCCTTTTCAGCCATATATCTTTTTGTAATTCTATTTTCAATATTCCCTTTCCTTTATAGAAGAATCATTCAACATCAAACAATGCTAGTCGTACTAGCTCATTTTCTTTGGGGTATTAGTCATATACAATCACCCAATGAGTCATACTTTGAGTTTGATTGTTCTACTAATATCACCATATTAATAGTATTCTTCTAGATTCTACTCTTAGAAATCTCCAAGTAAGGTAAATGACTTTACCCATACTTTTAATCCATCCCATCATAACAATTTTATGATTAAGCTACTATAGCTCGAAGGAAGGAATTTAGAGGATGATTTTTGGCGCCCAACTTCTTGGAATATTCAAATGCCTAGCGTCTTCAATCATTGCATATATTCAGATAATATAAGCAAACATTGTCACGCTAAATTATACTCAGTCATGTTGCCACAAATAAGTTTCTAGATATCAATATATCTTTCACTTGATTGTTTCTGAAAACAACTCTTTTCAGTTCCTAAATCACCTTGATCAACAAGACATTCTTTTGAAGATAAAGTAATATGGAAACAACCATGACTCTGGATTCTAAGTAGGAGTTGGTTTCTCTTTAGATCAATCAATTATTAACCATATGGAGATAGGTAGGAAATACCAAAAATCTACAATAGGACTCAATTTTAAATTTCACTAATACGGTACCAATCTTAAATGATTTTTACCAGATCATAACAGTTATATCTCAATCAACAATCTATGTGTAAGGTAGTCTTGTGGATGCCAATGAATACTACAATTTGTGCAAATTCACTTTGATTGGTTATTTATGATAAATAAGGTCAAGTTAATTCAAAATTATACCATGAACTCCCACACAAAAACAACATCCCTCTTAGTCGTCTTTAGTGATTACATGAACCAAATTCACTACACCAAAACCGATCATCACGTGACATGATATAGCTTCAAAGGAGAACATCGACATGTTCATCATATCATCCATATGACTCATGCTTTACCTTTCGGTTACATGTTCCGAGGCCATGTCTGTACATACTAGGCTCGCCAAGTAGAACTGTAGTATTGCGTGTGTTTCAAGGCCATGTTTGTACATGCTAGGCTTGAAAACACCCGTTGTATGCGAACGTTGAGTCTATCACACCCTATCATCACGTGGTGTCTCGAAACGACGAACTTTCTTAACGGTGCATACTTAAGGAAGAACACATTATTATCTTGATATTAAGTGAGAGGGATCATCTTATAATGCTACCGTCTCTATCTAAGCAAAACAAGATGCATAATAGGATTAACATCACAGACATCACATGAAAGGATAATGTGATATGATATGGTCCTCCTTGCACTTGATCTCTATCATGTGCATCATGGTATGATCTCCATCATTCCACCGGCGTGGTACTAAGTACCATGGCACCCCAATCTTGATTGTCCATCAGTAATAAGACAACCATATGGATACCTTCCGGTATATCAATAAATTACAAAAGAGGTCATCTCATAATCAAATTTGTAACATTGACCATATCAATTCACATGCCTAGCAAAAACTAGTTAGACGCTTCTAATTTATTTTTGCATATTTTACGTGGCTTAGGGCTTTCGAGGATAGAACCGTTCATACCTACGAACATGAACCACAACGTTGATAAACACATTTTTAACAACCCTTCGTAGATTAGATCTTAACCATAGTAGGAGAAACAGACACCCGCAAGCCACTTATGCAATACAAGTTGCATGTCAGTTGTGGAACAAGTCTCATGTACGTGGACATGCAAGGTTATTACGGGCCGCTTCATCCCACTATGCCACTAAGATCATAAAATAATCAAGGAGGTAATAACATGATCATCAACACCCACATACACCTATGTGTTCTACCCGTACAAAACATCTACGCATAGATCCGGCTCTGACACCACTGAACGGGTCGTACTCACACCGATCCCGATAGTGAGAAGATGTGCACCGCAATCCGGCGGTGCCTCCGTGATCGTTCACACGTACGGTTGATGACGACCTCCGTTCTCTCGATCCAGCGGTGGTGAAGAATCCCTCGGAACTCCGGCAGCACGACGGCGTGGTGGTGGTGAAGAATCCCACGGCCAAGGCTTCGCCAAGCTGGAGACTATGAAATGGAGCAACGGGTGGAGAGGAAATGGAGTGGGACAAGTGTGTGGAGAAGAGGAGCTCTCACCCTACTTTTATAGGGGAGGGGGAGGCAGCCCAAAAGGGGGCGTGCAGCCAGCCATGGGGTGCCCCCACCTCTTCCCTCTTCATGTGAGTGGAAGCCCCACTCACATCCACTCATTTTCCCTTAAAACTCCACTTAGAAAATCCAAGAGTTTTTTTTAATAAATAAATAAAACATTTTTATTTCTTTATTTCAGCATTTGTTAATTCTATTAACAAACTTTTGCATATAGCACCTCGAATCATTTTTTAATTCTATGAACAACCATTCGACGAAAAACCGCTTGAACTATTTCAATTTTCCGCGAAACAATTTCGGTGTTGCCCAAAATATTCTTCGACATTCCGTATCCTCTCAAACGCGTCATTGAACCTTAAGTGTGTTACCCTACGGTTCGTGAATAAGATAGACCTGATCGAGACTCCTCTCCGATCAATAATCAACAGCGGGATCTGGAGATCCGTGATGACTCCTATATATTCAACGATGACTCTCGTGATCGTGTGAACCATCAATGTCCTGAACTATTCCCTTTGTCTCGCGATATTTTACTTGTCCGAGATTCGATCATTGGTATCAACCATACCTTGTTTCAATCTCGTTACCGACAAGTACTATTTTCTCGTTCCCATGATATAACATCCTTGTGATCATATCACGTGCTTGCAAGCGGTGTCGATGTGATATCACCAATAGGGTCCAGAGTATATCTCTCCATCATTTTGGATGGAAAAATCCCACTCTTGATCCATGATCCTCAACTAATACTTTCTGAATACCTAACGGAACCTTTATAGTCACCCTGTTACGGTGTGACGTTTGATGACATCAAAGCACCCTTCCGGTATCAGTGATTGACATGATCTCATGGTCTAAGGAATAAGTTATTTCGTATGTTTGGTATAACAATGTAAACCTAATGACTTGAACGCATTGCTATATACACTTTTGGTATATGTTCATCACATCATTCTTCTAATGACATGACCCCGTTATTAACAACATCCAATGTTCATGATTAGGAAACCTTGACCATCTATTAATGAACGAGCTAGTTAAAAGAGAGGCTTTACTAGGAACCATTGTTTGTTTATTAAACACACATGTATCAACGTTTCTGGTTAATACAATTCTATCATGAGAAATAAACATTCATCATAAACAAGGAATACGATAATAACTATTTTCTTATTGCCTCTCGGGCATATTCCCTTCAGTATGGAATTGTCCAATCCGGGTTAACAAGCAGAACTTATGTTGACTCGGAAACTAGGGGATAATCAACATCTCCGCATTTAATTAATGGTTAGTACAAATGTTGGACGAATACACCAGGTGGCAGTGTTTTCACCCTTTCCGAGCCCATTCGGGATAGATCATCCGCTTTCTAGTTTTCTTCCTTTCTGACGTGATGTACCTCAAATCCTACGAAGCAAATGGCGAACTCGTCGACTGTTCTCCAATATTCGGCCATTATGGTGCTTTTGGCATCCCATGTCTGGTCCAGCTGGTGCTGTACTAAATCTGAGTCTCCATAACAGAGTGTTCGTTTAACACCTATTTCTTTTGCAATATGCAAGCAATGAAGCAATGCTTCGTATTCTACCAGATTGTTGTAGGCGTTAAAGTGAATCTGTAATATATACTCCATTGTGTCGCGTTTTGCAGATTTAAGCACTACACGAGCACCAGCGCCTTCTTTCATCTTGGATCTATCGAAATGCATTATCCAATATTCCGACTCTGGCATTGGTGTATTTTCCATTGTTTCTGTCCAATCGGCTACAAAATCTGCCAACAACTAGAATTTAATCGACGTCCGGGGTTGCTACTTAATGTCGAACACAACAAGCTTAATGCCCCACTTGGCTACTCTGCCAGTTGCGTCCGTATTGTTTATAATATCTCCTAGTGGTACTTTTCTTACCACTTTTATGGAATGTCCTTGGAAATAATGACGTAGTTTTCTAGCTGCAAAAAATATGCCATACGCCAGTTTTTGATAATGTGGATACCTTTGTTTTGACTCGGAAAATACCTCGCTCATGTAGTATACTTGATGCTGATTTGGAATACTTTTTGCTCGTCTTTTCGTCGTTCCACAATTATCACCGCACTAATAACCCTGTTTGTTGATGTGAGATACATTAACATGGGTTCTTCGTCCTTTGGGGATACCAAAATCGGAGATTTCATAAAAGTTTCTTTTAACTGGGTTAATGCTTTATCCGCCTCTTCTGTCCACTCAAATTTGTCGGATTTCTTCAACAATTTGTATAATGGCGTAGCTTTATCACCAAGACGGCTTATGAACCTGCTAACAACGGCTGCAGAACCCATCAATCTTTGGACATCTTTTAGACATGTAGGTCTTCTGATGTTTAAGATTGCTTTGACCTTTTCCGGGTTTACCTCTATTCCTCCGTGAGAAATGATGAAACCTAGAAGTTTTCTTGAGGGAACCCCAAATACGCACATTAATGGATTTAACTTCAATTTGTAAGGGCGGAGATTGTCGCAGGTTTCTCGTAGATCTTCAAGAAGTGTATGATTTTCCTTGGAAACGACGGCAATTTCATCCACGAAAACATGGACGTTTTTACCGATTTGATTATGCAAGCATCATTGCATGCAACGCTGGTATGTGGCTCCAGAATTCTTGGGGCCAAAAGACATGGTTATGTAATAGTATGTTCCATAGGGTGTTATGAAAGAGATTTTTATTTAGTCTTCTTCTTTCATATGTATTTGGTGATACCCGGAATAAGTGTCCAAAAAGCATAAAATCTCGGATCCAGTAGTGGCATCTATTATTTCATCGATTCGCGGTATCAAGAACCTATCTTTTGGGCACAACTTGTTCAGAACGGTGTAATCTATACACATCCTAAGAATAATAATATCCTTCTTCAGGACTAACACTGGGTTCGCAGACCAATCAATATGTATTACTTCCCAGATAAAATCAACTGCTAAAAGCCGGAAAATTTCTTTGCCAATAGCCATCCGCCTTCTTCCATCAAAATGACGGAGACCTTGTTTGACGGGTTTTGATCCTGGAATAACCTTTAGTTGGTGCTCAGCAAGTTCCCTGGGAACACCTGGCATATCATCAGGACACCTGGCAAAAATATCCCAGTTCTCACGTAGGAACTTGATGAGCGCACTTTCCTATTTGTCAATCATTCATGTTCCTACCACGACGAATTTAGCCGGGTATTTGGGATCCTGGATATTCTCAGAGGCTTTGAAACTGTCTGTCAGCTTCCAACTTTCTCTTCCTGGCGGCATTTCTGTCGGCAATACTTCTTTAGCCAACTCCTTCAGCTCCTCTTTTCGTATCACCTGGTCAGCGCAAAGGGCGTTTCCTTTCTCCATCTCGTTTGTCAGCTTGAAATCTTCTGAGATGGTTATTACTCCGCCTTTTGGCCCTAGCATCTTAAGCTTGTTGTAGATGTAGCACGACCTTGCCATGAATTTGGCGAAAGCCATACGTCCGAGTATTGCATGGTACACACTTTTGAACGGCACCACCTCAAACGAAATCATATCCTGGCGGAAGTGTTCCGCCTTTACGAAGGTTACTTCTAAGGAAATTTCCCCTAGGGAATGTGCTTGCCTGCCAGGAACAATGTCGTGAAAATGTACATTGCTATGCTTGAGTTCGGTCTCTCAGAGATGCAATTGCTTCAGAGTACTTAGGTACATGATATTGATACTGGATCCTCCATCCATCGGCACCCTTTTTATCCTAATGTTTTGAACGATAGGACTTACGACCATGGCGTGTGTGCCGAGTGCTGCGATATTACCGGGATAATCAGACTGATTCCAGGTAATTGGCGTATTTGAATACTTCAAGTACTTTGGGGTTGGAGACACAACCGCACTGATTTCTCGAAGTGTTCGTTCTGGATGTTTTGCTAATGGAGTTGCAAGGAAAGTTAGGTTACATTCTCCTTCAACTCTCGGGAATTTAGGCTCGCCTTTCCGTTGCTGCTCCTACATTTTATCATCTGTGTCAGACTAACTTTCGTCTTTGTCAGCTTCCAGCTTTTGCTTGTTGAATTTCCTTTTGGAATTATTTCCTTTATTCCTGGATCATGCATTGACTTTCATGTGCTTTCTAAGACGGCACTGCACATTTGTATGGGTAGGCTTCCCAAATTGCGAATGGTGGACATAGGATTCCGACTTAATTTTTCCCACTCTTCCTTGGAGTAGGAGATAGGTTCCCTGCTTTCTGTGCTTTTGCCCTTCCATCTATTGCCATTATGCTTTCCAAAGGTTATGTTTACTTCTTTGGGTTTTGGCTGAGTTTCTGGAGTAGCCTTCTTTTCAGAACAAGACGCCTTTTGGCTTGAACCAAAGCATCAATTTTTCCGCCTCTCACCCTGATGTCGTCTTCGGCCGCTGCATGTTCATTGGAGGTGGTGAGCATAGAATCTAAATCCTTATGCTCGTTCGAAAACATTGATGAAACCATGAACCGTACGAGACCGGGTTTTAGGCCATTGATGAAAACATGCATTGATTGTATATAACTTACTCCAAAACATCTATTCTTCATTGCCGTCCATCTTGAGATAAAGTAGACATATGATTCGTCTTCGTATTGGACGCAACGGTTCAGCTAGTTGATGCTCTTGGGGCGTATATACGTACCCCGGAAGTGATGAGCAAAAACTCTAGCCATATCCTCCCAGCTGTCCACCGTTATTGACGGAAGGACGAAAAACCAGCCTCTGGCTCCATCCAGCAACATTAGGGGCAAAAACTTCACAGCTTCTAGGTCTGTCCCTTTGTTGATTTGAACGGCAGTATAGTAACCAGAGAGCCATGTATCCGGGTTTGTACTTCCGGTATACTTTTGATAAGTTGGCCCGACTTTGGCAAAGCCAAAATGTAGAATGATTGTCCGGATCGTGTCGGTGAAACACTTTGGATGGAAGTACAAATCGTCTCTTTCCGCCTTATCGAGGTGTGCGGAATATCTTCCAGCTGAATGGACAGAGGGGGATCTGCTCCGTTCTGGTCCATTGTTGCGTAAATCCGCTCTTCTGGGATCGTCCTTATTTCTTCCAATATCCCGTACTTTGGAATAAGGAGAATCTGTACTCCTTGCTCTTTCTTTGTTTCTTGGAGGGGTTCGGGATCTCTCACGCCTGTGAGGATTATTGTATCTTCCGAATTTATCTGCCGGGTATCTCAAAGGCGGCATTGCTTTTCTGTCATTCTGGTTTTCTCCTCCCGTTCTTTGTTATCACAGGGTTTTGCATTATTTCCTCCTCTCGGCAGATGGGATCCCGTTCTAGACGTTGCATCCTTGTTATCTGAGATTTTCTTGTCCTTCTTGGGATCTCCCTTCTTTTCCTTCGAATCACGTGAATCTCTGGGTTCGCCTGGGTCAGGTGCTCCAGCGGCGTACGTGGCAGATTTGCACAAGCCTTCATCATCATGTAGCTTACCTAAACGTGCATGTCCTCGTTGTTGCTGTTGTAATGATTTTCCTACAAAAGCATACACTCCCTGTAGCTTTTCGTCATTGGCGTACAGATCATCGTTGAGGATGGCGAAAGCGGCTTCTCCGTTTTCAGCTGCAGTTTTGTAGATGCGTTCGCCCTTAGCATTTGTGACATTAACGTGCCTTTGCCAAGATAGATTTTCAAACCGCTTTCTAACTGGCAGTTCTTCCGGATTTGAAATTCCTGGTAACCTCGTGGGTTTAATTTCAGATCTATTCCTTCGCTCGCATTTCTCCATTTCTTTCTGCTATATTTTGATATCAGCTTGGGTTTTGAGGAGGTTTTCCCGAGTTCGAAATAGATGTTGTTGCTGCCGCATTATTGCTTGTCGCCTGGCTTCCAGCACTTCAGGTGGCTCACTGCGTGCGACCGGGGTTTGTACTAGATCGATCTCCTCCTGTTCCGATATTTGGGGAACAGGGATTTCAGCCTTTTTCTGCTCTGTGGATTTTACGTCACTGCCTCCTCCAACTTCCAGGTTTTGGTTGGTCATGTCTACCAATTTTTCCATCTTTTTTCTTCTGTGATTGGGATAGCGGCTTCCTAGAGGTCTTCTTTTTTCTTCTTGGAAGATGGAGGTTTTCTGTTTGGTTCATCTTCCGTCAATTCCTTCTATTCAGGATAGGTCAGACTAATTTCGCCTTCCTCTTTGTCTCCTTCTTCCTTATCATCTGGCGGAGGCGTTTTGGGGTATGCTTCCTCTTTGGTGTCCGCCTTTTCGGTTGGTTTTGCCATGAATACTTCATGGAAGCTCCCCTGCCTGGATTTGACCTTTCTTTCAAAAGCGTCTTCATCTTCATCTTCGGAATCTGTATCTGCAGATCTGGTTTCTGAGTCTAGCTTTACTTCTATGGCGGCTAATACATACTCAGCTTCCGAGTTCTTCGCATGATCGGCGGATGTTGGATCTTCCAACTTTTTCTGTGGGACCATGATTTTCTGCCTTTTCATCGGGATTTTCGTCTTCCGTGTTTTTGGCGATTTCTAACTGCACCATACCAATAAAGTGTGATCTGGCTGCAGGCATCTCCCGAGAGGCGGAAAACCCACTCATGCTTTGGCGGTATGCAGCTATTGATGCATGATCTGCCCCTATGTATGAATAGGGTAGATCTGAGAAGATTCTGGTATTGAAGTCTTCATCTATTGGGCATAGGGCGGGTGGGATAAAATAACTTCCAACACGGAATCCCATTGCTTCTGCTGTCAAACCGATAACAACATTAGTAGATCCGATCGGTAAGACGCGGACACATATCATATGATTCTATGCCGGCATATAGGATCCGTTGTCGAGGAAGCATCCGATGTTTCCATCGAATTCCAGGCTTCCGGCCGTGATCGTCTTGCCGATTCCGCCAAGTATTCCTGCTCGAAATGCAACTCCAGAGGTCGCTGGCCGCACGGTGGGCGCTGATACGTCATAAACGTATCCTTAATTTCTGATGTTCCATGTTGTTTTCATATTGTTTCCCTCGTGTTTGCTATACACTTTATGCCATTTTTTTCTATTTTCCGGACTAACCTATTGACAAGATACCATAGAGCCACTTCCATGTTTTCTGCTGTTTTTAGTTTCAGATAAGTTGTTCTGGATATATTCTCGGAATTGGAAAATTCGAAGTCCAGAGGTTCTAGAATTCTCGAAGGTTCCACGGAGCCGCGAATAGACCTGGAGGGGGGCCACAGGGGGCCCACGCCATAGGGTGGTGCCCCTGGCCGCGCCATGGGGTGGTGGAGGCCTGGGGCCCCACACCATAGGGTGGCGCCCCTGGCCGCGCCATGGGGTGGTGTGGGGCCCAGGCCTCCACCACCTTTGCCCTTTTGCCTATTTATAGGCCCCGAGACATAAACCTTAAATATATCCCACTTCGTCCCAAAAAACACCCGAGGCCGCCGTCATCGTCATCCCAATATCGGTAGGGTTCTGGAGCTCTCCCCGGTACCCTGCCGGGAGGGCAATTCATCACCGGAGGGGTCTACACTACCATGCCTTCCTCCGAAGTGATGCGTGAGTAGTTCATCCATGGACTATGGGTCCATAACAGTAGCTAGATGGTTGTTCTCTCCACTTTGTACCTGATGTTTAGATCTCGTGAGCTGCCTCACATGATCGAGATCATCATGTTGTGTTTGCTGGGATCTGATGAATGTTGAATGCTATTTCTTTAGATTATCAATCTATCATGTCATCTTCATGCTTATGTTATTTATGATCTTGCATGCTCTCCGTTATTAGTAGATGCTCTGGCCAAGTAGATTCTAGTAACTCCAAGAGGGAGTATTTATGCTCGATAGTGGGTTCATACCTCCTTTGCATCTGTGGTCGAGTGACAGAAACGTGACGGATGGAGGTTGTGTTGTTTCCATTAGGGAGAAAACAACGGTGTTTACCTAGTTTATATTGTTTACATTACACACTTTGCTTACGGCGATAATCTGTTGCTTGCAACTTAATATCCAACGTTTGTTCGGATGATATTCGGAGGGTAGATTATTAGACATAGATGCAGTTGGATGACGGTCTATGTATTTTGTCGTAATGCTCGCATGAATCACATAGTAATCTTTATGTCTTGCATATGCACTACGGTGCAACCTTCATTTCTATCAATTGTCCAGATTTTATTTGTTCACCACACATGTTATTTATCTTTCACAGAGAAACACCACTAGTGAACTGTGGACCCCGGTCCTTTTTCCTCATACTGATAAAACACCTACTTCTTCCATACTACTGCTACTGCTTTCATACTTTTTTCCACACCATACGTTTAACCTTTTTGTGTTCAGCAAAACCGGTGAGATTGACAATCTCACTGCTTCGTTGGGGCAAACTGATTTCATTGTGGTGTATAGGTTTCACGTTGCTGCTAAACCGGCAGTGCGTACTGCCATCTCAGCTGCATCAACCTTTTGAAGTTACTCCTTCCTCCTACTGGTTGATTAAACCTTGGTTTCTTTGTGAGGGAAACTGCTTTTGTGCTCATCATACCCTCCTCTTGATGTTTTCCTACGAGTGCAAGACCCGCACCATCAGGCGCCAACTATCAAGACTTCGTAGTTAGGATCATGGGCGGGGGTGCCATAACCTACTGGTAGAACCGTGGGTGGAAACGTCAATGTACTGGAAAGGAGGACACACTTTGCCCAGGTTCGGTACGACGCAACTATGGCGGCGTTCCTACTCTTGACGAGGATGAACTTCCCGGCGAGTTGGCTTCTAGCTAACTTGTTCTTTGTTCTCTTGCTCCCGTCCGTCTTTATATAGATAGCCGAACTAGGGCTTACAGGAAGGAAACCTAGAAGAGTACATAAAGTATCTAACTTGGAAAGTAAGAAATCCGGCTTCTTCCCCAAGTCGCACCACGTCTAGGCCGTGGTCCGGGTTTTTCTAGAATCCGGCTTCCTGCGCGTCAGCTTACTGGGCCGCCCAATGGACTATGTTCCATTGCCTGTGGGTCATCCTGGTAATCCGGCCTTCGGCCAATGCCGGACATACCACTATTTGGCATATATCCGACAAAAGCCTTTGAGCATCATATCAGATTGGCATGGAGCCCTACCAAGTAGGTAAAATTCCACTCGCTGGAAAATAACTTATTTACGGTCCAATGGTTTTTCCTTGATGATTGACTAAAGATAGAGTAGAGACGTCCTTGGATATTTCATCAAAACGTGGTTAACACCAAACCGTATGATGGATTTGCCTCCCCGGACTCTTTAGATTTAGACTTTATCGCAGTGTGGGTTCAGATTCATAAACTGCATGTTGGATACCGAATCAAAACTGTGATAACTAATCTCACAGAGAAGAAGGTCGGTAAGGTCCTCGAGGTAGAATGTGAGGTTCAAGGTGTGGGCAACTCTTTGTGCATGTTCGTGTAAAACTCGATGTGAGAAATGGGCTCACTCATTTTGTCACTGTTGTGCGTGGGAGATAAAGAGAGTTCTACCGGGTGAAGTATGAAAAAGTTCCAAACTTATGTCGTACTAATTCCGGCCAACACTAAGGTAACGATGTTTGTTCTGGTTGGGAAGTGGATACAGTACGTGCTTTTTCCATGAAGGACTAGCTGATGTGGTCCTCCAGATTCCTATTCGCCGTCATGGAGGAGCTGATTTTATCTCCTGGCCTCTTGACAAATATGGTTTTATACTGTGAGGTCTTCTTACAATCTTGCGCGCATGGGAAGTTTTTCTCTCGACGTTTTCCCAAGGATCGAACACACGATCTTGCAGCAACTCGACTGATCACGACGAAAACGCAAGGACGCGAGTCTCCTTTATCCGCCGTGCCGACGCTAACGCAAACGCCGGGACCAGAATATGCACACAAACATGGGAACACAAAGATTGCCAGAGGCACGTATCGCGCCTCGTAATATTTTGTATTGCTTTTCGTTTTTCTGGTGCTTACGAACCGTAGACTACCGCTGTTTATATAGGCGCAGCAAAGACACAAAGCTGACTCGTACTAGGCTAAACAAACCGACATGGACTAGCTAAACAAGGAAATACTAGTGCGTGCTAGCTAGTGCTACTTAGCTAAACTAGGAAAGCATAAACCGACTCCAAAACTTCCTATTCTAACTAGGACATGTTTGGATTACCTAACAATCACCCCCTGATCCAATCTTTCGACTAAAAAATTATAACCAACATACTTCTGGATTACCAGCCCACGCTGTCGCATCTTAGCGTGCCACATGAAAACTAAACGTATAGCCTCATGTAGGTAACTCATCTTGACCTGTCCGCATCCATCTTCACGTTGGCCTTCATCTTCTCGTTGAGACCCACAAACGACTCCGACTATTTAAAAAATATAAAGACACGACTCTTAACTCTTTTTATTTTATTACCACTTCTTCATCACAGCAGCACCGGGCTATCATCACCGTCGTAAGCTAGGTGAAGAATCCCGCTCTCCTCTATCTCCTTCCGTTCCTTCCGTGGATTAGGACACTCTCGGGAGAAGTGCCCCATCTCCTGACAGTTATAGCAACGAACTTTTGATATGTCAAATTTCCAATCTTTTTTCTTATATTTGCCTTTGGTCCGTGAGAACATTAGTTGCTCCTCTTCCTTGTCGCGTTCACGTCCCTTTAATGTCAACTCGTAAGTTTTCAGTCGCCCGATCACCTCCATCACCAACATTGTCGCCACATCGCCCCACTGCTCAATACTCCCTCCGTTCCAATGAATAAGGCGCGCACGCTTTTCAAGATTTTTTTTTGACCAGGAATTAATCCACATATATAATAGTATTTGGTATAAAATCAATATCATTAGAAAGTGTTTTTCAATACGAATCTAACAATATCAAATTTGCACTATATAATCAAGATATTGTTACTCAAATCTTTCAGTCAAAATTTGTCTTGAAATGCGTGTGCGCCTTATTCATTGGAACGGAGGTAGTAGTGCCAACGATCGGTAGAAACTTGTCGGGGACAGCCCGTAGTAATTCCTCCACAACCGTGATGTCCTCTATCTTTGATCCTAGAGCTCTCATCTCATTAACCATGGAGGTGAAGGGGTCGTTGCATAGAAAACAAAAAATTTCCAACGCGAGAGACACCCAAAAGGCCAAGATTTAATCTAGGAGATGAAGTGCAACAGGCAACGAGAGGGTTAAGGAGAACACATACCCTCGAAGACTCAAAATGGTACGAGATCAAATCTCGTTGTTGGCGTAGTCGTACTCACACCGATCCTGACAGCGAGAAGACGAGCACCGCAATCCGGCGATGCATCCGTGATCGGTCACACGTACGGTTGATGACGACCTCCGTTCCCTCGATCCACCGGGACGCGGAAGTAGAGGATCCCTTGGAACTCCAGCAGCACGATGGCGTGGTGGTGGTGAAGAATCCCACGGCCAGGGCTTCGCCAAACCAGAGACCATGAAATGGAGCAGCGGATGGAGGGAAAGGGAAGTGGACAAGTGTGTGAAGCAGGGAGAGCTCTCACCCTCCTTTTATAGGAGAGGGGGGAGGCAGCCCAAGGGGGGTGCGGCCAGCCCATGGGTGTGCTCCCACCTCTTCCCTCATTATGTGAGTGGACACTCCACTCACTTTCCCATTATTTCCCACTTGGAAAATCCAAAGGTTTTCTTTTAATAAATAAATAAAACATTTTTATTTCTTTATTTATATTTGTTAATTCCATTAACAAACATTTGCATATAGCACCTCGAATCATTTGTTAATTCTATTAACAACCATTCGACGAAAAACCCCTTGAACTATTTCAATTTTCTATATGTTCATCACATCATTCATCTAATGACATGACCCCGTTATTAATAACATCCAATGTTCATGATCAGGAAACCTTGATCATCTATTAATCAACGAGCTATTTAAAAGAGAGGTTTTACTAGGAACCATTGTTTGTTTATCAAGCACACATGTATCAACGTTTCCGGTTAATACAATTCTAGCATGAGAAATAAACATTCATCATAAACAAGGAATAAGATAATAACCATTTTATTATTGCCTCTCGGGCATATTCCCTTCAGTCTCCCACTTGCACTAGAGTCAATAATCTAGTCTGTAAGCACTTTAACACATATGGCGTACCAGTGTTATTACCATGCTTCGCATGCGGTAAACATCATCAAAAAGATCTGAACTGTTCAGGTCCTATTATATTTGCATGTTCTTTGCGTCTACACGCATCACTCGAAATTCACCAAGTTCAATAAAGAACTCCTTGACACAAAATACGCTTATAATCAGTTGTCAACACATACGATATACTTTAGCCTTTGTTGTAGTATTTGTCACAATATTTTAATTTTGAACCTCTTTCAAATCCAGCATGGAACTTTCTTCCATCCTATTGTGCTACCATTCATCACATATTTTAATTGAGATAAAATTTCTTGAATAAATGACAAGACTATTAGTGTAACATATTACAACTAATATTTTGTCATTACTACATAGGAAAACATATCCTTAGCATTTCTAAAATGACACAAGGATGTCTCCCACTGTTGTCTAATCATCATATGAATTATCCTTCTATAACATTTATAGCATAGGACTCATCTGGTTGTGTACATAGCATGGAAACATGACTTAGAAATCTCAATTTCAATGATGCTCATCATGTGTCAAAACACTTGAATCTTGCTCAATTATTTTCCATGTGACAAGAACTCCTTCTTATCATTTTGATATTGACTCACTTCAATATTTCATCTATGTAATTTGGCTTCATTCATATCAGGTGCGTCAATCCATCTTTTATAGATATTGATGCCCAATATTTTCTAAGCCTTTTATCAATCTTAACCATGTTAATTTAAAATACATATTTTCCAATCAACCATATGTCATCTACATAAAGCATTGGAAATATGTCACATCGCTCCCACTTAATTTCTTGTAATTCTACAAGCATCTTTATCGTTCATGATGGAATCAAACTCTTTTCATAACTTCATTAAGGTAAAGATTTCAACTTTGGTATGCTTACTTCAACCATTGAAGTGTGCATACCTTTCTAGCAACCTTTTGAATTTTACAAAACTCTCAGACTGTGTCAATTACACATCCTTGATCAAACTTCCTCTAGAGGAGAGTTGGTTTTGTTATTCAACTGCCATATCATAATATGTAACCTTTTGCTAGAACTATCCGCAAAGACTAAAACATCACCACGGAAGATCAAAATCTTGTAGTAGTCAACTCTTTGAACTTCGTCGAAAACAACTTTTTGATAAGTACAACTTTTAAGGATGTAAAAATCCATGTCTTCGTCGCTATATAGACCCTTTTGCTATCGTTAGGCATCAAGCCTATCGAGAGGACTACCAAGTCACATACTTGATATTCATACAGGGATACTATGGCGGATATAATGACATATAGTCAATTTTACGAAGTCAGGGCCCATCATTTGCTTCCTTTATAAGGTCCATGTCCTTTTGTTTTCAAAACAACACTTTACTCTTAAACCACAAGTTGGTCTAAGTACAAAGTTTTAGGACTTTTGTGGTTCAGTACGCAAACTCATCCGAAGTATCTACAACACATGTAGTGCCTTCTACTTTGTCAAAATAGCAAACCCCGGAACAACTTACAGTGCTGCGCTACTCTTGACATGATAACGAAGATTCTCTAATCTTGTTGAGTTTGTACCGTGTTCCCACTCACTTGTTTCGCAAGAACTACTTTTGTCGAGAAATCAACTCTTTCTGACAAACAACATTTGTCTTTTGGTTTGGTGATAGGAGAAATACCCAATGTTTTATTTTGGATAACCTTATAAACATATATTGATCCTATTTTGGTTGTAAACATTTTACACATGCTATGCATACCAAAACTTAAGAAAATGACAATTCGGGTCACTACCCAAACCATATCTTATATGTTATCAATTTCAACGGATCATGATGGTGATCTTTTCAGTGGAAAAATGGTTGTCCTTAATGTATAAACTACAAAATTATAATGGCAATTTTATTGATCTTACCATGTCAAACAAGGTTTGATTTTGTCTTTTGAATACTCCAATCTAATGTGGGGTATTCGAGAAGTATAAGTTGTAGAACAATTCTGCAACTTCTCAGATGTTTTGCTAAACTTGTAACTCAAACTTTATCCTTTATGATCCAATCATAAATACTTGATTATCTTGTTACATTGATTTTAACTTCATATTAACAACCTTTTGAACCAATTAAAAATGTCAAACTCCGTTCCCTTTAAATAGATATACTCACATATCTACTCAAGTCATCGACAGAATTTTATGAAGGAAAAATTAATCCACCATACATGACTACACATAATGGACTATATAAGTCAATATGTATAATCTCCACTAAATTAGTCGCCCATTCTACTCTGGCCTAAGAACGGAATTCTAGTCATGTTTTGGAAGAGGTCTCACAAGCATCAATTTATTCAAAATAAAATGACTCCGGAAGTCCATCAATATGGAGTTCCTTCATGTTTTCCTTTCCGATATGAACTAAAATGGTGGTGTCACAATTTAAGTGAAACTCTTCTGCGTCTTGCAACGTTTAGCATTTAGTCTTATAGATGTTTACTTTACCAACATGATTTATATTAACATATCCATCAATTATGGAATATGGTCATAGTTTGAACAATCTCATTTGTTCTCACAAAAGACTAGAACAAAATAACAACTTATTAAGTTCTTCAAATAAATCTTGACTGTTTGGTTCAATACGACAATGAACACAATAACACTTTATTTATGTTCTTGTCATAATCGATTCCACATCTATTACTAGTTCCTTTTAGGCCCTTGTATTTCTTGCATTGCGTTGCTTTGTATGACAACTCATACCAACCAATGCGGTATAAAAATACCAAAAAAATACTTTGTTAACTAGTAATACATCTATAACTTGTATATCAAGCATATACTCCTGAGCTGGACTTTTCCAGTTATCTTGTTTTTCTGCCATATATCTTTTTGTAATTCTATTTTCAATATTCCTTTTCCTTTATAGAAGAATCATTCAACATCAAACAATGCTAGTCGTACTAGTTCATTTTCTTTGGCGTGTTAGTCATATACTATCACCAATTGAGTCATACTTTGAGTTTGATTGTTCTACTAATATCACCATATTAATAGTATTCTTCTAGATTCCACTCTTAGCAATCTCCAAGTAAGGTAAACGACTTTACCCATACTTTTAATCCATCGTCATAACAATTTTATGATTAACCTACTATAGCTCCAAGGAAGAAATTTAGAGGATAATTTTTTTAGCATCCAATTTCTTGGAATATTCAAACGCCTAGCGTCTTCAATCATTGCATATATTCAGATAATATAAGCAAACATTGTCACGCTAAATTTGCATATATTCAGATAATATAAGGAAACATTGTCATGCTAAATTAGACTCGGTTATGTTGCCACAAATAAGTTTCTAGATATTAATATATCTTTCACTTGATTGTTTCTGAAAACAACTCTTTTCAGTTCCAAAATCACCTTGATCAACAAAACATTCTTTTGAAGATAAAGTAATACGAAAGCAACCATGACTCTGCATTCTAAGTAGGAATTATTTGCTCTCTAGATTAATCAATCATGAACCATATGGAGCTAGGTAGGAAATACCAAAAATCTACAATAGGACTCAATTTTAAATTTCACTAATACGGTACCAATCTTAAATGATTTTTACCAGATCATAACAGTTATATCTCAATCAACAATCTAAGTGTAAGGTAGTTTTGTGGATGCCAATGAATACTACAATTTGTGCAAATTCACTTTGATTGGTTGTTTATGATAAATAAGTTCAAGTTAATTCAAAATTATGCCATGAACTCCCACTCAAAAACAACATCCTTCTTAGTCGTCTTTAGTGATTACACGAACGAAGTTCACTACACCAAAACCGATCATCACGTGAGATGACGTAGCTTCAAAGCCGAACATCGACATGTTCATCATATCATCCATATGACTCATGCTTTACCTTTCGGTTACGTGTTCCGAGGCCATGTCTGTACATGCTAGGCTCGCCAAGTAGAACCGTAGTATTGCGTGTGTTTCAAGGCCATGTCTGTACATGCTAGGCTTGAAAACACCCGTTGTATGCGAACGTTGAGTCTATCACACCCGATCATCACGTGGTGTCTCGAAACGAGGAACTTTCTTAACGGTGCATACTTAAGGAAGAACACATTATTATCTTGATATTAAGTGAGAGGGATCATCTTATAATGCTACCGTCGCTATATAAGCAAAACAAGATGCATAAAAGGATTAACATCACAAACATCACATGTAAGGATAACATGATATGATATGGTCCTCCTTGCACTTGATCTCCATCATGTGCATCATGGTATGATCTCCATCATTCCACCGGCGTGGTACCAAGTACCATGGCACCCCAATCTTGATTGTCCATCAATAAGAAGACGATCATATGGATACCTTCCGGTATATCAATAATTTACAAAATAGATCATCTCATAATCAAATTTGTAATATTGACAATATCACATCACATGCCCAGCAAAAACTAGTTAGACACGTCTAATTTATTTTTGCATATTTTACGTGGCTTAGGGCTTTCGATGATAGAACCGTTCATACCTACGAACATCAACCACAACGTTGATAAACACATTTTTAACAACCCTTCGTAGATTAGATCTTAACTATAGTAGGAGAAACGGACACCCCGTTAGCCACAAGTGAGACAACTCTTGCGTATATAGTACACGTAAAGTTAGTCTGGGGAAGCTTCATCCTACTATGGCACTAAGATCATAAAATACTCAAGGAGGCAATAACATGATCATCAACGCCCACATACTCATATGTGTTCTACCCGTACAAAACATCTACGCATAGATCCGGCTCTGATACCACTGAAGGGGTCGTTGCATAGAAAACAAAAAAAATCTACGCGAGAGACACCCGAAAGGTCAAGATCTAATCTAGGAGACGAAATGCAACGGGCAACGAGAGGGTTAAGGAGAACACATACCCTCGAAGACTCAAAGTGGTACGAGATCAAATCTCGTTGTTGGCGTAGTCGTACTCACACCGATCCCGATAGCGAGAAGATGGGCACCGCAATTCGGCGGTGCATCCGTGATCGGTCACACGTACGGTTGATGACGACCTCTGTTCCCTCGATCCAGCGGGGCCGGAAGTAGAGGATCCCTTGGAACTCTAGCAGCACGACGGCGTGGTGGTAGTGAAGAATCCCATGGTCAGGGCTTCGCCAAGCCGGAGACCATGAAATGGAGCAGCGGGTGGAGGGAAAGGGAAGTGGCCAAGTGTGTGAAGGAGGGAGAGCTCTCACCCTCCTTTTATAGGAGAGGGGGAGGCAGCCCAAGGGGGTGCGGCCAGCCCATGGGTGTTCCCCCACCTCTTCCCTCATTATGTGAGTGGACACTCCACTCACCTCCACTCACTTTCCCATTATTTCCCACTTGGAAAATCCAAAGGTTTTCTTTTAATAAATAAATAAAACATTTTTATTTCTTTATTTATATTTGTTAATTCCATTAACAAACATTTGCATATAGCACCTCGAATCATTTGTTAATTCTATTAGCAACCATTCGACGAAAAACCCCTTGAACTATTTCAAATTTCCCCGAAACAATTTTGGTGCTGCCCAAAATATTCTTCGATATTCCGTATCCTCTCAAATGCGTCATCGAACCTTAAGTGTGTCACCCTACGGTTCGCGAATAAGATAGACATGATCGAGACTCCTCTTCGATCAATAATCAACAGGGGGATCTGGAGATCCGTGATGACTCCTATATATTCAACGATGACTCTCGTGATCGTGTGAACCAACAACGCCGTGAACTATTCCCTTTGTCTCGCGATATTTAATTGTCCGAGATTCGATCATTGGTATCAACCATACCTTGTTCAATCTCGTTACCGACAAGTACACTTTTCTCGTTCCCGTGATATAACATCCTTGTGATCATATCACGTGCTTGTAAGCGGTTTCGATGTGATATCACCGAGAGGGCCCAGAGTATATCTCTAGGTCATTTGGATGGACAAAATCCACTCTTGATCCATGATCCTCAACTAATACTTTCTGAATACTTAACGACACCTTTATAGTCACCATGTTACGGTGTGTCGTTTGATGCCCTCAAGGCACTCTTCCGGTATCAGCGATCGACATGATCTCATGGTCTAAGGAATAAGTTACTTCGTATGTTTGATATAACAGTGTAAACTAAATGACTTGATCGCATTGCTATATTCTCTTTGGGTATATGTTCATCACATCATTCTTCTAATTACATGACCCCGTTATTAATAACATTCAATGTTCATGATCAGGAAACCTTGATCATCTATTAATCAACGAGCTAGTTAAAAGAGAGGCTTCACTAGGAACCATTGTTTGTTTATTAAGCACGCATGTATCAACGTTTCCGGTTCATACAATTCTAGCATGAGAAATAAACATTCATCATAAACAAGGAATAAGATAATAACCATTTTATTATTGCCTCTCGGGTATATTCCCTTCAGGAGGTTAGCTTCAACGCGAACTCACTAATCCCTTCGGATTCTTTCATGTTCATCCAATCGAACTCTCTCCTAAGAGCTTGAACACGAGCCTTCTTAACGCGTTCATCACCTGCATGCATCTCCTTGACAGTCTCCCAAGCTTCCTTTGTCGGATCTTTCTGCGATATGGTCATAAAAACGGGATCGGGCACAGCTTGGGATATCACAACGAAAGCCTCTTCGTCCTTCCTCTCATCGGCCTTGGGGTTGTCTTCTATTGCTGTCCAGACTCTCTGTGCACGCATGAAAACCTTCATCTTCGCGGCCCATACGCCATAATTGTCACCTTCAAGCATGGGGTACCGTATGGACACACTAGCATCCCTAGCCCTTGAAGTCGACATTATCCTGCTCTTCAATTTTCCATCGTCCGTGACGCAACTTGACGACGACGAAGAATCCTCCAACTCCACCGTGACGCAACTTGACGGTGAAACTTCACAACTTGGCTCTGATACCAAATGGTAGCTTTCCCAAGGATCAAACGCACGATCTTGCAGCAACTCGACTGATCACGGGGGGAACGCAAGGACGCGAGTCTCCTTTATCCGCCGTGCCGACGCTAACGCAAACGCCGGGACTAGAATACGCACACGAACACGGGAACACAAAGATTGCCAGAGGCACGTATCACGCCTCGTAATATTTTGTATTGCTTTTCGTTTTTCTGGTGCTTACAAACCGTAGACTACCGCTGCTTATATAGGCGCAGCAAAGACACAAAGCTGACTCGTACTAGGCTAAACAAACCGACATGGACTAGCTAAACAAGGAAATACCAGTACGTACTAGCTGGTACTCCCTCCGTCTCAAATTATAAGACGCCCTTTAATTTCGCTGGTCAGCGGTGTTTAACTTTGACCATGATTTTTTCTTATGACATATCCATAAAACTGGTAGTAAGATATATGAAATGAAAGAATTTTATAAGACGAATGCAACTATACCATTTATACGTTCTAATTCCATATAATTTATTATATATTGACGGTCAAAGTTGATCATTAAAGACCAGCATAAAAATAGCGCGCCTTGTATTTTTGGACGGAAGGAGTACTACTTAGCTAAACTAGGAAAGCATAAACCGACTCCAAACATTCCTATTCTAACTAGGACACGTTTGGATTACCTAACAGACGTGGCACTGCTGGTAGGGGTGCAAGCGACGATAGAGTGGCGGAAGAGAAGAATTGAAAGGCAGAATAGTCAGTGCTAGATCCAGGGAAGATGAGAATTGTACTATAGAGAATGACCCATGGTTGCTGACCTACGGTTATCAATTGGATCGACGACATATTCCAGCCAACGATTCGTTGTGTATTTTGTGGAAAGCACGACTGTGTGAAGCATACGTTCTTTTTCTTCCCTTCAGCTAGAGTTGTTCGGACGGAAGTCAAAACACATTTTACTCTTGACTTCTGTAGGAAGGATCTTGTTGATGCCAAGCAATGGATTTTTGATTTCCTGTCTAGAGAGTCCCGCAATAGTGCCACGGTTCTAGCTGTGACTATTTGACATATTTGGGATGCTCGTAATGATGTCATAAATAACGAGACACAACTCCTAGTCTCAAGGGTGGTGTCGAAGATCTTGGATTATGTAGATGTGATTCTGACGCATTTGAGTAGACCTTCAAAATCCTGAAAGAAAATTGCGGCATCGGTGGCCCGGCGTTGGACTCTCCCGTCGCAGGGCTGGACTTGTGTTAATATGGGAATATTCTGTTTCCGATTGAGCATCGGATGGGGTGTGGAGCTGTGCTCGGGGATCATAATAGCGGTTTCATCCTATTTGCTTGATGGTTTACCATCGCCTGAACTCGCAGAGGCCCTTGCAGTTCGACGCAGATTGACAACCTCTCAAGACCATGACATCATGAAGGCAGTGCTTGTTTCTTATTGCCACTCTTTGATCAAGGGTATCTCCCCTCCGTGTATGGATCGGTCCATCATCAGTTCTATAATAAAGGATATCAAAATCTTTGTGGTAGACTCAGAGTCTTGCGTGTTCAATTTCTCCAGTCGTAGACATTCGACTGAATGTCGTACCACATAAGTTGGCTCGTTCTGTTGAGCCTCTCTTGTTTTAATATTTTAGTAGGTGTGATCCAGGAATTAATCCAGGAGGAACTTTGTAATGATGTTATTTGATCAATAAAGTGCTACATTCTAAAAACAAAATGACAAGACGTGGCCTTGAAAGCCACTTGTCCCGCGCCACTTGCCTGCGATACAAGGCCGCTGACAAACAGATTGGAAGGCTTGTGACACTGGTAGGAGGCGGCCAGATCTCGAGGCCAGCACCCGGCGGAGGCAGGATCACGAGGGCACCAATGGAGATGACGGCCGGCCGGATCTGATAGATGGAGGAACAAGACCATCAGGCCGAACAAAACAAAAAAAAGACAAGCGAAGACATCCCACTACCACCGTCCGGTGGCCTCCTCGAGAGAACGTGGAGGCGGGGGAGGGGCTCCTAAGGTCGAGACGGCGGCGCCTCCGGAGTCGCTAGAAGCGACCCGGGATGAAACAAAAAAAATGATCTCCCTAAAGTGTATCCCTAACTACTGAGGGAAAATGCGATCGTAAGACACACGACGATTTTCCCTTTCTGAATGTCAGTAAAGCCACGGCCTCCACCCCTTCTCCAGCAGTGATGGAGGAGGAGGATCCCGTTCCATTTCCAACAACAATAGTACCAAATTGTTGAATATATTAGCAATTTAGCACATGATTTAATTCGAAATAGCAGTAGATGAATTGCGACAGTAGCAAATACAGTAATTATGCAAACGTCTAGATCTAGCACAGTAGACAGATTGATACAATCTATTGCAAGTACTAGACATACGAATTGCAGTAACATCTCATACAGATGAAAGAGAGATACGTACGATGGAGCGGTAGCGGCACCGCCGTTGTTGTTGTCCCCAGTGTCGGCCATGTCGTTGATGAAGAGGTTGCCGAGGTCGGGGAAGTCGTCGCCGTCAGCAGTCGCGCGAGTGCGCTCCCCAAAAACCTGATCGCCCCTCTCCCGTACAGGATCACAAGAGGCGGGGTTCCGGAGGCCTGCTGTCCCTTCTCGCGGTGCACGCCGGAAGGAGGGATGGAGAAGACTTGATTGGCGGCGCAGTGCTTTGGAACGGTGGTGCGAAACCATAAGACGAAGTGGCGGCTAGGGTTTACCGTATGCGCGTATTTATATGCGGGCTGGGAGAGACGTGGGCGTAACCCCACGTCTGAGTCGGTCCACGATCCAGAAAGGAAACGGAAACGGTTTTGGAATTAACGCGTCCGTTAATTACCAAATTAATGACTCATTAAGTTTTCCCAATCGACAAAATAAACGCTCTCGGCTCGGCTCATTCCCGCAACCCGCGGCGCGTCGTGACGTGTCGTGACGAGGCGAGGCGAGGCGTGGCGAGGCGGGCGGCGGAGGAGGAGGAGCGCGCGTGTGGCACACCTCTCCTCTTGCCTTACCTACTCATACATGAGCTAGAATGGCTCACCTTATAAGGTGCTCCCACTCTCTCCAAACTAGCAATGTGGGACTAAACTTTAGTCCCACTCACTCCACTTATTATTCATGAATGGGCCATGACAATTTCAGGATTTTAGTGGGCTTAGTGGGCTAGACATGTGAGCCCATATACATAGCCCATACAAAATTCCAACAATCCCCCACAAAGTGTCATTAGCACATTTCATAAACTCTGTTCCAAAACATTGTTTATATACCGGTGTTAGTGGAGACTGTTAAGTTGAACTTCCACTTAGAACATCATGCTACACTAGTTCACAACTTGAATAGTGGACTATGCCTTGAACTACAAGTTTGCTGTGATACCAGTTTTACACAACGTCTGAACCGATACTAGGCTGCCGCAAGGCTTCCCCGCGGTTTGGAGCGTATGCGTCATACTCCGAAGGCCTTTCATGAGTTTATTAGAGAGCACCCGATTCTCATAGACTGCGACGTTTAACAGTCAGACTCATATAGGTGAGTTCCTCAGGAGATGTTCTGTAGGACACATCTCTGCTTATATAAATAAGCCACTTGGAACACATTAAGACAAATGTCAACCTACCGTACAGATCAGGAGAGTATTGCATCTTTTATGGAGTGGAATAAAATATAAGGATACTCTCCTCTCAGCCGACCAACAGCTTGTCTCCCACTTCTAATTCACGGGATCTCCGATCACATAGAGTGGGTTACCACTGTGGGCAACTCATAACGTGGGTCTCAAACCCATCTCCCTCGATGCATTCTCTATCACATTCCGTGATAAACCCTTTGTGAAGGGATCTGCCAAGTTCATAGACGTTTGGATATAATCCAACGTAATAACTCCGGAGTTCTTCAATTTCCTGACAGATTTTAATCTCCTCTTCACATGTCTTGATGACTTTGCATTATCCTTAGAACTGTTCACTTTGACGATCACAGTTTGATTATCACAGTTCATTAGGATTGCGGGTATTGGTTTTTCAACCATAGGCAAGTCCATCAAGAGCTCACGAAGCCACTCTGCCTCAACAGTGGCTGTGTCTAATGCTGCGAGTTCTGCTTCCATAGTTGACCTCGTTAAGATGGTCTGCTTGCAAGACTTCCAGGAAACAGCGCCACCACCAAGTGTAAAAACATAACCACTAGTGGCCTTAAGCTCATCAGCATCAGATATCCAATTAGAATCACTATATCCTTCCAGAACCCTCGGGTTTCCGGTATAGTGAATTCCATAGCTCGCAGTGCCTTTTAAATAGCGCATAACTCTCTCAAGCGCACGCCAATGATCATCTCCCGGATTGGAAACAAACCGGCTCAATTTGCTCACAGCAAAAGAGATGTCAGGCCTCGTGGCACTCGCCAAATACATAAGCGAGCCTATAATCTGAGAATATCTCAGTTGATCTCTAGTAATCCGTTGATTCTTTCGAAGCAACAAACTAGCATCATATGGAGTTGAAGAAGGCTTGCAGTCACTATACCCAAAGCGACTCAAGACCTTTTCCACATAGTGAGATTGAAGCAGTGTGATCCCACCATTAACATCTCTCAACAGCTTGATGTTCAAGATAACATCAGCTACTCCTAGATCCTTCATCTCAAAACAGCGAGATAAGAAATCCTTAACTTCCTTGATTAAATCAAGATTGGTTCCAAAGATCAATATGTCATCAACGTATAGACATAGAATAACTCCCTCGCCCCCACCATGGCGATAGTACACACACTTATCAGCTTCGTTTACAACAAAGCCTTCAGCAGTCAAAGTCCTTTCAAACTTCTCGTGCCATTGCTTAGGTGCTTGCTTGAGGCCGTATAATGACTTCAACAACTTACACACCTTGCCTTCCTGACCGGGTACTACGAAACCATCTGGCTGATCCATGTAAATTTCCTCGTCCAACTCTCCATTAAGGAAAGCCGTCTTAACGTCCATTTGATGAACGAGAAGACCGTGTGAGGCAGCCAGAGATAGTAGCACACGAATAGTGGTCAGTCTAGCCACAGGTGAGTAAGTATCAAAGAAGTCTTCACCTTCTTTCTGGGTATAACCCTTGGCCACAAGCCTTGCCTTGTACTTTTCAATTGTACCATCAGGCCTAAGCTTTTTCTTGAACACCCACTTACATCCTACAGGTTTACACCCATAAGGACGATCAGTGATTTCCCAAGTTCCGTTAGCCAAGATGGAATCCATCTCGCAACGGACAGCCTCCTTCCAGTAGTCAGCATCAAGAGATGCATAAGCTTCTGAAATAGTCCTGGGTGTGTCATCCACGAGATACACAATGAAATCATTACCAAAGGACTTTGCAGTCCTCTGTCTCTTGCTCCTTACAGGAACTTCATTGTCATCCTCCTCGGGATTCTCAACGTGTTCTATCGGAATGGTGGATTCAGGAATCTCAGCTAATTCCTGACTAGATGAAACAGGTTTCTCCTGATTTGATGAGCTAGACATATCCTTCATAGGAAATATGTTCTCAAAGAAAGTCGCATCATTCGACTCCATAATCGTACCAACATGCATGTCGGATACCTCAGATTTTACTACCAAGAATCTATAACCAATGCTATTAAAAGCATAGCCCAGAAGAACACAATCTACGGTTTTTGGTCCAAGCTTGCGCTTCTTGGGAATTGGTATATTGACTTTCGCCAAACAACCCCAAGTACGTAGGTAGGAGAGTTTTAACCTTTTCCTTTCCCATTCCTCAAATGGAGTAATGGTTTTATTCTTTGTGGGAACTCGGTTTAGGACATGACATGCAGTCATTAGCGCCTCCCCCCACCATGCCTTGGAGAGACCCGAAGTGTCTAACATGGCGTTAACCAAATCAGACAACGTTCGGTTCTTTCTTTCAGCCACTCCATTTGACTGAGGTGAGTAGGGAGGCGTCCTCTCATGAATAATACCGTGTTCAGCACAAAAAGAATTAAACTCGTTGGAAAAATACTCTCCACCACGATCAGACCTAAGCCGTTTAATTTTACGATCAAGTTGGTTCTCTGCTTCGGCCTTATAGTTCTTGAAATAAGTTAAAGCTTCATCTTTAGATTTCAGAAGATACACATAACAATATCTAGTGGAGTCATCAATAAGTGTCATGAAGTATTTCTTTCCACCTTTGGTCAATACGCCATTCATCTCACAAAGATCAGAATGTATAAGTTCTAGTGGTGCCAAGTCTCTCGCCTCCGCGGTCTTGTGAGACTTGCGAGGTTGTTTAGCTTGAACACACACTTGACATTTGGAACCTTTAATAGTACTGAATTTCGGAATTAAACTCATATTTGCTAACCGCGTCATGCAACCAAAATTAATATGACAAAGTCGCGAATGCCAAACATCACAATCATTATCGTGGCAAACATTATTAATAACTTTGGTGCAAATATCTGACAAGGATAAGCGGAACAAGCCTCCGCACTCATAGCCTTTACCAATAAATTGTCCATACTTGGAAATTACAACTTTATTAGACTCGAAAACCAACTTAAAACCATCTCGACATAAACGTGAGCCGCTGACGAGATTTTTATTGATGGAGGGCACATGATGAACGTTCTTCAGTCGCACGATCTTCCCCGAAGTAAACTTCAGATCGACCGTACCAACACCACGAACAGTAGCATGTGACCCGTTCCCCATCAGCACGGGGGAAGTCCCTGTGACCTGATAAGAAGAGAACATAGAAGCATCAGCACAAACATGTACATTGGCACCTGTGTCAATTAACCATTCAGGTGAATGACAAACTGAAAGAATAGTGGGAACTATACCGTACCCAGAGTCCTTCATCTCAGTGTCAGCCATGACAACATTGGCGGTCTTGCCGCTGTTCTCCTGCTGCTGCAGCTCATAACGCTTAGGGCACTTTGGAGCCCAATGGGTCAGTTCACCGCAAACGTGACATGATCCCTTTCTCTTCTTGAAGTTGGTAGAGTGCGACGGCTTAAACTTGCCATCGGGCTTGCCTTTACCCTCGGATTTCTTCTTGATATATTTAGGCTTGTTGGGCGGGTAATGTTTCTTCTGTACCACATGAGCAGAAGAACCTACCTCAGCAACCCGAGCACGTGTATCCTTTGCTCTCGCCTTCTCTTCCACATCAAGAGATCCGATGAGGTCCATTACGGAAAACTCCTGTCTCTTGTGTTTTAGAGAAGTAGCAAAGGTGCTCCATGAAGATGGAAGCTTGGCAATAATGCCTCCGGCCACAAACTTGTCCGGTAACATACACTTAAAGTGCTCAAGTTCTTTAGCGAGTGACTGTATCTCGTGAGCCTGTTGAACAACAGAGCGCTCATCAGTCATCCTGTAGTCATAGAATTGCTCCATGACATACAGCTCGCTGCCAGCATCCGAGGCCCCAAATTTGGCCTCGAGTGCAGCCCACATATCCTTGCCGTTATCAAACGACATATACGGATCCACGATGGAATCATCGATAATACCGAGGAGGGCACTTTTAAACATAGTGTCCATATCCTCAAAGGCCTCCAGCTGTGCTGGATTGAGATCGCCCTCAGGCTTGCCCTTGGTGGCCGCATAGCAGCGCAAGGTTTGAAACCATAGCACTGCTCTCGTGCGCCACCTCTTAAAGTCCACGCCCTTGAAAGGGACTGGCCTTGTCGCCGCAATGACAGACGGCGCAGGTGCAAGAAATTGCCTATAATCAGGTTTTTGGATTGTTGAATATATTAGCAATTTAGCACATGATTTAATTCGAAATAGCAGTAGATGAATTGCGACAGTAGCAAATACAGTAATTATGCAAACGTCTAGATCTAGCACAGTAGACAGATTGATACAATCTATTGCAAGTACTAGACATACGAATTGCAGTAACATCTCATACAGATGAAAGAGAGATACGTACGATGGAGCGGTAGCGGCACCGCCGTTGTTGTTGTCCCCAGTGTCGGCCATGTCGTTGATGAAGAGGTTGCCGAGGTCGGGGAAGTCGTCGCCGTCAGCAGTCGCGCGAGTGCGCTCCCCAAAAACCTGATCGCCCCTCTCCCGTACAGGATCACAAGAGGCGGGGTTCCGGAGGCCTGCTGTCCCTTCTCGCGGTGCACGCCGGAAGGAGGGATGGAGAAGACTTGATTGGCGGCGCAGTGCTTTGGAACGGTGGTGCGAAACCATAAGACGAAGTGGCGGCTAGGGTTTACCGTATGCGCGTATTTATATGCGGGCTGGGAGAGACGTGGGCGTAACCCCACGTCTGAGTCGGTCCACGATCCAGAAGGAAACGGAAACGGTTTTGGAATTAACGCGTCCGTTAATTACCAAATTAATGACTCATTAAGTTTTCCCAATCGACAAAATAAACGCTCTCGGCTCGGCTCATTCCCGCAACCCGCGGCGCGTCGTGACGTGTCGTGACGAGGCGAGGCGAGGCGAGGCGGGCGGCGGAGGAGGAGGAGCGCGCGTGTGGCACACCTCTCCTCTTGCCTTACCTACTCATACATGAGCTAGAATGGCTCACCTTATAAGGTGCTCCCACTCTCTCCAAACTAGCAATGTGGGACTAAACTTTAGTCCCACTCACTCCACTTATTATTCATGAATGGGCCATGACAATTTCAGGATTTTAGTGGGCTTAGTGGGCTAGACATGTGAGCCCATATACATAGCCCATACAAAATTCCAACACAAATAAGCATGGAACTAACATGAGGCGGAAAACATATTATTGTTAAAAGAAAAAACAATCATTTCTCATGATTCCTTATACATTTTAGGCTCGTTCAGTTTGAATTTTTTTGATGGGGATTGGCATGGATTGAGCTGGATTAGATCCCATACAAGCCAAAATCCCCTCTAATCCCTTTCAATCCACTCTAATCCGCTTGGGAAGAGGATTAACCGAACAAGCCCTTAAAGTTTAGATGACGAGGATATTGTTGTAGTTTGTTTTTATCAAAGGGGCTTGGCCCCCAACTTCTTTAACGAAGCATATTCAGGCTACAAAGTTATCACATACGTTTCTAGAGCACATTTCACAACATCAAAAGAGAGTGAAAAATTAAAAATGTGCAATGTTGTTGCATCAAAATAGGATATGTTAGTATAATCACCTAACTAACAAAAAGGCATGGGCTTGAGATGGAAGAATACATTTTTTTCGCAGCAGGTAGTTTTTTTTTGAAATGGGAACATAGCCCCGGCCTCTGCATTGTGATGATGCACGCAGCTGATGCTTTTATATTAAAAATAATAACAAAGTCGATTCAAAGTATTACAAATCAATCGTCATCCAAAGAGGAAACTAAGATCAACCACCAAAATGAGAAAAAGAAACTAGAACAACTCATTGAATCTTCTTAGTGTGCAGCCAGCCATCCTGATTGTAGATAGGCTGAATGACCGCCATCAAGCGAGTACATCAAGAATCCATAAGAACCCGCTGCTCCAACGGCAGAAGAAAATCCCACATCTCTATCAAGTATGTGGCCCGGTGAACGACCTGCAGAAAATGAGCACCTATTGATTTCTTAAAAACAACATCGTTCCTACAATTCCAAAGAGCCCACACAAAAGCACAAGTTCCAATTTAAATGTGTGCTTTAGTTTTCTTATCTACCCAATGCAGCCAATTCCCAAACATATGATCAATACTAGTGGGTCGGGCGATGCTAAACGTGAAATGGGGCAGCCTCCAAATATGCTTCGCAAAACTACAAGAAATAAGCAAGTGGTCCACATATTCATCATGGTCGCAAAACACACATTGTTTTGACCCAGACCATCTTCTCTTAACTAAGTTATCCTTAGTTAGGACTACTTTGCGCTGCAGGAACCACAAAAAAACATTGATCTTCAATGGAACTTTCAATTTCCAAAGGTATTTATATAAGAAAGGCGTATCAGTATGCATGATATCAGAATAAATGGACTTCACAGAGAACACACCCGAATCACTAAGACCCCAAACAAAGGTATCATCACCGTGGTTAAGATGAATTCTCATAAGTCTACGGACTAGACGAGAACAAGCATCCCATCGCTCCCCGACCAAGTTCCTTCTAAATCGAATGTTTAGAGGGTTATGTGCCAACACATCTGATACTAACACATTTTTATTCCTCACAATATTAAATAACCCAGTGTATTGAGCTGCCAAGGGGGTATTTCCTAACCAAGTATCTTCCCAAAACCGAGTTAATAACTCATTACCTATCTTAAAAAAACCTCGTTGGAAGAAAACCTTTTTAACAGACATGATCCCTTTCCAAAAGGGGGAATCAGTGGGTTTCACCTCTACTTGAGATAAAGATTTATCAAATAAATATTTGTTATAGAGCAGCTCGTGCCAAACCCCTTTTTCATGTAATAATTTAAAGAGCCATTTTAACAGAAGACATTTGTTCTTGACATCAAGAACCTCTACACCTAATCCTCCCTGATCCTTAGGCCTACAAATAATATTCAATTTACATAGACGGTAGTTCCTCTTGTGCAGATCACTTTGCCAAAAGAACCTACCACGAAAGAAATCCAACCGCTTTCTTACCCCAACAGGTATTGGAAAGAACGAAAGGAGGAACATCGGCAGACTTGTAAGGTATGAATTAATGAGCACTAGTCTGTCTCCATAAGACAAAATCTTCCCAGCCCAAGATCCCAATTTGTTCTCAAAACGGTCCTCCACCGGATTCCATTCCTTATTAAGAAGTTTTCTATAGTGGATAGGGATACCCAGGTATTTCAATGGTAGGGAGCCAATATCACAACCAAATAAAGCCTTGTATTCTTCTTGCCTCTCCACAGCTTTCCCAAAGCAATAAGTTCACTCTTATGAAAATTAATTTTTAATCCAGACAATTGTTGAAACAAAGCAAGAATTAATTTCATATTAGTTGCCTTCACTAAGTCATCCTCAAGAAACAAAATCGTGTCATCTGCATAGTATATTATAGAGATTCCCCCATCCACCAAATGAGGTATCAACGATCCTACTTGCCCATCATCCCTAGCACGTGTGATAAGGATCGCCAACATATTTGCAACGATGTTAAAAAGCACAGGTGAAAGTGGATCTCCTTGACAAAGCCCCTTTAATGTTTGAAAATAATGCCCAATATCATCGTTCACCCGGACCCCCACACTCCCTCCTCTGATAAAACTACTAACCCAATCACACCACTTTGGGTCAAAACCCTTCATTCTAAGGGCCTACGGCACAAAAGACCATTTCACTTTATCATATGCGTTTTCAAAATCAATTTTGAAAATGACACCGTCAAGATTTTTGTTTTCAACTCATGAATAGACTCATGAATAATAACAACTCCTTCTAAAATATTACGTCCCGGAATAAACGCCGATTGAGTCGGTTTGATCACCTTGTACGCAATAGACGAAACACGATTTGTTCCCACTTTGGTAAACATATTGGCTATATTGTTCGATACGCGACACGTCCTCCTTCTTGGGCAGTAGAGTGATTACCCCAAAGTTCAACTTAAAAAGAGGTAATTCACCTTGCTGCAGCTGAAAAACCATAGCCATCAAGTCATTCTTGATAACCTCCCATAAAGTCTGATAGAACTCAGATGGGAACCATCCGGACTGGGAGCCTTATTATGCTCCATTTGAGAAATCGCCTCAGATACCTCCTTTTCAGTGAAGTCTGATATCAGGGCGTTATTCTCTTGAGGGGAAACTTGAGGCATATCCCAATTATAAGATTCAATCATATTAACTAAGCTAATCTCCGGAGCCCCAAATAACTTTCTATAGTACTCGGAGATAAACACTTTCAAATTGTTCTCTCCCACGATAGTCCCCTCATCTTGTTCCAACTGAAAAATACGTTTTTTCCTATGCTTTCCATTAGCAATCAAATGGAAATACCTAGTATTACTACCGCCTTCCTGGACATGCTTAACTTTAGCCCTCTGAGCGCATTTAGACTCTCCATCCCTACGTAATTTAGCCAGACATTCATCTGCATCTTTCTTGGCTTTCCTCTCATCAGAGAATAAAATAGTAGTTTCAGCCTTAATATCAAGTTCATCAATTAGCAATGTTAACTTATGTTTCAATAATTTATATTCGCCGCTAATATTCTTGGCCCAACCTCTCAAAAATTGGCAAAGGTGACAAATTTTAGTTTGCCACCTATCAATTGGCGATGACCCTCCCAACGTGTTCTTCCATTCTCTACTAACCATCTCCACAAACCCCTTCCTTCGCAACCAAGATAACTAAAAAGAAAATCTTGCTTTATTCCCCAAAAGAGCACATTCTCCTGAGTCAATGATAGGAGGTGTGTGATCAGATCCTGATCGAGATAGGGCATGAATAGACACTGTCAGACCCCGGACCCAGAGATATACACATTGTTATGTGCTCCTAGCCATGGACTCACAAGGGCTTCAGGGTTACCAGCCCCGGCCGCAACAAACAACGTCAGGCAGACCAGATTCATCGGCACGTAGTCCGGATCCCCGGTCTACTACTCCTTGTATCCATGCTAGTCATAACCAACTATGCATACCCAAGCGTCCACGAGTCGGATGAAACTGAAGGAACGGGACCAAAGTTATACAGAGCTGCTATGTGTCCAGAAAGTGCAACAACAATCGAGGGTTACTGGGGTTACCTCGCCCCAGGCCGATCAAATCGACAGGCGGGCTCGGACATGGATCATCGGCCCACAACCCCTCGACTGCGACAACTATGCAGGCATAGCCAAAACTGTATAACGATGAGCTCGAAACCAACAACCAATCAAAGCAGTACTCTAAACATGAAGCTTGTATTAAACAGGTGTTACTAGAGTATAGCTTACAAACAGAGGTCACACGACCCAACATTACATCAGACAACGGAAGGCAAATTATGTTGCTAATCAACAAGAACCACAAAGGCCTAAGAGGCCGCAACATAAGGCGACGTCCCAGCCCATAGATTCCAGGCTGCTACCTGGGAACCCCGAACTACTCGTCGATGTCCACGTCGAAACACCACCGAACTGAGGAACTCCACCTGAACCAAGTTGAAGCAAACATGAGTACGGAAGGTACTCAACAAGACTTAGTTAACCTATTATATATCTGCTTCTTTTAGAAAGAGTTATGAAGGTTGTTTTGCGTAAAGCCATCTTTATTTTCCAAGTTGAGGGAGGAATAGCACGTCTCATGGAGTATTTTGAAAACAGATGAGAAAGCTATTCAACTACTGAAATCATCATCTTTTTCATCCACCAACATCATTTCAGCACCTCGTGCTTCAAAGATCACCACATCAAGTTGTTCCGGTAACTCATGCTACAAGGTAACCCCTCTCGGCATCTCCGAGGAGGCATCCTTCATTCGTTATCAGCAAGTTTTAATCATTCCGTTTAAGTTGTCTATGATCACAAAATCCGTCACCAAGTCGTCCTTAACCGCGGACACGGCTTTTCGAAAAGATTTAACCCTGCAGGGGTGTACAACTTTAACCACACGTGCCAACCAACTCTTAATGCTAGACATTAGCACTATTCCGGGAAGTGCCGGCAGATGGAGGTTGACCACGACCTTTCCCTTGCTTCGCCTATTCCATGAGTCGCTCCGAGTAGAGATGGACCGCCAATAGGGAGTGGCCATCTCCTGCCGGGTCTCTATCGTTGTGCGCAATGCTCGACGGTTACCTACCCGCAGAGCGCCGATACACCACCACGTCCTAGTTTTGAAAACGTTTTGATATCCCCGCAAATCCAAATGGAAAGCCCAAACTAGGCAACTCATGGAACAAACTAGGCCAGTTGAGACCGAGGGGAATCCAATTCCCCGTGTGGATGCACGCTCAGTCTTGGCTCGAAGACGAGAACTTGCTCCTAGGGGCATGAACGAGACAACCACCACAGACCCTCTGTGGTCTCGTCATCCACACCTTTAAATCATGTTAATCAAATATCTCTTTAACTTACCACTACTTCCTGCCATACTAGATTATTTCGTAACTCTGATTCATCAACCGGATGGAGCAGAGGTAACAGGCATGTATGACTAAGCATGGCATATTTGAGGCTCTGGCGATACACACAAACAAATCCTATGTCTGCTAGGAGCATTGAATCATGGTATCTGGGTTATGCAAATAAATGGGATAACTCTATCTATTGACTCAAGATACATTGGAACCGAATGCATTTGTACGAGAATGAAAAGTATTTCGAAATCATATATAGGCAGATAAGAGGTTATGCTTGCCTTGCTTCAAGAAAACCAGAGGAAGTCTTCAGGAATAAGTGCTTGACTTGTCGGTTAGGATCAAGTATTCGTCATGGAATTGTTGGCCTTCTCTTCGGAGTCACGTTCTACCGGGGGGGGAACAAACACCGAAATAAGAAAAACAACAATCAAACATGGCATCGATGCAATGCGCAATATGTATGCATGAGCAAGTTAATGCACTGAAATAAATCCCTAAACATGTTCGTTGGGTTGCTAGGGTTCGTATGTCAGTTATGCATTTTTACTGAAATTTGCCCGAAATGGACCCCGGAGGGCAATTCGGGTGATTAAGGAAATGAGTGCAATTTTAATTGCTCAACTAGGTTTAAAAACATCATAAACAGATTGCATTTGTCATTTTGAGAAAATTGGTATATAACCCTTAATTTTCTAATTTTATTGAATAAAAACTTATTTTCTATTTTTAAATGATTAAACAATATTAAATAATGTTCAAAAAATGAAGTGTGTCAAACATGTATGAAAGTGACATTTTTGGGTTCCAATTAATTTTCTGAACATTTTGATATCTTGAACACATTTTTCTGATTAATATTTTAAAAGATATTCATTAGTAAAGATTAAGGCATTTTCTGTAATTTAACACACAGTGGGGCCCACCGGTCATAATTCTTTTATTAAGCATTTTCATTAAAAAGCATTTGAACCTGACAGGGTGGGCCCGCGGCGACGTCACGCTGACGTCATGATGACGCCAGCAACTGGCCGGAGACCCACGGTTGCGGACGCCGGCGGCGAACCACCGCACCAGCGGGAGCGCGAACGGGCGCGCTGGAACCAGGGCCTCACGAGGAACCTTCTAGGGGTGACGCCGCCCCCTAGAGGTCGCCGGAGCCGCGCCAGCGAGCACCGAACACGGCGGCGGCCACGGAGCACCATGACGGGGACGCATCCGAGGGGAAGGAGGGCAACGGAGAGCACCTCCGTGCTCCACAGCCTTCCACGAACACGAAGGGGAGCTCGGGGACCCCGGAGGAGGCTCGACGGCGCCGGATTCAAAGGGAAACACGGCGGCCGGAGTCGGAAGGGAACAGCCCGATTCCGGTGTATGAGGTCATCCCGACAACCGATACTCGACGGGGAGGTGGAGGAGTACACGGTGATTCCGGGGGTGGGCTTAGTTTGGCCCGAGGTGGCCGGGGAGGGAAGCAATCGGCGGCGGCCGGAGAGGGCAGAAGATTAGGGTTTGGTTGCGTTGGGGGGACAGAGGAAGAGGAAGGTGTCCGAGGGAGGGTGTTCTGCGGGGGAGCGAGAGATCTGGACGCCTCGCCAGCGCCCTAATCCCCACAGGAAGAGGTAGCAGGAGGTGGTAGCGCGCCGCCCTCGACTTCCATCCTTCTGGCGGAAGGTTGAAGAAAGAGAAACAAAAACAAATTTTCCGAAACCCCCTGGAATTTTGGGAAATTACAACAAGGTCCTTCTCGCTTTAAAACAGGACCGAAAACAGGGGTTTTGGGGGCCTTTTTGTAAACAGAAAAATTGACAAAAATAGTTTTTGAAAACCTTATGAAATTTGCAAGCTCACCATATCTTTGTTTTCCAAAATTGAAGTTGTTTTTAAAACAAAAATTGGGTGATCACTTTAAGTGATTTTTGAGCAAGTTTTATTTAAAAATCAAATCAAAACTTGGTCCAAATTTTTCATGCATGCTATGCCATGAACACGACACCACAACCCTTTGTTAGTAAAACAGGGATGTTACAAATCTACCCCCCTTACAAGAATCTCGTCCCGAGATTCCTGAAGGAGAAGAAAGAAGGAACACCGGTTTTGTAAGATCTTCTCGAACCTTGTGATTCTCTTCGTGAAGAGTTTGATCCGTAGCATCTTGAAGTGTTGAACGGATACACTTTAGGTAAGAGGGAAACTCTTAGGAAATGATCTTCACGAAGATCGAGTATCTCATGGCTAACTCATGATAGGAATGTTTATAAGGAACTTTTGGAGTTAACGTGCATGAAACACATCAAGGTAACGGAGAAAAATAGGAGAAGTTTTCAAGTTTGTGGACGATGGTTCTTGAAAGGGTTTAGAATGTGAGCTTTGCACAAGACTTTAAATCCTTTTGAAAAGAAAGGTTGAACAACTTTTGACATCGAGTTTTCTTCAAGCAGAATACCAAGATGGAGAGAATGGTCTTGGATACCAAAACATAATATCCACAGACGAGGGAAAACACGAGAAAACACTGTAATCGTGCGTCGGAGAAAACTTGATATAAGATCATGTTCACTCTTCGGAGTGGACACAGAAGAGAAAGGAACTTTCATTCCATCAAATTTGTGTAGAACTTTGTCAAAGATCGGAATGTTACTTCACGGCAGTATATGAGTAACCAAAAGATGTTGGAACACCGTAATTGGGGAGGAATTCTTGGTCACACCATAAGGCTGGTTAACCAACGAGGATTGAAACACCGGAAGGAATAGGGAATCTCTTTCCTATTGTGGATTTGACGTAGCAATACGTTTACCACAGAGTTAGGATCCCATGGCTGGAGTGACTGACAAATTCACACAATGTGTCAGATGAACAGAACTTCAAGTACAAACAACTTGAAAAGGGAACTGATCAAAGGAGATTACCAAGCACCACGAGATGTTTTTCACGATGAATTTGTTTCTATTGGAACAAAGATCTTGGAGGCTCAACGGAGAGGTATTGGAAAGATCGGCTTCCAAGTTATCCTTGATGTTCTAGATACAGACAACAGGCTCACGACAAGCCTTCTGTAGGTCATCAAGTGAAAGTGAAACTCCGGTTCTAAAAGAACGGTGAAGAAAACTTGTTAGAATAAGCAACACAAGATTCCTCGCGGGGAGTGGTTGTTCTTACGGATGCAAAGGGATATGACATAAGGCCTTCCGGCTAGTTGTGTCAACCACTACATCAACCATGCCGGATTTTGAGAAGGCCTGATTCAATACCCTTGAGGAAAACACCAACCATCGTTACTGCTTGAGATTCAGCTCTGGTTAGCGAGTTGATAACTCAGACTCGGTAGGTTTGAGCGAAGAGATTGCACCAGTTACAATTGAGATACCTTTACTGGATTCTCAAGGTATGGACTACAATGTCACACTCAACAAGATGAGCGAGATTGCAAAACTCATGTATTAGCAACTTGCGAAAGACGGTTGCACCTACATGAACTACTTGCCAAAATAATACATCGGAGTTCTGGTTGGGAAGATGACAAAAAAGATAACGAAGTTCTTAAACTTCTTCTCTTTCACAGATAATCAGTCAGTGGCTTGGTGTGGATGTAAACTTCTGGAAGAAATGGAGGTAACAACCTATCATCTCAAGAATAGTCCACACATACAAAACCGACTAGGGATTATTCCCGAGGGAACAAGAGAACTCTACTCGCGTCCATGGCGACAACTTTCACCGTAAGCACATGAACCAAAGTAAGTCACTTTGAACATCCAGAACACAGCTTCGTGATGACACCAAGATGGTTCTCAAAAAGTTTCCAACGTTAATGCCAACTGTTCAACATGAACCTCTTGCAACTTGGGGAGATAGGAATGTCATCGATGGGCTCGACAACATACTTATCAAAACACTCAAGGAAAAGGGTCTCATATGATACATGAACAAGGCAAAAGATTGGTCAGGTTAAAGGACATGAAGGTGTACTCGGGCAGAACACCATGAGTGAAACACCACCAAGACAGTCCTTGGAGCTGAACTTGATTTGACGATAGCCCAAATCAAACCAAGGGTGGAATGATAGCATGTCCACTGAAGGGATACTATCATGCTTGAACACAGAAGAAACTAGACATCCCTTAACGGAGGACGAAGTTAGGAAGAGCTTTTGTCTTTCAACTCTCCAATTTGTTGTTTAAGCTCCACCAACTAGTCCAGGGTATCCAGCAAGGTTTCTTGGAGAAAAGAGTATTTCAAATTACCCATTGTTTAGACATCACGGTCAGATAACCACTTAGTGACACTTCTAGAAAGACAACCAGAATATCACAACCTACCGGTATGTCTCAGAGTTTGAAAGGAATCTTGCTTGTCAAAGCAACTGATATGGTCTTGAGAGCTTTGGTGTGAACCTAACTCTTTGACCAGGAATGTGCACCAGAATGAACAGATTTGGTAACACAGTCAACTTTAAGAAGATGCTGGGTGACCAGTAGTGCTAAGAAGGGTACAGATGTTTCCTAGATTTTTCGAAGCAATACAAATTGCTAGGAATATCTGATACACATGTCGAAGAAACAACCCATCATTCTCAAGCATTCAAACTTGGAGGAAGGGGAGTGAAGACATGTATGAGCATCACTTCATCAATAAGACCATGAAGCTCAACACGGCCTCTTGATACGAAAGAGTGTGATACTCGAAGGTGGAACAAAATAGAAGCTTATGAAACTTCTCTAATCCGCGAATTACAAAACTTTGACCTGGTACTAGAGATGAACGAGGTACTGGAGTTTGTTTCTCCTGACATTCCAAGGTGGAAAGTTCTGACGGAATACCAGAGCAAATGTATTGGAAGAATACAACACACATATGCAACTTGGTTTCAAAACAACAGATTTAGATTTAAGAGCAACTGGAAGATAGGAACATGCTCCGGAGGATCCAGAGGCCATGGGGAGTGCACAGGGGATACTCTTTTGTAAAACCCATGCTAGAAGATCGATATAGCTGAGGTAAAAACGAAGATGTGGATTTCTGGATGATCACTCTTGTTGTGATCCCTTCTTGATGACAAGGGAAAACCTACGGCTATTGGAGTTGAAACTACCTAGCCATCCCGAGGTAGAAGATATTCCTCAGGACCCAAAGAAACAGAACTTGGGTTAAAGGTCAGCATCTTGTACTGATGGCATGAGCATCACATGGTTATGACCACATGATTCAACCCACCACAACTCAGCACATTCCGGGACCTTCGGTTCAAGTCCAAGGGTTAAAAACACGACGAAAGGAGTAACTACTATATGAGTGCCACAAAGGACACTACAATTAGCAATCACGAGGTATCTTTCAAAAGACAAACATAGCTCCGGAATGATTTGGGCAGAGGATAACGGATACATTCGAGATAGAAAGCAGATCTCGAGGTTCAAGATTTAGAGCTTTGAAACATGTAGGAATGTGGAATCCGGACAACTCTGAGAGCTTAGGATGGGAAGGAAATCTCCCAGTTTAAGAGATAACGGAACACAGAACACACACGACTCTAGCAACTCATAACTAGGTCAACTTGGTTAAAAGACGTCCTTGCCAGAAAAGGCACCTAGATTTTCAATGACTAGAAGCGATAGCTAAACCTTTTCAAATCAAAACAGATAAGGTGACCCAGAGTTAGAGCGATACCAGATAAGGAGTAAAAAGAATCCTAAGAAGGTTTTCACAATCCTTTTGAAGTTTTCAAATAGTTTTCACAGACAATAGACTCGACATCGACCAAGCAATAAGGTTTTCCTACAGGCAGTCCTGCTCTGATACCAAGACTTGTCAGACCCCGGACCCAGAGATATACACATTGTTATGTGCTCCTAGCCATGGACTCACAAGGGCTTCAGGGTTACCAGCCCCGGCCGCAACAAACAACGGCAGGCAGACCGGATTCATCGGCACGTAGTCCGGATCCCCGGTCTACTACTCCTTGTATCCATGCTAGTCATAACCAACTATGCATACCCAAGCGTCCACGAGTCGGATGAAACTGAAGGAACGGGACCAAAGTTATACAGAGCTGCTATGTGTCCAGAAAGTGCAACAACAATCGAGGGTTAATGGGGTTACCTCGCCCCAGGCCGATCAAATCGACAGGCGGGCTCGGACATGGATCATCGGCCCACAACCCCTCGACTGCGACAACTATGCAGGCATAGCCAAAACGGTATAACGATGAGCTCGAAACCAACAACCGATCAAAGCAGTACTCTAAACATGAAGCTTGTATTAAACAGGTGTTACTAGAGTATAGCTTACAAACAGAGGTCACACGACCCAACATTACATCAGACAACGGAAGGCAAATTATGTTGCTAATCAACAAGAACCAGAAAGGCCTAAGAGGCCGCAACATAAGGCGACGTCCCAGCCCATAGATTCCAGGCTGCTACCTGGGAACCCCGAACTACTCGTCGATGTCCACGTCGAAACACCACCGAACTGAGGAACTCCACCTGAACCAAGTTGAAGCAAACATGAGTACGGAAGGTACTCAACAAGACTTAGTTAACCTATTATATATTTGTTTCTTTTAGAAAGAGTTATGAAGGTTGTTTTGCGTAAAGCCATCTTTATTTTCCAAGTTGAGGGAGGAATAGCACGTCTCATGGAGTATTTTGAAAACAGATGAGAAAGCTATTCAACTACTGAAATCATCATCTTTTTCATCCACCAACATCATTTCAGCACCTCGTGCTTCAAAGATCACCACATCAAGTTGTTCCGGTAACTCATGCTACAAGGTAACCCCTCTCGGCATCTCCGAGGAGGCATCCTTCATTCGTTATCAGCAAGTTTTAATCATTCCGTTTAAGTTGTCTATGATCACAAAATCCGTCACCAAGTCGTCCTTAACCGCGGACATGGCTTTTCGAAAAGATTTAACCCTGCAGGGGTGTACAACTTTAACCACACGTGCCAACCAACTCTTAATGCCAGACATTAGCACTATTCCGGGAAGTGCCGGCAGATGGAGGTTGACCACGACCTTTCCCTTGCTTCGCCTATTCCATGAGTCGCTCCGAGTAGAGATGGACCGCCAATAGGGAGTGGCCATCTCCTGCCGGGTCTCTATCGTTGTGCGCAATGCTCGACGGTTACCTACCCGCAGAGCGCCGATACACCACCACGTCCTAGTTTTGAAAACGTTTTGATATCCCCGCAAATCCAAATGGAAAGCCCGAACTAGGCAACTCATGGAACAAACTAGGCCAGTTGAGACCGAGGGGAATCCAATTCCCCGTGTGGATGCACGCTCAGTCTTGGCTCGAAGACGAGAACTTGCTCCTAGGGGCATGAACAAGACAACCACCACAGACCCTCTGTGGTCTCGTCATCCACACCTTTAAATCATGTTAATCAAATATCTCTTTAACTTACCACTACTTCCTGCCATACTAGATTATTTCGTAACTCTGATTCATCAACCGGATGGAGCAGAGGTAACAGGCATGTATGACTAAGCATGGCATATTTGAGGCTCTGGCGATACACACAAACAAATCCTATGTCTGCTAGGAGCATTGAATCATGGTATCTGGGTTATGCAAATAAATGGGATAACTCTATCTATTGACTCAAGATACATTGGAACCGAATGCATTTATACGAGAATGAAAAGTCTTTCGAAATCATATATAGGAAGATAAGAGGTTATGCTTGCCTTGCTTCAAGAAAACCAGAGGAAGTCTTCAGGAATAAGTGCTTGACTTGTCGGTTAGGATCAAGTATTCGTCATGGAATTGTTGGCCTTCTCTTCGGAGTCACGTTCTACCGGGGGGGAACAAACACCGAAATAAGAAAAACAACAATCAAACATGGCATCGATGCGATGCGCAATATGTATGCATGAGCAAGTTAATGCACTGAAATAAATCCCTAAACATGTTCGTTGGGTTGCTAGGGTTCGTATGTCAGTTATGCATTTTTACTGAAATTTGCCCGAAATGGACCCCGGAGGGCAATTCGGGTGATTAAGGAAATGAGTGCAATTTTAATTGCTCAACTAGGTTTAAAAACATCATAAACAGATTGCATTTGTCATTTTGAGCAAATTGGTATATAACCCTTAATTTTCTAATTTTATTGAATAAAAACTTATTTTCTATTTTTAAATGATTAGACAATATTAAATAATGTTCAAAAAATGAAGTGTGTCAAACATGTATGAAAGTGACATTTTTGGGTTCCAATTAATTTTCTGAACATTTTGATATCTTGAACACATTTTTCTGATTAATATTTTAAAAGATATTCATTAGTAAAGATTAAGGCATTTTCTGTAATTTAACACACAGTGGGGCCCACCGGTCATAATTCTTTTATTAAGCATTTTCATTAAAAAGCATTTGAACCTGACAGGGTGGGCCCGCGGCGACGTCACGCTGACGTCATGATGACGCCAGCAACTGGCCGGAGACCCACGGTTGCGGACGCCGGCGGCGAACCACCGCACCAGCGGGAGCGCGAACGGGCGCGCTGGAACCAGGGCCTCACGAGGAACCTTCTAGGGGTGACGCCGCCCCCTAGAGGTCGCCGGAGCCGCGCCGGCGAGCACCGAACACGGTGGCGGCCACGGAGCACCATGACGGGGACGCATCCGAGGGGAAGGAGGGCAACGGAGAGCACCTCCGTGCTCCACAGCCTTCCACGAACGCGAAGGGGAGCTCGGGGACCCCGGAGGAGGCTCGACGGCGCCGGATTCAAAGGGAAACACGGCGGCCGGAGTCGGAAGGGAACAGCCCGATTCCGGTGTATGAGGTCATCCCGACAACCGATACTCGACGGGGAGGTGGAGGAGTACACGGTGATTCCGGGGGTGGGCTTAGTTTGGCCCGAGGTGGCCGGGGAGGGAAGCAATCGGCGGCGGCCGGAGAGGGCAGAAGATTAGGGTTTGGTTGCGTTGGGGGGACAGAGGAAGAGGAAGGTGTCCGAGGGAGGGTGTTCTGCGGGGGAGCGAGAGATCTGGACGCCTCCCCAGCGTCCTAATCCCCACGGGAAGAGGTAGCAGGAGGTGGCAGCGCGCCGCTCTCGACTTCCATCCTTCTGGCGGAAGGTTGAAGAAAGAGAAACAAAAACAAATTTTCCGAAACCCCCTGGAATTTTGGGAAATTACAACAAGGTCCTTCTCGCTTTAAAACAGGACCGAAAACAGGGGTTTTGGGGGCCTTTTTGTAAACAGAAAAATTGACAAAAATAGTTTTTGAAAACCTTATGAAATTTGCAAGCTCACCATATCTTTGTTTTCCAAAATTGAAGTTGTTTTTAAAACAAAAATTGGGTGATCACTTTAAGTGATTTTTGAGCAAGTTTTATTTAAAAATCAAATCAAAACTTGGTCCAAATTTTTCATGCATGCTATGCCATGAACACGACACCACAACCCTTTGTTAGTAAAACAGGGATGTTACAGACACCAGTGGGAATTTTTGTTCCCAATCCACACTAGCAAGAAAACGATCTAGGTTTTCAAAAGTCGGTACTGGCCTCCTACTAACCCAGGTGAATTGTCTACCCGAAAGTTCCAATTCCTTGAGATCAAGAATCTCTATTATCGCATTAAAAATAAAGGGCCAACGTGCATTTAAGTTATTTTTTTTTCTCTTCTTGCCTACGTAGATATTGAAATCACCCTACCAATAAAGGGGTATCAACATTCTCACACACATGCACAAGTTCTGGCAAAAAATCAGGTTTCATAGCATTTTGAGCTGCCCCATAAGCAATTACAAGAGACCAAATAAAACCATCAGCACGAAGCTTAAACTTAAACTTGATACATAAATCCCCACATACAAAATCCTGTACCAAGATAGTTTGTCTATTGAAACCAACTAGAATAGCCCCGAACGGCCATGAGGTGGTAGACAATACCACACAAGATCCCTACCGCTAGCCAAGTGAGTCAGAAAATGGGACGCAAAATCCGTTCTCCCTATCTCAATAATAGCAATAAAATCTAGTTGTTTCTCTACAATAGTATCCTTTGCAAAAAAGATGTTTTACAGAATCTTCAAGCCCATCACTATTTCATAACATCCCTATCATTTTGATACAATTCTTAATTTTTCAAGCCTAGCACTTTTTCTTTTAGCAGAAAGGTCAATGCCTTTGTTCTTTTTACCCCCGGTTTTGATGCCCACAATCTGAGGATCAGGAATTAAACTATCCAGAGGACCACCATCCTCCTCCTCAGCAAGGTCTTCTGATAAAGAGGATGCCTTTCTAATAGTCATGTTACTAAGATCAACATCCAGAGGACCACCATCCTCACAGGTAGCGAGAACTAGGCTGTAGCCTAGTGGCAAGGAGAGTAGTGACAAACCCCTGCGCCCAGAGTTCGAATCCCATCGGGAGCGAATTTCTGGTGCCTCACCCGGGTGGGCTTCTTTCTACCAAAGAAATGTCCTGGGTGCTAGTGCCCAAGGATCTAAAAAAAAACATAGTGAGCTTCCTCACACTTAGTAGCACCTAGAGTGAGTGGAGGACATAGGAACATCATCTCTTAAATCATTGGCAAGTAGTATAATCACCTAACTAACAGAAGGACATGGGCTTGAGATCTTCAACATGAGATAGTTGGCAACATGAGTAGTATATAATCACCTAACTAAGCAGCTTGTCCGCAACATTGCTGGACATAGGAAGATGACTGGTGATGCAGGTACGTTGCCGATCTGAGAGTCTTGTGCAGTTAACAGTCTTATTGTGCCAATCTACACGGAGCATACAGCGTGGCTTTGTTGGAAAGCAGCTCTTCACGCCCCGGACTAAGCTTCCCAGTGCAAAGTAGACGACATTGTCTTCCTGTGCGCTAAGGAAGGGGTACATCGGTGCCATATCCGGTGGCACGAAATCCCCTTGGAACTCCACCCCCTCCCACAGGCTCGCAAGCTCGAGCTCGTATTCTACAGCCCAGCTCAAATCTTCCGTCAGCCGCCATACCCTCACCTTGCAGTCCTCGAGATCGACCTGCTCAAGGTAGCCGTCAATGGAGTCCCCAACGGGTGCCACGGCTCGGAAGGCTCTCGCGTCTGTTATATCATCTCTGCAGCCTGAGTACTTTTCGCACCCCACGGGTAGGTCAAGGGAGCGGATGTCCACGCAACCGACGTCGTCGGAGAGTACATCGCTGCAGTCACAGTACAGGCCGCCGGGCAGGAGATCCATCCAGTAACCACGGCCACGGAACGAGAACACCTCTTTGGCGACGAACTGGGTTCTATCATGGAGCATGTGGTCGGGGAAGTTGGCCTTCTTTGTCGTCTGCCACGGCGAGGTGGACGAGGACTGCGCTAAGAAGAGGACGTCCTGCCCTCTCACCGTACCCGGGAAGACCAGGACGTACGACTTGTCGTCGTCATGGCGGCGCGCGACGAGAACATAAGCCGAACGGACACGACGGGGGGTGTCGGGCCAAGTGGGGATCATGCGGAGCGACCTGTCGATCGCGTGGTAGATGAGAAAAACCTCGCAGGGATAGATTTTAAGAAAGGCCGACGCGATCAGAATCAGGTTCTTGTCGACGGCATGGACACAGGAGTACTCGTCGCCTCCCTAGAGGGTCACAAAGGACAGATCTGTCGCGCCGGCGAGCTCTGCTTCTAGCTCCAGTCCCCGCACCACCGAATCGGCGTCGTCGTGCGAGCTGAACCCGAACGCTAGCTTGTCTCCGGAGGTGAGTGTACGCCCCTGGTTATTCGCTGTATCTTCGTCGGTGGGGATATGGACGCGGCGGTCCAGTAGGACGAGGCAGGACGAGGGAGGAGGCATCGCTGATGTTGGTCTGCGGATCTCCTCTAGTTTGAAGACGAGGGAGGAGACGACGGTGGCGGTCGGGATATACTCCCTCCCTCCACGATTAAACAGTGTCCGATTCAATTTTGATAATCTATTCTGACAGTGTCCGGTAGTTTCCTTTACGTCCATCATTGGTGCGTGCCGCCAAAGCGCTCCAGTTTGTCTTGTCCCGATCGAGATCACTCGTCTGGTACGATCCCAGAATTATCGGGGGAAATAACACGCTTGCAGACAGACCCTGCAAGACAGGGGGACGTGTCCCTGTTAGTGATATTGCTCGAGGTCGTTTGGTAGCCATCCAGTCGGCTAAATCATGCAATTCATTTGTGATTTCATATCCGTCATGAAATTGGACACGACATTTTATTTTAAGTTCTAGCAATCTATTGTATGTTTTTTCATACTATTCCTAACCGTATCATTTCGCATGCCAAATTTCTTTTCTTTTTCCTTGAGGATATATTGAAGTAAAAGCTAGACATCTCAAATGGTTGCTAGCCTACTTTGAAGCAATGTTAGGATTAAGGATTAATTTTCATAAGGCTGACCTAATGACTATGAATTTGACTCGAGAACTTACAGAAGTTATGTTGGAATTCATTATTGTAAGCTTGGGTCCTTCCCTTTTAGCTATTCGTCTCATCTTCTCTCAATACCTAGCTAGCTAGCTCTGATATTCTCGATAGCTCTCATCCTGCATCGCAAAGAAATGTGGGTTGATGTCAGAATTCTCACGGGTATAGTAGATGAAGTTCTCCTCTTCATGTAGATAGAACTTGAACTTTGTATGTGCTCTCATCTTTATGTCGTCTATAAATTTTCTTTAAGCAGCGCCGTCGTAATATTCCGGTCTGTCTCATTGGTGACGAAAACCTTGTCACTCAGGTCTGGCCTTACAGATTGACCAAGATAACCTCAAATGTCTGATGGCTAGTAATTGGAATGTTGACGTGATGCATGAAGTTACGTCTAGCACTGCATGGGATGGTCCGAGAAATATATCAATTATACATAGCAAAGGAACACATTACATTTAAACAGTAATAATTGACACGAAAATGCCTCATCAAAAAGTGCATATCATGAACTTTGAAGCGTTGGAACTAAAGGAACGAGAGAAATATGCAACCAATGGTATTGTACATACCGCTGAAAATTAAGAAACACTTGATACACATCGGAGCATTTCTTAAGCAAATAAATCCAAGTAAACTTACTAAAATCATCGATGAAACTTACATAATATAAGCATGTTTGCTAGCAGAAGGAGAAGCATGCCCCCATACATCATAGAAAACATGTTCCAAAGGAACAGTGGAGACACTGGTGGAGAGGCTATAAGGTAATTGATGACTCTTTGCTAGTCGACATGAATCACATTTGTAAGGATTTATTTCTAGAGTGTAAGAGAGATTATTCCTCGTAAGAATTTGTTGAACAATAAACGAACATGGATGTCCTAAGCGACGATGCCATGTAGATGAAGCAGGCTTGATGGTGACAAGAGCATGCTTGGAAGACCCTGATACGTCCATTTTGCATCACTATTTTATATCATAATTTTCTGTTATTCATCGATATATTTCATGTTATGATGCATCTCTTATGTTATTTTATCTTATTTTGCATGTTTATATAATTTTAGGAGAATAAACACCGGGACCAGAAATCTGATGGAAAAAGCGCCGTCGAGATACCATATTTCAGAAGATTATAAGAAGAAGGGGGACATCCGGGGGTTCCAAAAAGTTCAGAGGAGGAACTCAGCCAGAAGGGGAGCCAGATGGGGGACACCAGGCGCCCACACCTAGGGCTGACGCGCCCTCCCCCTGGCCGCGCCACCTAGGGGTGTGGCCACGCTGGCCCGTCTCTGGGGTCATCTTTGGCGTGCTTGACCCCCAGGAAACCCTAAGCCTCATTCCATCCCCAAAGAATTATTCCACCGCCGCCTCGGAGCGGAAAACACCCGAGGGAGAAAAGCTCTTTAGCAGGAAGAAATCTGCCGGGGAAATTCCTCCCCGGAGAGGGGAAATAACTGTCGTCGTCACTGTCATCACTCCGGGCATCATCAAGATCGTCATCATCATCATCATCACCACCAGCACCATCACCCTCATCATCCTCCTTCGTCCCGCTATAACAATTAGGGGCCTCTATCGTTGTTTTGCATTTGATCTCTCTCCCGGTGTGGATTACTTGTTAGTAGTTGATGCTTGTGAGATTTATCGGTGTTTACACTTTATGACCAGATTGTTATCATCCATTATATCACCTCTAATCATGATCCATATGATGTGTTGTGAGTAGTTCGTGTTGTTCTTGAGGACATCGGACAAGTCAAGTTGTTAGTAGTGAAGTAATGTTGAATAATAATTAATGTTTGATATTTAAGTTGTGGTGTTATTCTCTAGTGGTGTTATGTGAACGTCGACTACAGGATACTTCACCATTTATGGGCCTAGGGGAATGCATTGTGTATTTGGATATTAATTGTGGGGTTGCCAGAGTGACAGAAACCTAAACCCCCTTTAGGAAACCATTACACGAGGGAGCGTAGGATCCCGGAGTATAAAGCTGTGGTTAGATTTATTTCTTAATTACTTTCTTGTAGTTGCGGATGCTTGCAAAGGGTATAATCACAAGTATGTATTAGTCTTGGATGGGACGGTACATTAGTATAGGTTCACCCAAACAACACTTATCAAAACACCAAAATTATTCAGCTGCATGGAACAAAAGCACTTGACAGAAACCTCCATGTGTGTCCTCGAGAACGTTTGTTAATCATAAGTAAACTCACCGGCTTGTCCTTTGCTGAAGGAAGGATTGGGCCACTTGCTTCAATTATTATTGCTGTATTTTATTTACTCACACTTTATTTATCTCCCATATCAAAAACCACTACAAATCTATTTTCCATTATTTACAGTTATTCCTTCATCGAAACCTCTTGTCAACACCTTCTGCTCCTCGTTGGGTTCGACACTCTTATTTATCGAAAGTACTACGATACACGCCCTATACTTGTGGGTCATCAAGAATATTTTCTGGCGCCGTTGCCGGGGAGTGAAGCGCTATTGGAAAGTGGAATTGATAAAGGAAGCTTCTACTGTAAGTGTTGTTTTTATTACTGTCTACTGCTTTATTACGCTATGTTTGGAACTACTCTTGAGTCCTTATTTGCGGGCACTGCTGCCACTTCTAGGGTAATAAGTGACCCACCGCCTGATGATTTGGATCCTTATAAAGATTGTTAAATATGTTATGGATAACTGATATTTAGGTGATGGAAATGTCCATCCTGGTGATCGTTTGCTCTTTTTACATGAATTACGCGAGTTGTTCAAGTGTGAAGGTATTATGATGAGCCAAGTGAATAGGAAATTATTCTCTGTATCATTGACAGGCCAAGCCTCTGAATGGTTCAAACTGCTGAAAAATAGCCATACTATTGAATGGGAGGAAATTGTACCTCTCTTTTATTCTAAATTCTATCCTCCAAGTGAAATCCATAGAGATCAGAATTATATATAATTTTTGGCCTCGTGACGGAGAGAGTATTGCCCAAGCATGGGGATATTGAAGTTACTAATGCTCAAATGCCCCATTCATGAGCTCCCTAGTAATATTGTTATTAATAATTTCTATGCAAGCTTCCTCTTCATGATAAGGATTTATTGGATGCTTCTTGTTCTGGATCATTTACACATATGAAGGATAAAGCTAAATGGGATCTTCTTGACCGTATTCAAGAAAACACTGAAGCATGGGAGAATGACAAAGGTAGAAAGTCAGGTATAAATTATGACTATGAATGCATTAAAACCTTTATGTCATCTGAGGATTTTCATAATGTTAGTGTTCTTTATGGTCTTGATTCTCAAGTTGCTGCAAACTTATATAAGGATTTTTCTTCTTACATTTATATTCCTAAAAAGGAATGGGATAAGTACCATGCACCTTATAAAGATACTATTAATTTTGTTCCTGCTAAAGATATAGAGGTTCATATTGTTGATTCTATTGTGCCTGAACCTTATATTGAGAAAATGCCTTTCCTTGCTAAGGTAAAAGAACACTCTATGTTAGCTAGTGTGATTAATAAAAGTGCAAAGAAACTTGTAGAACTTGAGGAACAAATAACTGTAGAACCTACAGTAGAAATAGTAAAGGACCTTGTTTCTCAAAATGTAGAAGAGGGACACATTATATTTTGTGAAGATGCTTATAATATTGTATCTCATCCTAGTAAATCTAGGAAACCTAGTGTTCCTGTGCTATCTGTGTCGGGGGGTTACCCCCGAGTAGGGTAAAGGCAAGTGGTAAAGACGTCTTACGGAAGAGAGGTTTGGTCGAGTAGCCGACTACCCGGTACCCGCTACCCGGTCGACTGCTACTCGGTCTCACCTCAAGATGACCAGAAGGAGATATCAATCAAGTTCTGTCCTTTCGGGTAGAAGAGTTGGCCCGAGTACAATTGGCGGGAACAATTGGCGGGAACCTACTCGGGCCAGAAAGTCAAAGGAGCCGTTCTGACACAGGATCCCGCGTATCCTGGGTCCGTACTTGGCGGCATTCGAACTACTGTTCATCTGGGACCGGCCTGCCTGACAGTGACAGCATGGAAGCAGGCCGTGGCAGGATAAGGGGGGCCTACTCTGTGCTTAGGTACAGTGATACCAGTCTGTCCCCTAGTTTTGCCCAACGACTTTCCAGATGAAGCCAAGGTTAGGAACCAAAGCTGTCAGCGGGAACCCGGAAGAAGGACGATGTGCACATTATGTCGACACTTGTCCATGTTTGGACGTATCCGGCTGGGCACCAGGTATATAAGGTGCCCCGCCGCCTCCTGCGTGAGGATCGAACACATCGCATACTGGGTCACGCATAAACCCTAGAAACCCTAAGTCTTTGACCTAGTTCCATTCGGGGAGAGGAGAGCGGCTACTCGGTAGCGATATCACTTGTACTGTGGCTACTCGGAGAGACATCATAATACATACAGGAAGGCAGGAGTAGGGGTTTTACCTCCTCACGAGGGCCCTGAACCTGGGTAGATCGTGTTGTTTGCGGTGTATTGTTCTTACCTCACGCGGCTACTCGTCGCGTGATCCCTCCCCGAGCACCTCCAGCGTCCTTCGTCCCCACATCTTTAGCCATCCCATGGCATCTGCCGTGACACCACCACGACAGTTGGCGCCCACCGTGGGGCAACCAGCGGCGCTGGCTGGAGTTTCTGTTCGGACGGGATCTTCTTCAGCGGAGCGCGTGGTCTGTGGCCTTGTCCACAGATTCGGCTCCTTCGACTTCGTCACCGACAACGCCGGCTGTTTCGGCGGCATGGCCATGCCTGAGGGCGGCACGGTTATCTCTTTCGGCTCTCACCTCGTCTACGTCGTTACCGTCGCCAACAGCGCGTACCCCGAGCTGGTGCATGACGCGGAGGATCCTCCCGCGGTGATTGCTGCTCGCGGAAGGCCCGCATGCAGCTCTGCGAGCTGCGCTGAGGTGATGGTGACGGGTTTGGCGGCAAACACTGGCGCAGCTGCTACTGGCGCTGCGGCCGTCGTCGAGGAGGTTGATGAACCGCCTGCTGGTGGCAGGACTCACCGGCCCTACGAGAGGGAGAGCAACTTGCCGCCTTCCACCTCTACGGTCATCCCCGCGTCTGCTACGCGACCTGGTATGCCCACTCCCACCGACATCGAGCTCCTAGCCGCGAGGGAGCAGCTCGAGCGGCAACGCCAGGAGCTGCTTGCCGAGCAGGCGGAGTTGGACAAGATCAGGCTTGAGCTGAGTCTAGACCAGCTCGAGTACAACAAGGCTCACGGCTTCACGCCAGTCGCCAGAAGGCCTAGCAGAGTAGGCGCTACGCGGCGTAACTTGGGTGTCGAGATGGCAACGGTTGCGGAGGTGCCCGCTCAGTCCGCCACCGCGAACACCTTCACAAGGCCAAGGTACAGCACACCCGCCAAGACGCTCAGGGCTGAAGAGGCCGTGGCTGCCGAGTTGCCGCGCCTGGATGGAGAGGCGCGTCTCAGGCAGCAGGAGAGGCTCAACGAGTTGGTGTTGGAGGCCGCTAGGCAGAACGAGGAGTTCCGGAAGGCCAACCCGGGTGCTGGAGATTCGCAGGTGGTTCACTCGCACGCGGCTAGATCTAACGATCAGGCCTCGTCTCCGCATCCTAGCCGCGAGAAGAGCCGCAGCGGGCGCTCGGGTAGAGACAGGCAAATGCAGGTGTATGACCCGGCTGCTGCCGCGAAACAGGTTGCTGTGCCGCAGCAGCCAGGGCGGGAACACAACGCTGCAAGAGCAGGCTCTCAAGCCCATCAAGCTCAAAGCCGTGCCCGAGATGCCGCGCGTCCAGGTTCTTCTCGGCAACCCGCAGCTCAGCCTACTCGGCAGAGGCAGCAGCCACGCCCAGCGGCACCAGTCGCCAACCCGGTGGAGCAGCCCGCAGCAGTGCAGGTGGACAGGTACGATGATGGCTACTCGGCTATGGAGATGGCTGGCTATGATATTCATGACCGTGTTGGTGAGCGCGTGCTGGCGCCTGGAGATGCGAGGCATCAGTTGGACCGGATCAGCTTGTCGGCGCGGCTGGAGAGCACGGGTCCTCCTGGCCCCGAGTGCTTTGGCCCGCGCATCATGAACGAGCCCTCCATGAAGAACTTCCAGCTTGCAAGAGGCACCAAGAGCTACAATGGCAGAACCAAGCCTGAAGATTGGCTCAATGACTATGTCACCGCGGTCCATATCGCGAATGGCAACAGAAGATGGGCTGTGCGCTATGTTCCACAGATGCTAGAGGGTCCAGCTCGCACTTGGCTCAACAACTTGCCCAAGAACAGCATCAACTGCTGGCTGGACTTCTCGGATGCTTTCATCAGCAACTTCACGAGCACATACAAGAGGCCGAATAGGCCACAGCAGCTATCAGCTTGCAGGCAGCGAGAGGACGAGACAGACCGCGAGTATCTTACTCGGTGGAGCACGTTGAGGAACACCTGTGAGGGTGTGAATGAAGCACAGTCCATCACTTGGTTTGCGCAGGGTTGCCGACATGGCAGCATGCTTTGGCAGAGATTGCAGAGGGAGATGCCGAACACTCTGGCGGAGACCATCAAGATTGCGGATCAGTACGCACTTGGTGATCCTACTCAGCCACTGATGGACTCCTCTGAGCCGAGAAGAAACTTCAACAGCAGCAAGCGCAACGAGTTCCGCAACAAGCGCCGAGTAGATACTCGGTATGATCCTGAAGAGGTGAATGCAGTGAATGTCGGAGGCGGTGGTGGCCAAAGGCAGAAACCTGCTGGAGCCTACGGGCAGAACCAGAACCAGGGCCAGGGCAACAAGAAACCGTTCTGTACTGCTCAGTCGGGTAGCGGGAACTCCGAGCAGCCGAAGAAGTTTGTCTTTGATGACATGAAGGATGGCCCATGCAGCTTTCACACTCACCACCCCTCGAGGCCTGCTAACCACACTACTCGGCAATGCGAATGGTGGGATGTGATCAAGAGTGATGGCTTGCCTCCTCCTCCTCCCCTGCCAGCCGCCAATGCTACTGTTCAGCCTACTCGCGCACCCGCAGCTCGGCCGCCAGTGTACCCGAGAAGAGAGAATGTGAACCAAGTGGCTTTAGGAGCCAACCAGAACTTCAACAACGAGAGATACCGCAACAACAACAACTACTACAACCGCAACAACAACAACAGAGGCAACAACAACAACTATCAGGGCAACAACAATGGCAACAATGGCAACAATGGGGGCAATGGCTCCAATCAGTACCAAGAGCACCATGAGAGCTATATGATCTTCACTTCTGAGGCAGTCGACAAGCAATCACAGCACAGGCGGGCCATGGAGGTCAATGCAGTGATTCCTGCTGTTCCTCACTACATGTACTGGTGCGACCAGGAGATCAGGTGGTCCCGAGTAGATCATCCCAAGGTGATGCCCAACCCGGGTACCTATGCCTTGGTGCTGGATCCTACCTTCCTGGGCCCCGAGAAGAATGTGAGGTTCAGCAAGGTGCTAATCGACAACGGCAGCAGCATCAACATTGTGTACAAGGACACACTCGAGAAGCTTGGCCTGGCCGAGAACATGATGCTGCCCAGCAAGACCACCTTCCATGGCATCGTGCCCGGGATCTCATGCAACCCGATTGGCCGAGTGTGGATTGATGTGCTATTCGGTACCCGGGAGAACTGCCGCACATAGCGCCTGCAGTTTGAGGTAGTGGATCATCAGAGCCCCTATCATGCTCTACTCGGCAGGCCTGCTCTGAGCAAGTTTATGGCCTCTACTCATGTGGCTTATCTGAAGATGAAGATCCCTGGTCCCAATGGCATCATCACTATCGCTGGCGACTACAAGAAGTCCATGGAGTGTGCCTCAGCTAGCTCCAAGCTGGCAGAGTCGATGGTGATCGAGGCCGAGAAGAAGAAGATGTACGAGGTGGTGGCCATGGCTCAGTCCGCACAAGCTAGTGCGCAAGGTGTGCCGAGTACCCAGCATGGTACTGCCTTCCAAGCTGCCAAGGAGACCAAGACAGTCCAGGTCGACCCTGAGTTCCCCGACCGCGTAGCCATCATTGGTTCCGGGTTGGCGGAGAAATAGGAAAGCGAGCTCATCCACTTCCTCCGTGAGAATCGGGATGTATTCGCCTGGACTAATGAAGATCTACCAGGAGTCCCGAGGGAGTTGGTTGAGCACTCTTTGCATGTGCGTCCTGACGCCAAACCAGTGAAGCAGGCTATGCGCCGTTTCGGAGATGAGAGAAGGCAGGCCATTGGTGACCAGATCACCAAGTTACTGATAAGCAATTTCATCATGGAGGTGCTGCATCCGGATTGGCTAGCCAACCCGGTCATGGTCGAGAAGAAGAAGGAGGATCCCAGGGCTGCCACTGCATGGCGCATGTGCGTCGACTACACCGACTTGAACAAGGCATGCCCCAAGGATCCTTTCCCGCTACCTCGCATCGATCAGGTTGTTTGGCATCTCTGAGCCGTTTTCTGGGCCGAATGGGCGAGAAGGCCCTGCCTCTATACCAGCTGATGAAGAAAAGTGACAAGTTCGTCTGGACTCCGCAAGCGGACGTGGCATTCAACGAGCTGAAAGCAATGTTGGCTAGCGCTCCCGTCTTGGCTAGTCCGCTACCCAAGGAGCCTATGCTGCTGTACATTGCTGCGACTAACCGAGTAGTCAGCGTGGTGATTGTGGTGGAGCGAGAAGAAGAAGGCAAGAGCGTGCAGCGCCCAGTATATTATCTCAGTGAAGTGCTGTCCAGCTCCAAGCAAAACTATCCGCACTACCAGAAGATGACATATGGTGTGTACCTGGGCGCTAGGAAGCTGAAACATTATTTCCAGGAGCACCCTATCACAGTCGTAAGCTCTGCTCCCATCTCGGATATCATGGGCAACAAGGAGGCGAGTGGTAGAGTAGCCAAGTGGGCAATCGAGCTGGCAGCATATGCTCCCGCATATACGAGAAGAGAAGCAATCAAGTCTCAGGTCCTGGCGGAGTTCCTTGTGGACTGGGCCGAGATGCAGTATGAACCTCCTGCTCCAGTTTCCAACTATTGGAGGATGCATTTCGATGGCTCGAAAGTGAAGGAAGGCCTTGGTGCTGGTGTTGTGCTTACGTCACCCAAGCGAGATCAGCTCAAGTATGTGTTGCAGATTCATTTCAAGGCATCCAACAATGTTGCAGAGTACGAGGCGGTGGTGCATGGTTTGCGAGTAGCAAAGGAGGTTGGTGTGCAGCGCATTATATGCTATGGTGATTCAGATCTGGTGGTACAGCAAGTCTCGGGCACTTGGGACGCTTTGGATGCCAACATGGCATCGTATCGCTTCCTGGTACAGTCTATGACTGGGTTTTTCGAAGGTTGTGAGTTCCAGCACATTCACCGAGCAGAGAACGAAGCAGCAGACGCGTTGTCCAAGTTGGGATCTTCTCGGCAGTCCATCCCGGCGGGAATCGCCTTGGAGCACTTGAGGAAGCCATCCATCAAGCCTTCTCCCAACTCGGAGTCTATATTTGTCCCTTCTCTGCCAAGTGAAGAATCTGACCCAATGGAGATTGACTGGGAGAGTGCTGCAGGGAACTCGGGGACTGCCACTCTCTACTCGGGGACTGCCATTCCCTACTCGGGGACTGCCACTCCCTACCCGGGGACTGCCGTCTTCTACTCGGGGACTGCCACTCCTTACTCGGGGACTGCCACTCCTTACTCGGGGACTGCCACTCCTTACTCGGGGACTACCACTCTCTACCCGGGGACTGCCACTCCTTACTCGGGGACTGCCGCCCTCAACTCAGAGGCTGTCGCATTCATTGAAGAAGTTCTCGCCAATCGATCTGGGCTGCAAAGAAGCGCTCCTGCTCCTCCTGTGCAACCGCAAGAGCCCGTCCCAATGGAACTGGACGAACCAGTGTTTCCCATACGGGAGACACCGAGTTGGGCTATGCCCATATTATCCTTTCTAAGGGACGGCACGTTACCTGAAGATGAGGTGACTGCGAGGCAGATTCAGAGAAGGTCCAAGGGCTACACCATAGTCAGAGATGTGCTGCACAAGAGAAGTGCGACTGGCGTGCTGCAACGTTGTGTGAGCCCAGAAGAGGGAGAAGAAATTCTGGTGGAGATACACCAAGGAGAATGCGGGCACCACGCCTCTTCTCGGGCATTGGTCAAGAAAGCTTTTCGGCATGGCTTCTACTGGCTCACTGCACTGCAGCAAGCTGAAGATATTGTGAGGAAGTGCAACGGCTGCCAGATGTTCGCAAGTAAGATTCGCATGCCCGCTTCCGAGTTGAAGACAATTCCTATCACATGGCCGTTTGCTGTTTGGTGCTTGGATATGGTTGGCCCCTTCAAGCCGGCTAAAGGCAATATGACACATATCTTGGTCATGGTGGACAAGTTCACCAAGTGGATTGAAGTGAAGCCTATTCGGAAGTGCGATGGGGTCACAGCTGTGAAGTTCGTGAAGGATGTGATCATGAGATATGGCTACCCGCACAGTATCATCACTGACAACGGCACCAACTTTGCAGAGGGGGCAATGGTGCGATTCTGCAGAGATAAGCATATCCGACTAGACGTTGCGTCAGTCGCGCACCCTGCCTCCAATGGGCAAGTTGAGAGAGCAAATGGAATGGTACTGGCAGGCATAAAGCCAAGGCTGATTGAGCCATTGCTGAAAACACCTGGGTGTTGGCTAGAAGAGTTGCCAGCGGTGTTGTGGAGTCTAAGGACTACCCCTAACCGGTCAACCGGCTACACGCCATTCTTCTTGGTATACGGGGCTGAGGCCGTGTTGCCAATAGACTTAGAGCATGACTCCCCCCGAGTAGCCCTCTACACTGAGGTGGAGGCGAGAGAAGCTCGAGAAGACGACGTTGACCTGCTTGAAGAAGCAAGAGAGCTGACTCTGTCACGTTCGGCTATCTACCAGCAAAACCTGCGGCGTTATCATAGCCGAAAGGTGAACCCAAGGGTTTTCCGAGAAGGAGACATGATCCTTAGGCTTGTGCAGCGCACAGCCGGGATGCACAAATTGTCTCCTCCATGGGAAGGGCCTTTCATTGTGAGCAAAGCGCTACACAATGATGCGTACTACCTTGTAGATGTGCGCCCATCACAGGCGAACAGGGCAGATAAAGCTGGAGAGGAAACCAAGCGCCCTTGGAATGTAGCTCTACTCCGTCGTTTTCATTCGTAAGCAAAGATGTGTATGTACCCTCTTATCCGAGTTGAAATTCTACTCTGCAATCTGAAATCGTTCTCGGGACTGCCCTCGTCCAAAATTGTTCTAAGTGTTTTTACTCGGATTTACTGTTTGTCTACTCGGTTGCTTTACTTCGAAACTCATAAGCGTATTGAGTACTGTGTCTAAACCTACATGCCAACTCTTCGACTCTGCTGCTGTCCGAAACCCGGCTTCATGGCAAGCAAGAGAACAAGCAAAAGGTCAATGAGCACAAGAAAATCGCTAAGGAAGAAAAAGTGCAGGAACCGAGTAGAGTGCTTTTTTCTTTTGTTCTCTGTCCTGTCTTTTCGGCTAAGTGGTGGGTTACGTTATTATGTTTGTTTCTAAGCGGCAAAGTATTTGCAGCTCTGCTCTTTGATTCTTGTGACTCGAATACCAAAAAAGCAACAAGTTGCGGGTAGAGCAGAGATGAGAAGAGAGGGTGAATAAGAAACGCAACTCGGGGACTCGCATGGAAACGCAACTCGGCATTGAGCCAAGGCCGATCAAAACGATTAAATTGAAGATAACAAGTGAAAATAAAATTGCGTAGCAAGAAAAGCATAAATAAGTCTGATACATATGCTCCCGGCATCCCGGGAATCTGATAAATGTGCAAGTGAAAAGTATGCAGGTAAAATCATGTGGAGGAGGCAGTGTTGTCAGTGCTGGCATTGGCTGCTGCATCTTCTGTGGTGGCCCTGGCTGCCGCATCTTCCTCGGCGCTGGCATGGGTGGCATCCGCCTCCGACTGGACGGTGGCGGACTCGTCCATCTCGACGTCCTGCTCGGTGGCTGCCAGGTCAGAAGTGGCCGTGGCCACCGAGATGGGCCCTGGAGCTGTAGAGGAACCGGAGGCGCGGCGGGGGGCGAGTATCGTGTCGTCAAGAGCGGCTCCGGAAGAGGTGCCGAAGTCGAGTGGGGCGGTGTCGATGTGCTCGGCCTCCTCATCGCTGCTCGCGACGGCCGTGGCCTTCCCCTTCCCGGCCTTGCTCCTGGGGGAATCGAAGAAGCCCGACTCCAGTTCGGAGTCTGTGTCATCATCTTCCTCCTCCTCGTCCTCCTCCACCTCGGTGTCGGGCTCGGGGAGGCCGTCGATGTAGATCTCCGTCTCAGCGCACTCCGCCACTTCATACGCGATCAATTTGCGCGCGGCCACGCAGTCGGGGTCTGTCTCCCACTTGGAGTTGTCGCGCTTCCCGCGGATGAGTTGCATGTTAAGATTTTCGTACCAGGAGGCGATGCAAAGAAGCATCAAGTCCGCGCCTTCCCGAGCTCCAGAAGCACGCCACTTCTTCAACTCGGCCTTCACATTCTGTAGCTTGAGTGCGAGGCCCCGGATGGTTGTTGGCTCAGGATCCTCAGGCCAGAAGAGCTTGTGAAGCTCAAAGCCCACGCGCACGAGGTCAGTACCAACGCCGGCTAGGCGTTCGAACTGGCCTCGCATCACCAGCATGCTGTCTTCAATTTCGGCCCTGGTGTCCTCTGGCTCGCCATTCGCAGCACGTGCTGCTTGGGCCTTGGCCAGAGCGGGCACACAGGAAGAAATAATGGCAGGAAAGATCTCTGGGAAAACAAGTAAGAAATTCAGAATCAGAGAAGAAAAGAACCGGGTAGAGGAAGAACCGAGAAGAAATTCGACCGAGAAGAGAAAGATGCAGAGAAGAGAAAGCTTACTCTTAAGCTCGATGCGCAGCGCCTGCAGCTGGGTTTTCCAGGATTCTTCATTGGATATGTGCTTCTCCTGGATCTGGCGCAGAGTATCCATCTGTGTGAAGAGCCCAGCATTGGCCTTTGTCAGTACCTCGCACTCCTGCTTGAGGGTATTGATTCTGGCATTGAAGGTTGTCTCGGCTTTGGCCTTCTCGGCGATCGCTCTGTCCCTCTCGGCGCCAAGAGTGATAGCATCCTGGAGTGCCTTCTGCAGCTGGAGTTGCAGTTCCGCCACCTCTGTGGTGTGGTTCTTCACCAACTCGACAGCCTGGTCGGACAGCTGCTTCTGCACCTCTTCCGGTTTGACGCAGTCTTGATGTTCTTCAACAAACAACTTATGATCTTCTGCGGAGAGACAAACAAGGTTAGCAGAGAAGCAGAGAAGAAACAGAAACATAATCAAGCCGGGTAGACGGCAACTCACCTTCTAACTTCTTGATGGTGGCATCGGCGTTCTCCACAAACGCACGGCACTTCTCGTGCTCCTCAGTTAAGGTCTTCAGGTTCTCTGCAGAGCAGGAATGGTTAGCGCAAAAGAAAGCAGAAGCGGGCGTAAACAGAAAACGCAAGAACCGCGTGGCTAAAAGCGTACCTTCCACTTCAGACAGCCTCTGAGTGCTGTCTTTCGCATCTTTCTTGGCTGCCTCCGCAGCTGCTTTCTCCCGTTCCAAAGCAGCAATTCGCCTCCTGGCGATAGCATGATTCCAGAGCAGCACGCGGTATAGGTTGGTCCTCTTCAGAACGCTATCCTGAGAAGCGAGAAGAAAACAAGTTAAACGCAGAAGTGAAAGATTCAACCCGAGAAGGCGGCTACTCGGAAGAGCATCCGCCTACTCGGCCAGAATCTCGGGGACTGGGTGATGGTAAAGGAAAGTAAAGGCGAATAGGAGAGAAGAAAAATTCAACTCGGAGAAGGACAAGTTAAAGCTTACTGCATAGGCTTGCTCGATGTCCTCGGCGTTCTTGCGGTGCAGGAACATCTTGGCAGCGAGAGTGGCGGTGTCGGTGGAGACGGTCATGGGCTTGTATCCCAGATCCACTTTGTTCCACTCGACGCGCATGTAGTCAATTGCGCCGAGACTAAGGCCGTGCCAGTTGTCCGTGCCGAGAACCTTGCTGTCCCATTTGGCGTCGATAAAGCCAATGGTATCCAGCACCTGCTCGAGGCTCTTCGTGGTTATCGTTGGATTTTGGACTCCCCGGGAAGCAATAGTGACGGACTGGTTTTGGTTTGGATCTGGGGGAGGGGAGTTCATGGCTACGGCCTTTCGTCCCCTCAGAAGGGCAAGCTGCTTGTCCTTGGGAGAGAAGCCAATTGTGTTTTGCTGGCTAACCTGAACCATGTAATCCGGGAAGCAAGGTTGGCCAGCGGCGATGGCGGCGGCAGCGGTCGCAGTGGCAACCGGGCCGGACTCTCGAATCACCAACGCTCCGCCCAAGGTTGGTGGCGGCATCTGATCTCTGGCCCGTTTCTTCGCCTTCTCTTTTTCGGCTCTCTGCTTCTCGGGATCTTCGAGCTTCTTTCCCTCAGCTCTCGCCTTCGCCTTCTCGGCGGCTTCCTTCTCGGCTGCCTCTTTCTCAGCCTCGGTCTTCTCGGCAGCCTCTTGCTCGGCTGCTCTTTTCTCGACTGCCTCCTTCAGAGCTTCAAGGGCCTGGGCCTGTTGCCTGGTTACTCGCCCGGCAGGAGGGCTGGCTGCGTCCTTGGTCTGCGACGCCGAGGAGGAATTTGGCGGTGTGGTGCCTTGAACGATTGGAGGCACCACGGAACCGTCACCTTGCGCGGCATCGGGCTGGGCGCTAGTCGGTGCGGCGCCTGTGTGCGCGTCGCTCAGTGGATAGGCATCTGTGATGGTGGCATCCGTGGCGGTGTCATCTTCTACCCGCTGCTCGGCAGCAGGATTCACTTGGTCTGCAGCATCTGTCGTGGGCTGCTCTTGCTCAGATTCTGGCCGCTCAAGGGCGGCGGTGTCCTGCATCTCCTGGTCCTGACTCTCCTCGGCATTGCTGGCCGGAGGAGAAGGCGCTCTTTCCTGATGAGCAGCAGTGTCCCGTGCTGCTGACGATGCACGGTTCTGCTGTTCTGTTTCTGCTCCTTGGGTGTTGGTGGCGTCATCCTCCTCATCGTCGAGATTGATCAGAGGTACTGGTGGTTTCTTGGCCTGGTCGGGCGCAAGAACGGCATTCGCGTCCATGGGAGGTCTGCCGAGAAAGAAAGAATCAGAAATTAGAAGGAGATTGGGGAAAACAGCACAGCGTGAGAGGAGAGACGACCGAGAAGAAAACTCACGCAGTGGTGGAAGGGAGCTTTCGCCTCGGCTTCTTCGCGACCGCCTTGGTCGGCTTCTTCTTCTCGGCTGGCTTCTTCTTCTTGGCTGGAGGCTCTTGGACGTCACTGCCAGTCCGCTTGCGGGTGTTGGGGGCTGCGACGGACAGAGGTTTGACGACAAGGACCGCATCGTCCTTGTCCTCGTCGTCGTCCTCGTCCTCGTTCTCGTCAGCAGCTTCATCTGCGGGTTCGAGAAAAGAAAAGAAGAAAATTAGGAACAGCAAGCAAGGGATTGACGCTTCTCGCAAGCAAGCAAAGTGAGTACGTTGTTACCTTCGAATTCGTCTTCAGACCAATTGCAAAGAGACGATTCGGCCTCGCGTTTCTCCGTCGTTGGGGAGCGTGGGAGATTGATCTGATCCGCGGCATCGAAGGAGGGCACATCGTCCTCCTCGCGATCGGCAGAGAAGTTGCCATCGAAGCGCTCGCAGCTTTCAATTTTCTGGCGAGTAAGGATCTGAAAAACAGAGAAGGGTCACAGATTGGCCGAGTATCAGGAAGGAATTCTACTCGGATAGGCGTGCAAATACAAAGCACACTAAGCCTAGGCAGCTCACTGATTATTTCTATCCGGATAGGCGTGCAAACACAAAGCATACGAGGCCTAAGCATGATTGGAGAATATCCTACACGGAAAGGCGTGCAGGCACAAAGCACACTAAGCCTAAGAATTGTTCCCGAGTAGGCTACCCGGCAAGGCGTGCAAGCACTAAAGCACATCACGCCTAGGCGATTCGGCTAAGTATCCTACTCGGTGCAGAAGGCAATTGCTACTCGCGGCAAGAAGAAGAATTATCTACTCGGAAAGCATATGCAAAAACAGAGTAAGGAGGACGTACCCGCTCAATCGGCTTCGTGCGGCTATACGGGACGAACCCGTACTGCCAATTGTCGCCAAGGCTTGTCATCAAGATGGCCCTTGCGTGCCCGGGAACATCAATGTTGTCGATCTCGATGGTTGTCGTCCTGGTGCAGTCACGGGGGCCTCCCATGTAGCACATGAGATGGCAGCGCTCCTGCAGAGGCAGCACTCGGCGCTGGATCCAGCAAGCCACCGGATCATCATTCTTGAGGCCTTGCTCTATCAGCCAGCCAAGCCTCTTCTCTATCTCGATGGCGATGTCGTCATTGGCGGGCTTCTCCTTCCAGTTCTTCCCGGTGGGAGCACGGAGGCTCCAGGCGGGAAGGTTGATCCTGTCATTTACCACAGCTCCTTTCGCGGCGGGGATGTTCTTGACGTAGAAGAACGTCTTCTGCCACATTCGGACGGAGTCCAACCCCTTGACACGGGGATGGTTCGTCCCTGACCGCTGCACCATCATGGCGCAGCCGGTGTCGGTTGCGCGGCCGACGCCCGCGCTGTCCTTCTTCCCGACAGTCTGCTGGCGGAGGTGGAAGTACCTCAGCCAGGTATCCGCCGTCGGGTGGATGCCGAGGAAGGCCTCGCACACCACGGCGTGGTAGGCGAGGAAGACGACAGCGTTGGGCGGCAGATGATGCATCTGAAGGCCGAAGTGGTCGAGGAACTTACGGAGGAAATCGGAGGCCGGCAGTCCGAAGCCGCGCTCGAAGTGCGACATGAACACGACGCGCTCACCCTCCCGTGGGGTTGGCACGAGTTCATCGTCAGGCGCCCGGCACTCCACGCCGGGAGGAACTCTCCTGGTATTCACGAGCCAGGCGAAATCTTCACTGGTGACGATTGAGCCCGCCCAGCCGGCTTTAGCCATCGTTGCAAGTAGGAGGAGTGGAAGAAATTGGACGGAGTTGGTTGGGCGAATTGAGTCCGCGGCGGCGTGAAAGCTTACGCGGCGGCGGAGAGCTCGGTGGCGGAGGAAAGCAGAGGACGAAAGAGGAATAGTGCAAGGGAAGGGGAAAAGGAAGTTACCGGCGGAGGTATTTATACCCTCTCCGCGAGTTTACCGTTACCATCGGCGTAGTGGGATCAATCGTGGCCATGATCGCTGTGTGGTGGGGCCTGTGGCCGGATAGAAACGCACGCAAGCGCGGAACGCGCGCGTAACGGCCACAGTGGATCCCACGACCAAATCGTGGCCTATTATTGCGATTGATGGGACATAACGAGCCGGTGGGCCCGTCCCGTGAAAACTGGGCGCGTGGCACGATGTGTCGTGGGTAGCGAAACGACAGGGTCGTGGATGCTTGACACGCGTCCGGTTGCGGCACGGACGGCTGGATGGTGCTCTGCGCCGCGAGGGCTCAATTCAAGAAAATTCTCTAAGTCTTTTTACTCGGCTACAGAGTAGAAAGCAGGAGCTACTCGGAAGACAAGAGACACAAGATAATTGTCAGAGTGCTACTCGGAGGCCTTTTACTCGGCATCTTGAGGTTCAAGGGCTATGAGGCAAAGATTGATTTTAAGCTGGCAGAGCCTAAGTGAACGAGTTCGCAAGACTCAACCAGCTTCGGGGACTGCTGTCGGGGGGTTACCCCCGAGTAGGGTAAAGGCAAGTGGTAAAGACGTCTTACGGAAGAGAGGTTTGGTCGAGTAGCCGACTACCCGGTACCCGCTACCCGGTCGACTGCTACTCGGTCTCACCTCAAGATGACCAGAAGGAGATATCAATCAAGTTCTGTCCTTTCGGGTAGAAGAGTTGGCCCGAGTACAATTGGCGGGAACAATTGGCGGGAACCTACTCGGGCCAGAAAGTCAAAGGAGCCGTTCTGACACAGGATCCCGCGTATCCTGGGTCCGTACTTGGCGGCATTCGAACTACTGTTCATCTGGGACCGGCCTGCCTGACAGTGACAGCATGGAAGCAGGCCGTGACAGGATAAGGGGGGCCTACTCTGTGCTTAGGTACAGTGATACCAGTCTGTCCCCTAGTTTTGCCCAACGACTTTCCAGATGAAGCCAAGGTTAGGAACCAAAGCTGTCAGCGGGAACCCAGAAGAAGGACGATGTGCACATTATGTCGACACTTGTCCATGTTTGGACGTATCCGGCTGGGCACCAGGTATATAAGGTGCCCCGCCGCCTCCTGCGTGAGGATCGAACACATCGCATACTGGGTCACGCATAAACCCTAGAAACCCTAAGTCTTTGACCTAGTTCCATTCGGGGAGAGGAGAGCGGCTACTCGGTAGCGATATCACTTGTACTGTGGCTACTCGGAGAGACATCATAATACATACAGGAAGGCAGGAGTAGGGGTTTTACCTCCTCACGAGGGCCCTGAACCTGGGTAGATCATGTTGTTTGCGGTGTATTGCTCTTACCTCACGCGGCTACTCGTCGCGTGATCCCTCCCCGAGCACCTCCAGCGTCCTTCGTCCCCACATCTTTAGCCATCCCATGGCATCTGCCGTGACACCACCACGACAATCTGTTAGGATAGGGGATCATTGCTATTATGGTTTATGTGATATTGGTGCTAGTTCTAGTGCTATTCCTTATGGGCTTTATAAAGAAATCATACATGGAATTGGTTCTTGTGAACTTGAAGACATTGATGTGATCATTCAACTTGCTAATAGGGAAACTATTTCTCCAATTGGTATTGTTAGAGATGTGGAGGTCTTATGTGGTAAAACTAAATATCCTGTTGATTTTCTAGTACTAGGCACTTCTGCTAGTGATACGTGTCCTATCATATTTGGTAGACCTTTCTTAAATACTTGTGGTGCTGTTATAGATTGTAAAAAGGAGAAAATCCTTACAAGGTTTGATGGAGAATCTTATGAATTTAATTTCTCCAAATTTGCTAAAGCACCCTATGAAGCTGAATTACCTAATGAAAATTAGAGAGTTGAACAGTTGGCTGCTATTGCTCTTGCTCCTAACAATCCTTTGCAGCAATACATGGAAGACTACGAAACTGATGTATTTATGGAAGAAAGGAATGAAATTGATGAAATTTTCCTACATCAGCCAGCAATGCTGAAACATAATTTACCTGTGGAAGACTTGAGTACAACATTACCACCCAAGGAAGATCATGTTTTTTATTTAAATCCTTTGCCTGATAATCTTAAATATGCTCATATTGATGATAAGAAATTATATCATGTTATTATTAGTTCTCAACTTTCTGATAAAGAAGAGGAGATATTATTGGGGATATTGAAGAAACAAAGAGGTGCTATTGGTTATACTCTTGATGATCTGAAGGGGATTTCACCTGCTATATGTCAGCATGCTATTAATATTGAACCTGATGCAAAGCCAGTTGTTGAACATCAACGTCGTTTAAATCCTAAAATGAAGGATGTGGTAAGAAATGAGGTATTGAAACTCCTTGATGCTGGCATTATTTATCATAATGCTGATAGTAGATGGGTTAGTCTTGTGCATTGTGTCCCTAAGAAAGGAGGGATGACTGTTGTGCGTAATGAAAATAATGAATTCATTCCTCAGAGAGTAGTAGTTGGTTATAGGATATGCATTGATTTTAGGAAGGTTAACAAAGTCACTAAGAAATATCATTATCCTTTACCTTTTATTGATCAAATGTTAGAAAGGTTGTCTAAGAAAACTCATTTCTGCTTTCTTGATGGTTATTTTGGGTTCTCTCAATTTCTTGTTAAAAAGCTTGATCAAGAGAAAACAACCTTCACTTGTTCTTATGGAACCTATTCTTATAGACGTATGCCTTTTGGTTTATGTAATGCTCCTTCTACTTTTCAAAGATGCATGTCTGCTATCTTTCATGGTTTTTGTGAAGAAATTGTGGAAGTTTTCATGGATGATTTCTCCGTCTAGGGAACTTCTTTTGATAATTGTTTGCAGAATATTGATAAAGTTTTGCAGAGATGTAGGAGACTAATATTGTTCTTAACTGGGAGAAATGTCATTTTATGGTCAATGAGGGGATTGTTTTTGGACATAAAATTTCTGAAAGAGGCATTGAAGTCGATAGACCTAAAGTTGAAGCTATTGTGAAAATGCCCTGTCGTAGGGATGTCAAAGGTATTCGTAGTATTCTTGGTCATGCTGGTTTCTATAGAAGGTTTATTCAAGATTTCTCTAAAATATCAAAGCCTCTTACTAATCTTCTTCAAAAGCATGTACCTTTTGTTTTTTATGAAGATTGTAGAGAAGCTTTTGAAACTTTAAAGAAGGCTTTAATATCTGCCCCTATTGTTCAACCACCTGATTGGAATTTACCGTTTGAAATTATGTGTGATGCTAGTGATTATGCTGTAGGTGATGTTCTTGGACAGCGGATAGATAAGAAGTTAAATGTTATTCATTATGCTAGTAAAACTCTTGATGCTGCTCAAAAGAATTATGTTACCACTGAAAAAGAATTCCTAGTTGTAGTTTTTGCTTGTGATAAATTTAGGCAGTATATAGTTGATTCTAAAGTTACTATTCATACTTATCATGCTGCTATTAAGTACCTAATGGAAAAGAAAGATGCTAAGCCTAGGCTTATTAGATGGGTGTTTCTTTTACAAGAATTTGATTTACATATTGTGGATAGGAAGGGTGCTGAAAATCCTATTGCTGACAATTTGTCTAGATTAGAAAATATCCCTGATGACCCTCTTCCTATTAATGATAGTTTTCCTAATAAACAGTTAGCTGCAATAAAAGTGATCTCTCAAGAGAGCCCATGGTATGCTTAGTATGCTAACTTTATTGTTTTGAAGTATTTGCCTCCTACCTTTACAGTTGAGCAACGAAGAAAATTATTCTATGATTTGAGGCATTATTTTGGGATGACCCACACTTATATAAAGAAGGAGTTGATGGTATTATGCAAAGATGTGTTCCTGAAAATGAACAACAAGAGATATTAAGAAAAATGTCATAGTAGTGCTTATGGAGGACATCACGCTGGAGATAGAACTGCACATAAAGTTCTACAATCAGGTTTTTATTGGCCTACTATCTTTAAAGATGCTATAAAATGCATTTTATCTTGTGATCAATGTCAAAGGGTTGGAAATATTTCTAGACGTAATGAAATGCCTATGAATTATTCTCTTGTTATTGAACCGTTTGATTGTTGGGGTTTTGAATTTATGGGTCTTTTCCCTCCTTCACAAGGCTATACACATATTCTTGTTGCTGTTGATTATGTTACTAAATGGGTAGCGGCTATACCTACTAAAAGTGTTGATGGTGAAACCTCATTAAAAATGCTTAAAGACATTATTTTCCCTAGGTTTTGTGTACCTAGTTATCTTATGATTCATGGGGGTTCTCATTTTATTCATGGTGGATTTAATAAAACCCTTGCTAAACATGATATTAATCATAGAATTTCCTCACCCTATCATCCTCAAACTAGTGGGCAAGTAGAATTATCAAATAGAGAAATCAAATCCATCTTGCAAAAGGCTGTTAACAAATCTAGAAAAAATTGGGCTCAGAAATTAAATGATGCTTTGTGGGCTTATAGAACTGCTTATAAGGATCCCATGGGCATGTCTCCTTATAAAATAGTTTATGGAAAAGCTTGTCACTTTCCTCTAGAATTAGAACACAAAGCTTATTGGGCAGTGAAAGACCTAAATAGATATTTTAAACTTGCTCGTGAGAAAAGGTTGCTTGATTTAGTTTCTTTAGATGAATTGAGGAGTGAAGCGTATGAAAATGCTAATCTCTTTAAATAGAAAGTTAAAACGTGGCATGATAAGAAAATTAGTAAAAGAGAATTTCATGTTGGTGAGAAAGTACTATTGTATATGTCTCGTCTCAGATTTTTTGCAGGAAAATTACTCTCGAGATGGGAAGGACCTTTTGTTATTGAAGAGGTATATCGTTCAGAGGCAATTAAAATTGTTTCCCTTGAAGACAACTCCTCACAAGTGGTGAATGGACAAAGACTCAAGCAGTATATGTCCGGAGATCCTTATAATGAAAATGTTGATTGTATTCAAGCCATGATCCCCGAGGAGTTTATTAAGAAGCATATTTCAGAAACTGCAGAGTCAGTTTTCGAATAGTATCAGTTTTGGTAAGAAAATGTTCGCGAAACATCTTCCAACTTATATTTTTAATGTTTTTGGAAAATATGAAAAAAAAAATTAGCCGGAAACGAGAGGGAGATGGAGCCGGAGGCTCCACACCATAAGGTGGCGCGGTCCCACCCCTGGCCGCGCCAACCCATGGTGTGGGCGCCCCGGAGCCCCTCTCCGACTCTTTTCAACATGGACTTTCCTTTCGTTAAAAAAAAACTTTTTGCTATATAATCCCCCGGATCCTCGGAGGTCCGTATATCGTTTTCTCGTCGTGTTTCTGTTTCGAGCTGTTTCTGCCAGGATGTGTTTTCGGTTTTAGAAGCATCATGGTCTCCGGCAACGACAACAAGGGGAAGGGACCGAAGAAAGATGATGTCCAAGACCTGGAGAAGGAGGAGGAGATCGAGATTGGAGCTGAAGGAGATGTAGAAGAGAACTCACGAGTGCGTCCACGCGCCACCGTCGCAAGCATCAGAGTGGCGGCTAACCCCTTAAAGCTTAAGAGAGGCGCGCAGATGAGCATAGCATCGAGAACGCCTACTGTGGGCTCTAAGAAACACCTCCACTCATTAATTCATGATTATCGGTGCAAAAAGGTGCCCCAGAGGGATTCTCCCTCTATGAGGGACACCAATCGTTCTAACCGTGCAGATGAAGGAAGCTCTCAACCTAAGGAAGAGTGGGGTAAAATCTTGGTGGCTGGGATTCACAGTCCGACAGGCATGCAAACTGTACTGATCGAAATATGGAGGTGATGCGTATGCTTATGTTCGCGATTGAAGATCTAAAGAAGTCAATTGATAAGCTCATCGAGAAGGATTCACCACCACCACCAAAGAATTGATTCTTCATTGGGTTTGGCATCCCCTCGGCTTGTTCCAAGCTTGGGGGAGTGCCGCGGTATCACATCACTATCTTTCATCTTTTACTTTTTCAGTAGAGTCATATCATGAGTCGAGAGGTTATCATATAGAATGGTTTGCAGTATGGAAGTGTCTCTCCCTAGTTGGTTATCATTGTATCCGTTAGTGTGAGTTGCCGGTTTGAAATATTAATGAGAAGTTTCATGATTTACTTTCCGCAAACATTATTTTAGCTTTCAATTTCTGTCATATGGTTGAGCTTGTTATTAGTATTTGGTATCACTCTAGAGATCATCAAGTTATCTAGTTGGTTTTGGCAAACCTAGCTTGGTTCGGCATAAATAATTATTTGAGATGCTGGTATAAGAAAGAGGAATTTTCCTATTAGCTCGTAAACTTAGTATTCACAAGTTAAGATCGTTTGGGCTTTCAATGAAGATTGCATGATTGGTTTCATCATATGTATATTTGTTTGTTTTCCTCAGCTCTTATGCTTGCTACCCAACCTTGCTAGCCAAAAACCCTGTACTGAGAGGGAATGCGTCTCGTGCATCCAAAACCTTGAGCCCCAAAACCTTGCCATTGTGTACACCATACCTACCTACATGTGGTATTTAACTGCCACTCCAAGTAAACTTCTCATGTGTTACCTTTAAAACCTTCAAAATTATTCATGTTTTGTGCCCCTGTTTTAGCTCATGAGGACATAAATAGAGAATCTTTATGTCACTTGTTGATTGGACTTCAAACACATGGACTAGTGGCTTCATCCTCTTATCCGAATGCTAGAAGAGCTCGCAGCGGGTTGCCCAGCCCCAAAACTAATACACAAATTCTCTTCACTATTTTTTCCTCTGATTTATCAGTCACGGCATAATCGTGTAAACAAAAGAGAATGGGGGATGACCTTCTACACCAGTTGTGTCCCTCATATGACATAATGTATTGTCTATTTACCATTCGTTGACATAAGCATACACCTCTCTTAAAAATGTTTTCAATACCCGTGCTCAAATAAAATAAAACTCTAGCACATGACTGATCCATGCTTCCCTCTGCGAAGGGCCTTTCTTTTACTTTCATGTTGAGTCAGTAAACCGATTTCTCTCTGTCTCCAGCAAGCATTTGAGTTGTTGTGATCTCATGATCTATATGTTGATTTATTTCAATAATGTTTTCTATCCTTTTTTGTTTAGCACATCCTTTATTATCTGAATGAATATTACTTTGAAAAGCTATGAATCACTTTAAAATAATTGCTATAATTAAACATGTTAAGCTCTACAAAATGAGCCTTATTATAAATACTTCACCTAAGATAAGCATGATATCATTAAATGTTCTCTGACCAAGAATGAAGTTTGCCATTACCAATTTTGATTCTCTCTTTTGCATCTTTTTTTGTGACTCCCATTACTCGTTTCAAGTTAGGTTATATGAGAGGAACATGATGTCTATAATAATTGGTGCATAGATAGATGTGATGCTTCTTGTCCATATTTTATTTATCAACTCTTCACTCCATAAACCTGTGGTCATGTTTTCTGAGGTAAGTTTTGCTTGGGGACAAGCGAGGTCTAAGCTTGGGGGGAGTTGATACGTCCATTTGGCATCACTATTTTATATCATAATTTTCTATTATTCATCAATATATTTCATGTTATGATGCATCTCTTATGTTATTTTATCTTATTTTGCCTTTCTTATAATTTTTGGAGAATAACACCGGGACCAGAAATCTGATGGAGAAAGCACCATCGAGATACCATATTTCAGAAGATCAGAACAAGAAGGGGGACATCCAGGGGTTCCTAAAAGTTCAGACGAGGAACTCAGCTAGAAGGGGAACCAGTGCGGGGCCACCAGGGGCCCACACCTAGGGCTGGCGCGCCCTCCCCCTGGTCACACCACCTAGGGGTGTGGCCACCCTGGCCCACCTCTGGGGTCATGTTTGGCGTGCTTGACCCCCAGGAAACCCTAAGCCTCATTCCATCCCCGAAGAATTATTCCGCTGCCGCCTCGAGGCGGAAAACACCCGAGGGAGAAAAGCTCTCTGGCAGGGAGAAATCTGCCGGGGAAATTCCTCTCCGGAGAGGGGAAATCATCGCCATCATCACCGTCATCACTCCGGGCATCATCAAGATCGTCATCATCATCATCATCATCACCACCAGCACCATCACCCTCATCATCCACCTTCGTCCCGCTGTAACAATTAGTGGCCTCTATCGTTGTTTTGCATTAGATCTCTCTCCCGGTGTGGATTACTTGTTAGTAGTTGATGCTTGTGAGATTTATCGGTGTTTACACTTTATGACCAGATTGTTATCATCCATTATATCACCTCTGATCATGATCCATATGATGTGTTGTGAGTAGTTTGTGTTGTTCTTGAGGACATGGGACAAGTCAAGTTGTTAGTAGTGAAGTAATGTTGAATAATAATTAATGTTTGATATTTAAGTTGTGGTGTTATTCTCCTAGTGGTGTCATGTGAACGTCGACTACATGATACTTCACCATTTATGGGCCTAGGGGAATGCATCGTGTATTTGGCTACTAATTGTGGGGTTGCCGGAGTGACAGAAACCTAAACCCCCTTTAGGAAACCATTACACAAGAGAACGTAGGATCCCGGAGTTTAAAGTTGTGGTTAGATTTATTTCTTAATTACTTTCTTGTAGGTGCGGATGCTTGCAAAGGGTATAATCACAAGTATGTATTAGTCTTGGATGGGACGGTACATTAGCATAGGTTCACCCACACAACACTTATCGAAACACCAAAATTATTCAGCTGCATGAAAAAAAAGCACTTGACACAAATCTCCTGTGTGTCCTCGAGAACTTTTATTAATCATAAGTAAACTCACCGGCTTGTCCTTTGCTGAAGAAAGAATTGGGCCACTTGCTACAGTTATTATTACTGCATTTTATTTACTCGTACTTTATTTATCTGTAATATCAAAAAACCCTGCAAATCTATTTTCTAGTATTTACAGTTATTCCCTCATCGAAACCGCTTGTAACACCTTCTACTCCTCGTTGGGTTCGACACTCTTATTTATCGAAAGTACTACAATACACCCCCTATACTTATGGGTCATCACACACCGTTGACACAAGAACAAGGGGATACAAGCCACTATGACACGGACCTCTAAACAAGATTTGATGCGTTGCCTGATCCTTTCTCAAGAAAAAGAAAGGGTGAATCTCGATGAAAGCATTATTATCCAAGGAAATTTTATGAGAGGAGAGCAAATTCATGGAAGAGCTAGGAACAAGCAAAATATTGCGGAGTTGAATAGAACTATGGGGGGTGTGCAAAACTGAATGACCAATATGAGCAATATCCATACCTTGTCCACTAGCATTGTGAAATTGATCACGCCCCTCATAATTGTCATGAACATGGAGTTTGTTGAGTTGCCCAATGAGATGATTTGTGGCACATGTGTCTACATACCTGTTTGTATCAACTCCATACGCAGCTTTGTTTTGATCCTGTGGTGGGTCATCATCATCATTGTCATCACCAAAGCACCACCAACAGTCATTAGCACCATGAACCTCCTTTTTACATACCTTATAGAAAACTCCCTCCTGCCAAGGAGTAGCAACGCGATCACGTTTGTGACGACCTCCTTTAGGGCGTCGTCTCTTATCTTGTTTTCCATGCTGCATAAGATGTAGAGGAGGACGGGGTTGATAGGATTGTGTTGTAGGACGTGGGGGCTAGTAATAAGGTGTAGGAAGCGGTGGGTAATAGGGAATGTAAGGTGGCGGGTAGGAGTGCATAGGGGGGAAGGAAAATAAGGAGGCGGGTTGTACGGATATTGTAGTCATGGGTTATATGGGACTGGAGGTGTATAAGGCTGCGGTGTAGGAGGTCTATATGGTTGTGGTGTAGTCAGTGGGAGAAGAGGAGGCTTAGGTGAATGAGGTCCATACGAAGGAGGGGAACGACGTGGTACCGCATTAACTAAGGATGTAAATGTGCTCGTGCTTTGACCAGAAGCAACGAACATGTTCTCACGGTACTCATAGGACATCAGCTGAGAGCACAAGTCATTGAGCATTGTCGACGGAACCACATTGATAGAAGCAACCAGCGGATTATATGTACCATCTAACCAATTGAGGATGTAATCCTTGAGATCATCATCATCCACAAGTTTTCCTGCAGCAGCTAGTTCAGAGGCAAACCCTTTAATCTTTGATATGAACTGCTAAGCTGTCATGTCCATCTTCTTGGTGTTCGTGAGCGCACCACGAAGCGAGGAGACCCGAGCTTTGGACTGTGTGGAAAAGCGATTGTTGATGTCATCCCAAATTTCCGCAGAATGTTCGAGTCCATACGTGTGCGCAAGCACCTCATCCGAGAGATAATTAACAAAAAAGCTAACAACTTGTTGATCCCGCATAACCCATGCATCAAACGCGGGATTCGGGGCAGAGGACTTCTTGTGATTCTCATCTTCAATCTCCAAGAACTTATTTTCCCTCGAGCAATGACATCACACGGGCACCACGGAGGGAGGGTAAAACTCGCGCTTTCCATGAAAGAAAAATCTCACGTGGGAGCCTTGTATCAGGAGGAGCTCCGATGATAGAGTTGGAAGAGTTGGACGAGGAGGAAGCCATGGGAGCGGACGGGAGGGGTGTTGATCCTTCAGTTTTCTAGGGTTTTGTATATAGGGGTTCGTCTAGGGTTTGTTGTCTCGGTTGTTTTGTGGATGAAGACGATCAGAAGCGGTCGGGGAGGTAGACCAGCGACAGATCGGGAGGAGATCCTGGGCGGCGGCGGTCGAGGTGACCAGCGGCAGCGCCGACAGCTTTCAGACGGGAGAAGAAGAGGCTCTTGATACCATGTTAACTTTCGTACGAGATAGGAAGCAGAGGAGAACGATCGTATCCCTCCTGGGACGATCGGTTGCATGTTAATAGGTCCTAGGAAAAGCCCCTAGATGGCGTATAGGGGTGAATACGTATTGGAGTACTACTCCATATCCAATACATATTCGGTATTACATCTCCAACGGACGATCGGTTGCATGTTAATAGGGCCTAGGAAAAGCCCCTAGGTGGCGTACATGGGTGAATACGTATTGGATTGGAGTACTACTCCATATCCAATACGTATTCGGTATTACATCTCCAGCACTCTAATCGTAGCAGAGAGACATACCTTTCGCGACCTCCTCTGTCACCTTCGACGATGCGGCATCTACTGTAATCTCACCGAGAGCGAGAGGGAAAGAGGGGCGATGCGGCGTCTCCTCTGATCTCCTCTCTCTATCTAGGATTCGTCGCGGCGAGAGAACTGCGGTGTACGGCGATGGGCGCGCGTCGGCGACAATGAGCGCAGACGAGGAGGAGGCGGGTGGGGAATGACTGACAGCGCGTGCGCGGCCGGGGCCAGGCCACATGTCAATTGGTGGAAGAGACTTCCGCGGCGCATCTCGGAAGAGATGCGCCACATAATTGCAAGAACTCTGTGGCGCATCCGAAAGAGATGCGCCACAAAATTGCGAGAATTATGTGGCGCACCGAGCACCAAGATGCGCCATAGAAGTTTGTGGACAGATAAAATAAAAAGGTAAACGCTGGTATATTGAAAAATGCACGTTACTGGCACACCGGTTTGCTATTAAATGGAAAACTGGGGCCAGCCAGGTTTGAATCCTGGTTTCCCCACATTTTTTTAATTTTTTTTGTTAATTACATTTAAATATAAAAACACAAATTTATTAGTAGAATATTTTTTATTTAACGTCTCTTCACAATCTTGCTGCTCTTTCTTGTCTCACACACACACACATGTGCATATATATACACACACACAAAAAGTATCACACACATATGCTTGTCTCACACACACATGTGCATGCACAAAAAAGTCTTCTTCGTCCTGGTTTCGAGCTAGCTTAGCGTCTCTTTCCCTTTTTGTTGGCAATTGAATATTTTATGCCGGCCACCTTGAGATTTCTTCGCATGAATGGACAACCTTGGGTAGCTAGGGATGTCTTCCTTCTTACTTTCCCAGTAGTAGGCATGTCGAAGTGCTTGTTGAATTCCTCCTCGATCTTCGGATCACCGTTCTTATCCAAGTCTTCCTCGTTGGCGTCTCCTTGTATTCCGATGATGCTCCTCTTTCCCATCCTCACGAGAACACAACTAGGTCTTGACAGGTCGGAGATGAAGAAGCATTGGTCAACTTGCCTAGCGAGTACCCATGGCTCATTTTTCGCGGATGCGTTCTTTGATTTGGCATCGGGTATAACCATGATGGTGAAATACCGTCGTTCTTTCTTCACATTCTTGGCCCATCTCACACGGAACATTGGCACCACCGTCTCTCCACAGTAGTTGACCTCCCATATCTCCTCGATCTTTCCGAAGAATCTTTCCTTGACATTAGTCTCGTCATTTCCGTATGATGGCATAGTTACTCCTAAGTTTTAATTTTCGCTACTCCTGTCTTTGTCCTCGGTGGAGAATATGTAACCGGAGATGTCGTACCCCTGATAGGTCCTTACGTTCTGCCCGGGCCCCTGTGATAAGGTGTATATGAGTTTTTATCTTCCGTAGAAGGCATTTTGCTCCGTGCTTCAATCAGTTGACTTTGCTTGAACCAACGCGTGAAGTTGGAGTTGTGCTCTTTGGTTGCGTATCCCATCTTCCTCAGGCCGCCCATTTCGATGTAATTCTGGTTGATTAAGCTTTTGTGCTCTTCCACGAAAGGCTTGATCAATTTTAAGTGTTGTAGGACGACCCGGTGAGCCCTTTCAAAGTCGTCGCGTCGTTTCTGAATGTCGACATGGACGTTGTGGCAGCCCTCGCGGTGACCGACTCCGGTGAGCCTGCCGAGGTGCGTCCTGGTGGGCAGACCGACATCCTGGTCGTCCTTGGTGCTTACTTAATTCTCGCATAAGGAGATGCATTCGCTGGTTAGAAATCCTTTGACCATGCTTGCGTCTGGACGGGCCCTGTTGCGAACGTATCCTTTCAGAACACCGTTCTGCCTTTCCATCGGCATCATGTAGTGCAGGAACATCGAGACGAGATGCCTGATGTCATCAACGACATGGAGAAAGAGATGGGCGCATATATCACACGATGCAGGCGGGAAGTAAATCTCGAGCCCACATAGTATCACCACGATCTTATCCTGTAGCATCTTCAGCTGCCTCACGCAGATCGACTTCCGGGCGATAACGTCAAAAAAGTTTTTAATGCCAAACAACGTATCACGGACGTGCTCGTCCATTATCCCTCGGATTGCAACAGGAAGTATCTGCGTCATGAGCACGTGAAAATCGTGAGAGTTCATCCCGGTGAACCTCTTCTTCGCTAAGTCCAGATATCTGCTTATACTTAATGAGTTTCCATGAGGAATTTTGACTTCTAGGAGGCACCTGAAAAGTGCTCGAGCTCTGATGGACTTAATCTGAAGCAAGCAGCGGGAAGCACCGCCGTTTTCTTCTTAGACTTTTTTGCGGGGACGTTGAGTCCAAAATGTCTGATCCTCATCATCATCATCACTATCATCGGGGCCCTGCAGATTTTCCCTGATGCCAAAATGTTTCAGATCGTATCTTGCTTTCGGCCCATCCTTGGACTTTTCCGAATTGCAAATAGTGCCAAGCAGACTCTCTGTAATGTTCTTCGTAATGCGTATCACATCGAGGCTATGGGGCATGTGGAGGACCGTCCAGTACTCCAAGTCATGGAAAACAGACTCCGCTTTCCATACATCCAGCAGCGGCTTTGGCTTGTGTCACTTCTTTCCCAGAGAAGAGCACTCATCCCATTTTTTTCATAATCTCATCGATTTCTGCGCCGCTATTCCTTCGCTGGGCTCAATCGGGCTCGTCTTTACCATTTAACAACTCACCGCGTTTTCTCCATGGGTGATCCAAGCGAAGCCACCTTCGAGCCCCTGGGTACACTGTTTTCGAAGACCCAAGATCCCTTGGTAGCTGGAGATGCGGGATCCCATCCATGCACTTCAGGCAGCCGCAGAATCCGTGGCCAACCTGGGCAGATACATATGCGTAACCAGGATAGTCCGTGACCTTCGTAATCAACACGACTCTCATATAGAAATAATCTGTAGGTGTCCCACGTAAGGGGTGGTGTCTTCCACGACGTGTCTAACTCGTCTTTCATCAATCCGAGATACAAATGCATGTCGAGACCTGGTTGTTTCAGCCCCTGAATGAGAATACTCATGTGTATGTAATTTTGCTTGGTGCACAGCCACGGGGGTAGGTTGTAAGGCCATACAAACACGGGCCAGGTGCTACGTGTGCTACTCTGGTTGCTGAACGGATTGAGTCCATCGGTGCTCATGCCTAGCCTGACGTTCTTCGTGTCGCCCCCGAAACTCGGAAAGGCGATGTCCAATGCTTCCCACTAGGCAGCGTCTGCAGGGTGTGTCATGATATAGCCCTTCTCCGGATCTTCTCGGGCTTCTCCCTTTCCGTGTGCCACTGCATGAGCTTTGCTTACTTAGGGTCCACGTAGTACCGCTAAAGACGGGTAGTGATAGGAAAGTACCATACCACTTTTCGAGAAACTTTCTTGTTGTTGGTTCCACTCTTGTATCGTCCGTGACCGCACTTCGGACATGTGATTTTGTCCTTGTACTCGCCCCGATAAATTATGCAATCATTGATGCAGGCATGATATTTTTCGTGCGGTAGGTCAAGAGGGCACACGACTTTCTTGGCCTCGTTGATACTACTTGGCAATGTGTTCCCCTCGGGAAGGCGATCGTGTCAGAATTTCATGTTCTTGTTGAAGCTTGAGTCGGTCCATTTGTTTTGTGTCTTCATCTTCAGAGCAGCAAGCGTTACATGCAAGCGCGTATCCTCGGGCCGACACCCAGGAAACAACGGAGTCACTCCATCTATCTCCATTTGCGCCTGCTTTGCTTTCTCCCTGGCTGAAGCTCTGCCGTTGCTCGTCTCCTTGAGGAGCAGATGCATGGTCGCTAGAAAATTTCGGCATGATCTCTCCTATAAGTAGGACATATGGGTAGTGCAAAAGTTAAATGAATCAACATTTCTGCAAACATCCATGCACCACGCCAGCCACGGCCGCCCGCGCGCGACAATCGTTTCACCTGCATGACAAGCATCCGTACACACCGATGACCACACAAGACATGCATATGCACCTCCAACTATACTCACCTAGTAGATTCGATACCAAGACGAAACGAGTGAGGAGGGAGAGAGTATAGTTGGAGGAGAGGCTTCCCCTCAACAACAAAAAACTCACCAACAATTATATACCAATCAAAGTAGGTTCAGCTACCAAAAATGGAGAATTGAATGGGTAAAATGGGAGGGGGAGAAGGAGGGTCGAGCTAGGAAGATGTGTGAATAAAATGGGAGGGGAGAGAGAGGGCTGCCACCTTTATGTGCACATCTAGAAAGTTTATGTGGCGCACCAGGAATCTATTTTGTGGCGCGCAGAGGGGGTGCGCCACAGAAGTGCATATGCGCCACATAATTTAGCTTTTCTACGGCGCACCAGTCATAATGCGCCATAACAAGGGGTGTTCGGATAGCCAAAGCAATGATTGTAGCGGGCCCCACCAAGGTTTTGTGGTGCACCATTGTCCTGGGCGCCACAGGAATAGTCTTTTCCGTGGCGCGCATTACACGTCGTGCGTCACAAAATGTATTTTTTGTGGCGCATCGTTACTCGGTGCGCCACAGAAAGTCATCCCTAGAAAGACAATTTCCTACCAGTGTCATACCATCCTGCAAAACAAAAGGAAGTGAAAGTAACAAAAGGTCAACAATTAAACGTTGAAGAAAAGATGTTAAGTGGAAAATATAGAAAGATAAAAATGGTGAAAGGTTAAAAATAAAAATAAGACAACCCATCTTTTTTGAACTCTCAACCCGTACTTTTGTAGAATCTACTGATCATAATTAAGTTTTAGGGGAAATCTCGATCTTTATCTCTACTCTCTCTCTCCGTTCCTGTTCATCCCGACACCTAAAATACAACTGCTCATCTTTCTCCACATGAAGAAAAACGGCCACACCCAACCTAAAAAATAAGGGGTACACGGCTCCTCTCCCCATTCTCGTTCGGAAGGTGGAGTACGAGGGATTTCCCTCTGGGTTAGCAGTACCAATATCTTGGGGGTGGGTGGGGCTAGGGGCTGATTTTCATGGGCCCACGGCGGCCGCCCCTGCCCTCGTTCCTTCTTTAAAAAAAAAAGATAATCTTCTAAAATGAACCCCAGAGAATTTGGGTGTGCACATTCATTCTCCCGGGATTGGTGTAGGGATTCCGTATTGCTTATTTATTTCGAGCAGGTGATGATTTGTTCAAGTATGTAGGTCGGTGTACTGTATACATACTACCTATTCCATCTTGTACGACTCTGTACAACCTAAAGATATTTGATTCACACATCACCCACCAGGCTAGCTTTTAGAGAGGACATGCCGATCTCTCGATATATAGACCGGGGACAGGGATTCAGTGACTTTGCTTAGCAAAGTCACAACGTGACTTTGGCTAGCCAGAGCCATTGGATCAAAATCTAACGGACATCCTTGGCCCAAATTTTGAGCTCAAATTTAAAACTGTCTAAAAAAATTTGAAAAAAATCAGGCATGTCATACTTGTTCCGTTGAGTATTGTGGAATTTTTTTGTTTCATTTTGACAAATGGTTTAAGAGTTAATTACGTTTTGAGCTCGATACATAAAAAGCTATTTAAGCATAAACCGTTTATCCAAATGACGTGAAACTTTCACAGAATATAGAGATGAACATAACTGACATGCCTGATTTTTTTCAATTTTTGCTAGACAGTTTTAAATTTGAGCTCAAAATTTGGGCCAAGGATGTCCGTTAGATTTTGATCCAATGCATCTGGCTAGCCAAAGTCACGGTGTGACTTTGCTAAGCAAAGTCACTGAATCCCTGTCCATAGACCGGATATGTCCATGTACTTTCTATTGGTACTAGAAGGAAACAGCACGCTTTGCTGCCCGTGCTACAGCAATCCAGTTTCACCTTTTCAATTTCTTTCTTGCATAACACCATGTTGTTTTGCCTGACATGGTAGACTTCCGTATAGTATGGAAGATGCATTTACCTAGATGATAATCTTATGTAATACAAAAATAATTATATGCAGTAGAGTGATTCCCTCTAATATCCGACCAAGAAGTCCACTGAACATCTATATACTTTCTAATAAAAGCACATCAACCTGGCGCATGAGCCAGGGTTAGAGCATGTCTAACAGAACCCTTACATTTTCGCCCCCTAAATCGCGTGTAGAGGGCCCTGCACACGAAATCGAGGAATTTTTGTGCTCAGATGAACGCGTTCATCTAGCAGACCCCCTATCGCCGCCCTGTATGTTTGAATTTAAACTTCGCGGGAGAATCCGATGAACTCGATTTTATTGATCACCATTGCTGGTACACGAAATCGAGCTCGAGCTCGTCCATCTAGCCTAATCTAGTCTATGAAGACGACGTCGCCGGCAGCCTCCATGGCCTTGAAGGCCTCGACGTCGGCGAGGACCCACACTCGTAAGAAGATATAATCTAAACCAGTGTAATATGATGTATCATAAGTAAATGGAAAATACAAATTCAACTGATTAATATGAAATATGTAGAAACAAGACAAACTACCATGACGTCATGGATAAGATTTTGCTATTTCCTCACATCACCTTAGTCAATCTATTTTCTATAATTATGTAACTTTTAGCTAGAATTGAAGAAGCGTGTATTCAATACTATTTTCACCATTGCATACACTTTTTCCGTTTTCAAAACTTTATCATATAAAAGTTGATACATTGTTCTGAGATTTATACATAGATCAAAGCCACATAAGAAAAATCTAAGCTACAATTTGGCCTAACCTGCAAATTTTTCTTCCAATAACCCGCTGTGCCACAAAGACTCCCCTGCACCGATAAGATCAACACCGGCCGAGAATGCATCAACAGAATGCCATAAAAATTCACCACTTGCACCCTAAACTCTAACCAAGCACGACAATTAGTAGCCACAAACCGATAATAAGCTCTTCCAGACCTGCTATCTTGTAGATACCACCATCAATCTACACAGACTCAACATACAACAGATGACCGCCGACAGAAAATACATCAACAGAGTACACACACAAAACCGCGAACGTACCCTGAACCCTGACCAAAAACAATGATAACCAGTGAACACAGCCTGGCAACAAATCGCTGTAGATGGACTATCTCCCAGGTACCACTCCAAGCCTATAAGAACTCTGCAGCTCCGCTCTCTCTGAAGCACCACCCCAAGCCAACAAAAACTAAGAGAGACATCCCCTAACAAAGCAGCCTACATATAGCAAGCACACATACCATGTTTTCCTATAACCAACGCTGCAGCATGCACCCACTTCCTCCGGCAGCACCCAAAAAGAAGCAGCATACTAAGTAGGCAGCACGCACTGGCTCCCTGGATCAATCCCTTCGACCACATAGGAAAGCTACCCAATGGATGCAAGAGCAAACCAACAACAAGTCCATCCTAGCACCAACAGAGAAGACGCGAGAAGGCGCCTTGCTCCTTATACCTGACGCCCATCCCTAGCTCAACAGCAAATTCCCTAAGACCTGACAAGAGCATGACAATTCGACTGTATAGTGACCATTACAAACCACCGCGAGTAAACATATACTTATGTTGCCTTTCCATCAGCATGGCATAAAATCCCACACCTAAAGCACCATCCTTACCCTTCCCAGCTACATGAGAAGACCATATGATGGATGCAAGATTCAGGTCAACTCGATAACCTTCCATGACAACCACAAAACAAGGTTATCCACTAGATGCAAGATCCATGGCAGCACTATCATCTCCCCACCAACTCGATTACTTTCTCGGACCAGTATAGGGAAAAATCGAAAACCGATTCTACAATCCAGTCTGCATCTGAAATCCCCAATACACACCGAACCTGGAGTAAAGACCCTGACGATCAATGGCTACAACTACATAACAAAGACTTCTGAGCCCGCAAGGCTTCAGACATCGCCTGAAGCACATAAAACACCCTGTTTCCACGACATAGTGATGGACATATAAATCCAATAAGGCAACCAAAATACCAACCGCAGACGGCGGCAGCTACCAATAGCGACCTAACAATCCAGGAGTTTGCATATAAATCCAATAACTCATCCTCAACACTAGCCGAAAACGGCGACAGCTACCGACAGGGACCTAACAATGAATTCGTAAACGACGGGGACGAACACTACGCGCCCCCACAAACCCTGGATCAAAAGCGACACTGATGGACTAACACCAAACCGCTGACAAACAAAACGACACAGCCAGATCCAGAGCTAGAAAGCTGCAAACAAAGAAAAGAATCCAGCATTCCCCACACGGACGGAAGGCACAACCGAGCACACACGCCGACAACAGCAGCACACCCACGAATCGAAAGAGAAGAGGGGGAAGGAAACTTGCGAATCGCAGCCCCGAGCGGCAGCGCACCCACCGCCCCCTGCTCCCACAGCGCCGCCAACCTCCGAAATCCATGGCATGGGACCTGCAAAACAAAGCAAGAGTGAAAAAAAAACGGGGAAAAACTAATCGAATAAATGGAAAGCAAAGGTCACCGCAGACGCACGGTCACCGGACAGACCACCACCGGCGGAAAGACAAACACAAGAGAGGAAGAACAGAACGACCGCGGAAGCGCCCAAGAGAGGAAAAGGCAAAGAAAGGGGATGCCGGCGCGACCCAAGCCATCCCAGACACGCGGCCATCATGCGCGAAAGGAGGAAACCGACGGAGAGAGCACGTTCACCGACATGCGGGTCCTACCCGACCAAAGAACCGACTAAGACTAGTCACAATGGAGAGTATCATATGGTAGTATCATGTATATTATACTAGTCTATGTTACCACCTCCACAATGCATGGTAACATATTTGTGGTATCATATACTAGTATATTTATTAGGCTATTGACTCATCTTGCCTTGGAATACGTTATGTTACGGTATCTACCTATGATACCACTAGCACATCTCTCCTTATTAAATGAGTGCCACATCATCTTTTTTGCCTATGTGGCACTTATGATACCACATATGTTACTCCCATTGTGGCTAGTCTAAAGCACACGGGAGAGCGAAGCCGGCGGCCGACAAACGGGCCCCAGCCTAGGACGAAGGAGAGCGCAGGATTCGCCGCTCCGTTAGATATTGGAGTGATACACTATATACTCATCCACACTTAAGGGTCTGCTTTATTTTTAACCCAAATGACGTGTGTTGATGAAAAATCGGTAAAATATGTGTAGAGAGAACAAGTACTGTTAGATAGCATATATCAATATGAATATTTGGATCAGATGTAGGATACAATGTCATCGAATTTTATGGGAATTGTAGGCACCGGGGAAAAACTAGTTGGTGTGCAAGTGTATTCTAGGCCTCTTTAGTGAACAAAGATCTTGGCAGACGTTGGATGAAGCGCGTGTTATGATGCAGCTCAAGTTCTCCTTTGCAGTCGTGCTACTACTGAAGAATGATTTGGATCTCTCTTTGCCACAAAATGGCCAGTTCCGTCGAGTCAAACTCGTTTGTACTACCTGGACGTGTTGGAGGGCGAGATCGATTTCATGTAAGAAGGACCGAATACCTTTCCGTGCACTAGTCTAGGGAGGACAACATCCTCGAATTCAACTGCTCAAAGGCGATCAAATTCGAATCATACTTCTCAGAGGAGATCCAACTCTTGTAGGTGAAAATTATCAAATATACCATATCATGCTATGAGAATAAACTTGATCCGTCAGAACTCCAGAAGTTTAGGGGAAGAGAGGTAGTAGTAATTAAGGAAAGATAGTCGTGATGCAATTGGGGCAAGTCATACCCTAGCCCGAATAAGTTGAGTACAAGGCAGCACTAGAGTGAGGCTGCAACCGCACTTTGCAACACACCACCACGCAACTCTCTACAGCCTATCTGACGTAACTCATGATCAACTGTATTGCAATCTCTGCTAATTTTCTTCAACTGTATCTGACATAACTCACGAGCAACAGGTATATTAGGTACCACTAGTTGAATGCCCGTGCGTTGCTATGGATTTTAATTTTTTTTCTCATAATGCTTTTCAATATAATATAGTCGAACATTCATGCATAAGAAAAGGAATACAAGCGAGCATTCATCTATAAGACAGCCTGAAGATATTTTCAAGTCTACTTCAATGCAAATATATCAAATATTTTTCCAACGATTACATTATTGAAGACACCGATAAGCGGACAATATAATGGCAAAGCATATAAACTTTTGAAATTTAGCCCAACGACATCAAGCACTGAGAACTTACCTGTATACTAAGTTTCCACTATTTATATCTCAGTTTGGCCCAACGACAACAATCAATGATGATAACTCTTCCAGGTACCAACACAAAAGTGAAATTTTCTGTTTTGGAAGGGCAAGAGAGGTCGAGGACCAATATAAAAATCTGTTTCGTTGTGCTCTTGGAGAATATCCTTTTAAGTATTTGGGCATTCCAATACATTACCGAAAGCTGAAAAATGGAGAGTGGAAAGTGGTTGAAGACCGCTTTGAGAAAAAACTAGCTAGCTGGGCTGGAAAACTCTTATCTTATGGAGATCGCCTAATCCTTATAAATTATGTCTTGACCAGTCTGCCAATGTTTATGCTGTCATTCTTTGAAGTTCCAAAAGGGGTACGGAAGAGAATGGATTTTTTTAGGTCTAGATTTTTCTGGCAGAGTGATGGACATAAACGTAAGTATAGACTTACTAAGTGGAACATCATATGTAGACCAAAGGATCAATGCGGGCTTGGGGTAGAGGTTTTAGAGTTGAAAAATAAAAGCCTGCTATGCAAATGGCTCTTTAAAATTTTGACCGGGGATGGTATGTGGAACGAGTTAATTCATAATAAGTATTTGCTTTCTAAATCTCTATCTCAGGTTAAAGCCAAACCGTCTGACTCCCCTTTCTGGAAGGGTCTTATGAGGGTCAAAGATGATTTTTTCAAGCGGGATCGTTCACTTTAGGTAACGGGGAAGACATTCGTTTTTTGGGAGGATGTTTGGCTCGGGGATAAGCCCCTGTCCCAACAATATCCGTCTTTGTATAGAATAGCACATCGAAAACAGGTCTCGGTGTCTATGGTCATGTCACAGGCTCCTCCACCAAACATAGGTTTTAGAAGAGCTTTGACCGGAAACAAGTATGAAAGGTGGCTCCATTTAGTTTCCCGTTTGATGGATGTTCAGCTTACGCAACAACAGGATGAGTTTAGATGGGGATTAACTAATTCCGGGAAGTTTACTGTTAAGTCAATCTATTTAGATTATATGAATGATCATACAGTTTTTCTACGTAAATATATTGGGGAAATGAAGGTACCACTAAAAATCAAGATATTTTTGTGGTTCCTATTTCGAAAGGTGTTGCTTACTAAGGATAACTTGGCAAAACGTAACTGGACTGGTTGCAAAAAATGTTGTTTTTGTGATCAAGACGAAACAATACAACATTTATTTATTACTTGCCCTTTTGCAAAGATGGTTTGGCGTATTGTACATATGACATTCAATATTACCCCCCCCCCCCCCCCCCCAAATAATATAACACATCTGTTTGGGAAGTGGCTTCGAGGCATCCCAAAAAATGAAAAAGTTCAGATTCGAGTGGGGGCTTGCGCTGTACTATGGGCCATGTGGAACATACGTAATGATTATACCTTTAACAATGTCAAATCTTCTTCCTTTATGCAGGTGATTTCAATGGCTACACACTGGATTCGTATGTGGTCCTACCTACAACCAATGGAGAAGCGCGAGGCTTTGGATATTGGGTGCAACCGGCTGCAGTCGGTTGCGAGGGATTTATACAACCAGTGCAGCTGGCGTTCTAGTTTACGGATAGTTTATTGATAAAGAGCCATATCATGTCGTTGTTCTTTAGATGGTTGATTCACGTATCGACTTTATGTGATCCGTGATGTACTCTTTGTAATAACTCAGTTTTAATAAATTAATAAAAACCGTATGCATCAATCGATGCAGAGGCCGGGGCTTCCCCATTTCGAAAAAAAAACTCTTCCAGGTACCAGAAAACAGTTGCATCTAAGTTTCCACTATTTATATCTCGGGCACTGGTGATAGAAATTTCAGCTCTTTCTCTCGGTCTCTTCTATGCGTGGGGAGGACATTTTTCATTGCCTTTTCCCTTTGTGGGATGGAAAGAATAGAGAAGTAAAAAAGAAAGCTTTGAGTTATGATCAAATAACATTTATGCAGGTCTAGAAAGAATACTATAAGCGGGCCCTGCATGCACTATTCATTAAGCATAATTTTGATCGAGTAATCATTCTGGAAGGTTTGATCTTTGTGATGATCTGTTGACTACTTTGTTCTTACGTATTTCCGCATACCATCTCATTACCATGGTTAATTGGTTAACATATGACATGGAGATCGCCCCAGATTTGTTCAACTACTTTGAGGAAGCAGAGAAACTACTTGATAATGTAAAGTATGTGGCACTGTACACTGATTATACCTGGCAATTCAGTGAATTAACAAAAAATCTATCTAATTACGTGGCTGTAAATTTTGTTATTGTGGTATTGAAGGACGATAATGGCTGTCAGTGGGCGCAAAACTAATGTGAAAATTTAGGGCTTGCCATAGAGAGGAAGGAAATTTAGGCGACCTTTACGATGGCATGGTTCAAACTTACCCCTCACGAAAACATTGACATATATCTCTTGCATTACGATTTTAGAGTCCAATGAAAATAGATAATCAATGAGACCCTGAACCAGATTTCAGGAATATTTCAGTAGTGGATATCACATTTGTTCTAACCAGATGAACAATCATGTGCAATTCAAATTCAATCAGAGCTATAACAAAAGCACAAGTGGAATGTGTATACATTCTGAACCGGCTCCAAGCACCAAGTTGCGTAGTCCGGACCACGCCTTGTACCTTGCCAGCGCCTCAGGGACAATGTACCTTCCAGAAGTAACAATAATGCTTAGTTTGAAACACTGTTCGAACAGGAACTATAAGAGCGTAACAGATCTGGAACTATCAATGAAGATATGCTTATCAAGTGTACAACTACTGTGGAAATTCAGAAAAAGAAGTTATAAAATTGACAGCCTAATCTTGTGTTTTCTATTTTATGTAAATATTTTCTCCAATTGGTTTCTTGTACCTTTTTTTCAACTCAGGAGTGTTTGTCCTATTGTGGCTTTTGATATATTTTTTGTCAATGGAACAAAGAGCAATCTGTCTATCAAGGTGTGGTGGTCTCTAGCTTGCTGATAAATTTGTGATGAAAGCATATTACCTTCATAAGAGCTGGTTATCTATCAAGTCAAATCACAAGTGATTTCTTCCCTTGACAATGGGTGACCAAAGTTTTTTCTTAGAAAAAAAGTTAGGAGACCGGCGGGAAGAATCCAGAAACTTTCAATAAACTCTCCATGATATTAGACCAGTGCAGTAGTAGTATACGTTGTACATACATGTGGAGACATGAGCTGATAAAGTTCCGTCTTTGTTTGTAAGTTAGTAAAGCAGGGGGTAGTAGTTCAATTCTAAAGTGAATTACCCTACTTTTCGTTCTGTATAAATTTAGCATAATATTTACTCTCTGTAAGTTTTCTGCAGTTTTTTTTTGTGTAGCATCCCTATGCTCCCAAATGTATACGGTTACCACTATCCATTTTTTTACCTTTTCATTTGCTATTGTAAAATGAAAAGTAAGGGTTTGCTCAAATACAGTCAGTCTTTGCCCAAAATACAACACAAAGCCATTCTTGTAACCTCAACTACTACAACACATGCCAAATTTATAACAGAAAGCCTAGCAGACAAGGTACACAAGTAAATCCCAAATGTACACTATATTGCAATGTGGTTCTGTTTCTCGCATGACCGGAAACAACACCATGATGGATTCATGGTGCACCCAAAATGAAAGCTATGTTCAACAAAGAACAACTCCGATCCGACATCTACAGGTTAGACATGTTTCTTAAGCGATTCACTTGAGCCGGGTATATTCAGGATTCTTGCAATCATCACAACACCTGATCAGCTAGGATGGGTTGAAACAAGGATCACCCTTTCTCTTCTACTTTTCGCACCAAGTAGCAGCAACTACACATCATTGGCACCGAATAGACATCATTGACTCCATGGTGAAGTCATACCAGGAAGACTATTTGTGCAGTTCAAATAGTGTCAGGATTCACGAATGACATAGAGCTCACCCGGTGATTAGGAGTGGCTCGGCGAGGCTGTTGAACACGTCGACTGACACGTTGTTATTGGCGGTCGATCACTTGAAACAAAAATATATAAACGTGGAGAGTTCAGGTTCAACCATTCTGTATTTGAGGTTATAAGAATGGCTTTGTGTTCTATTTGAGCAAAGACTGACAGTATCTGCTATGTATCATTCAGAGGCTGATAGAAGGAGCTCACAGTCCTGAAACTCACCTTTGCCCGACCTGGAACTCACGCTCCCAGGCGCAGTTGCTAGATTGCACGGTGGGGAGCAAGATGGGGAGCGCGATGTCGTAGCCACTGCCGGCAGCGCCGGAGCAGTTCCGTGGTCGGAGGTATCCCGACGGCGGCAGCCAGTCCGGTCGCCGAAATCGAGAGAGATGGGACTCGAGAAGGGAACAGGGATGGGGAGGGGACGGGGGCATTGAGCAATTTCTAGTTGTTGAGGTGGTAGTGTCGCCCTCCAGGCTGCACACGGAGCTAACCAGCAGTTGCCATGTATTGAGCCGCACGGGGCTGACCGGCGGTTGCCAAGGTGAGGCCGTTCCGGGGATTGGGCCGGTGGGTCGGAGCCGGTGCCGGGGATTCAGGAGACGGCGCTGAAGACTCGGGTGTTGCTAGCGGAGCTGCGCGGCGGAGCTGGGTCTCATGGAGGCAGATCGACGGTCGGCGGTGTGGCAGGAGGGTGAGGAGCGGTTTATAGCTGCGGCCTGCGGGTCATGGTCGTTGCCTCAGGAGATCGTGGACTGGGACAGATTGGTTCGTTGTTTTCGTGGTTCTTTTTTTTTTGCCAAGGGAGCTTTTCTTCCGGTCTTTTTTGCGAGCGATTTTATTTCCGTTCGGGACTCGGGACTCGGGAGGCATAGGACGTACGGACACGGACGTTATGAAGCCTGCTTTAATAGTAAAGATTAGTTGTGGCGCACATGGATTGCGCACCATGGGTAGTGAAATTTTGTGCACCACTAGTAGGATTGTCCCTACTGGTGACAGACTCGGGAGTGTGGATTTCCAGCACCTTTTGGACAAGGTATCTGGGAAGCTTGTGTGTGGTAATTCATCATGATGACAGGAGGTATAACTTATGCCAAATCAGTTATCACCTCACATCATTAACTTTGCTTAAGGGGATCACATAATTCTTCAAGAGGCTGGAGCATGCCAACATGGTTTTGAGGAAATCCATCTTTGTACGGTTAGAAGTTAGCACCCAACAACGGAATAAAAATAGCTGGATGAGCTTTCTAATATTTTTCTAACAAATCTCCTAAAATCACAAGCATCATGGTTTGATCATATAATTGATATAAATTTTACGGTGATTGGCATATTTAGTAGCCGTTCATCCACCCCAATCTAATGTGGTAAAATACGCAGTACCGGGGTGACTGTACCAAAAGCATGAGACCGGTGCAAAAATAATGTGAAACTGGTACCTATAGTTATTTGTATGTTTCATTTTTAAGAGGATATATGAGCTGACCCCACCTGTCCGTCTCACTGTGGCTGATTCTTTCTCCCCAAACAGCCACACAAGAATTCACACAAGAGGGAATAGGCTAACTAGTCATATCTGGGTGGCTGCCGGTGGTGACAGTGGCGAGTGGTCAACGGAATCGTCGAGCTCTTCGCCTCAAATATAGGTACATGGTGGACATTGTATGGAATTCAAGCCGAGTCGAGCTCGGCTCGACTCGTTTAACCTCGGTCAACTGACATGTCGTTCAACAAACGAGTTCAGAATTGACAGTTAACTTGGCTCGGTTAACTCGTGAGTAGCTTGCAAGCTACTTATTTAACTCGTTTACTTTTATAAAACTGTAAAATGTCAACACCATATATTGTATATACAATTATTTTTTAATTGTTTGGACATGTATGATACAATCAGCACAATAATCAATAAAAATAGGTCACCATCAAATAATTTACAGTCCATAAATCATAATAATCAAGAAAAATTGTTCACATAAATAAGAGTGTGTTCGGTTCCAGAACAAAGTGGAATGGAATGGAACCGTTCCGCACCCACACCTCATTCTTGTGTTCGGTTTTGAAATGGAATGGAACAAGTTGATTCCCAGGAAGGAAATATTCCCTCTAGATGCGGAATGCACACGTCCGTCCAAATCGGCCGGACCAAGTGGAACGGCTCACCGTCTCTCTTCATTTAATCAATTTTATACATAATCAATCATGATTAGAAATGATTAATCAGGATTAGGAATAACTAGTCGAGTTTAACAATAATTAATCAAGATTAGGAATAATTAATCGAGTTTAGGGATAATTAATTGAGTTTAGAAATAATCTAATTGTCACCCGCTCCATTCCATCACCGTTCCATCCTAGAACCGAACAAAAGAATGGAATGGTTTCATGACAATATTTTTTGTCCAAACCGAACACGAGAATGGAACGGTTTTATTCTGGTGAATGGAATGGTTTCATTCCATTTCATCACGCCAAAACCGAACACACTCTAAGAATATCATGTAGTCAGTCTTTTTATCGAATTAAACGAGCTAAACTAGTACTCAGTAAAATTGGCTCGTTTAGTTTGAAATCGTGCACCGTCATTAAAGAAAACCCGGCTCGATTCGTTTGACAACGAATTCGTCCCAAGCTGAGTCGACTTGGGAGCTACTCTTTTAACTTGCCAGTTTCGAATTTTAATTCTAACCCTAAGTACATGCATACGTAGATGGCTCTATGCAGACAGAACTCTAACAACAAAATGTCAGTAGATGCATACATAAATATATGTAGACCTCTCTGAATACTCGTAATTTTATTGACCCACCGTGTAAGGCTACTGCCACTGGTTTATACATATATGTCCTATGCTCTACCTTCGTGAACATGAGTGCTTGTGAACCCTGTATAGACAGTAAAATCGGAAAAAAAAAACTTAAAATGGCATAAATCATGCATGCCAAGTCTGAAACTAAAATACAACTGTATGTATTTTGTGCGAAAAAAGAAGTGTCCATATATGTTATATGTAGAATAAATAGGATATTGACTTTACAAAAAATTACAATGTACAATTTTTCTCTTTTTTGTGTACGTCACACATAACCGTATGTTTTTCTTGAAATTTTGCACGAGTAATTATCAAGCCAATACAATACGTGAGTGAGCCTTTTCAATTTTTTCTGAAACTTTGAATTACGATTTTTTTAAATGATTTGAAATTCAGTTCCATGTGCACCATGTCCACCACGGTACTTTCATATATATGCTCTGGTCCTTTAAAAAACACAGATATTAGGGGTGTAGATTAACTCTCCCGGACTTGGATTAAGGATTCCCCATTGCTTGTTTATCACGAGCAAGCGATGTTTCGATTAAGTGGTTGGCATACAAGACAACTGAACCGTATACATAGTATCTATTCCATCTTATAAGATTTGATTCAAACACCACCCACCAGGCTACCACACCTAACACAGTCCATAGCGTTTAGAGCGATGTGTCCTTGTATCGATCCCTCGTTAAATACCGGCCACGTCCATATATGGTCTATCAGTATAGACTATATACACATCCACGCTTAAGGTTTTTTTTTTAACACAAACGATTTGTGTTGATGAATAATTGGTAGAACATGTACAGAGAGAAGTATTGTTAGACGGTGTGTATACATAGCTCAATGTGCGGATCAGATGTAGGATAGAATGGCAACGAATTTTTAAGGGAATTGTAGGCACCGGGAAAAGACTAGTTGGTGTGCAAATGCCGGAATAGAGTCGCTTCGTCCAGCCAAGTTATTGGCTAAACTTTCTACTAGGAACATTTTAGGTTGGCGCTCTTCAGTGAGCCCGGTCTTGGAGGCCATTCGGAAGAAGCGCGCCTGACGATGCGGCTCACCTCCTTTCCAGTCGTGATGCCCCTTGCCGGAGAGATTCCTAAAGTGACTGGGTTCGGAGATGGTCGCCGAAAGAAGATTAATGGTACTTGATCCAATTCACTTGGCTCATTTACGTCCCTATCATTTCCGTTGCTAATCCACAGAGTAGCGCATCCGGGGCAACTTCGTCTGATGGAACTTATCGACATACTTCTCTGATTGGGTTTTGTGTAGTATTGTCTTCTATAAAACGGTGTTTTTTGTTTAGTCGAATGTCTGGTCATTATGTTACCAATTTTCCGATAATTAATCCTGCGTTCATGATTCGTCGAAGTATGTAAACTTAGCATTTTCCTTATTTTGAAGCGTTAGTTCTAGCTGACCGGTCCAGAGGATATGGAGAAACATATATAGAAGTTTGATGTAGAGCCTTCTCAACTCTTCCGAATGGATTTATTTTAAGTATTCCCTCCGTTCATAAAACATAAAACGTGAAATTTATTTGTCAAAATATGGATATGTGTATACATGTTTTCGAGTATAGATATATCCATATTTAGACAAATAGAATTTCAATTCTTTTTTGACAGAGGAAGTACTTCACAGATTATCTCACTCCATGTGTTACTACGCTTGCAATCATCCGTGATCATTTCATTATTTGGCCACTAAAAACAGAATATCAAGAATAGTTCATCTTTTGAAGTTCATGTTGTGAAGATTTCTAGTTAAGCATCATATATTATATCTTATATCTTAACTCGTTCAGAATATCAATGTTGAACCCTCATTGATTAGATTTCAAGCTCAAGCACTTGTGTGTTCTATAAACAGACCGCACGGAGGTAGCGCCACCATAGGGGGTGAGCAGAGCGGCCGCCCCGGGTCTCTCGATGCGAAGGAAGGAACCACCCCTGCATCTATCTCAAGTGTTGCATCGCCATGGAAGTTCGTCTGTTCGTTCTCGAGACTGCAGATTACCTAAAAAGTGAGCCTCTATAATTGTATAAGATGGCCCACTAAAAACATTTTTGGAGGTTTTGAAGCCTTGTGTTAGTTCAGAGTCCTTTAACCTGGAAGTTTTTTGAAAAAAGAATGATTTATTTCTCTTATACGTGTGTTCACATAAACTCCAATTTGGCACGAATCTAATTATACTTTTATGTTCCAACCTTCCACAATTCAACGAAATTTCGAATGTGTAATATTTTAAATTTTAAATTCGAAAATATCATATGGTCAATTGCATGAACAAAAGCATGATAAACATCAACCATGACATAACAAGTTCGCAAATGTTGGACGTAGACAAGTTGGCAAATAGTACTAAGCACACATATACTTCTCGTGAATCCCAATAAAAGGAAAATTATGACACTACGGCTTCGTATTTTCCCCTCAAACAAATATAGCAAAGTCTTGTGCTCACATCGGCAAATCAACACTCTAGGTATTGGCGCATGCATTCGTATGCGTCGGGAATGATCCAAGGATAAGCGCCACCGTCGAGGACCTTGCCCTTTTCCTTCTTGATGACTTCCTCCACTCAGATCTTTTCTTCTATCTTGGTGTTGGTGTCGTTGTTTTCCTTTACTTGGGCTTCAACAGTGGCATGGTCTCGGAAACGAAACAAATGTTGTCCTCCTGGTTCCCGGTGGAGGCTCTGAGATCGTCCCAATTGATCAGGTCATATACTCGTTCACGTTGCGTGTGCCGGGGAGCGGACGTGAGGATCTTGCTACGGATGGGTTTGCGACCGTGATGTATTTGCACATGGCAAGGCAAAGTGACGCAATATGCGGAGGAGGTGATATAATGGCACATGCCGCGCGTGGTGGGAGACAGCGGTTAGGCCGGCGGCGTATGGTGGGTTGATGAGCAGAAGGAGCTCTTTGGTGGTGGGTGGCTGTGAGCGGTTGAAGATGAAGACGAAGGGAGAAAGATGGGCCTGGAAAGTAGGATTTCCTTTAGCGGCGCGTGGAGCGCAGCTAAAGGCGGCATATAGGATCTCCCGGCCCATATATTGAAATCCGGTGTCAAAGAGAAATTTGGTATTCAACCTTCTTCTCGAATCTCAATATTCAAAGATGTAATGTGGATAGTTAGGTACTGAATACGCCTACGCATGGGCAGCCAGGCCAGAAATCCCAGCCCGAAAACATGGCCCGGAAGTCCAAAAATCAGGTTTTATCTGTATTTTAGAGAATATATGTATATTTATGTATGATTATATACCAAAAATGATTTAAGAATAAAAAGACAAAAGTTCACGTTTTCCAGCTAAGCCGGACCGGGCTTAGGCCTTATTATTTAGGACAGGGTTTTAGCCCCGGCCCGAGGAATGTCGTAGTACTGAAGACTGAAGCTACATTCTTCCCAAGCGTCTCTGCCAAAATTCTAGTAGGCTGCCAAAATTCCAACAAATATCAAAATCTTCCTTTGGGAACTGGCACGCAACTGTTTACCTGGGCATGAGCAATTTCTACGGCCCCTTGGATGGCAAGTGTGCGGTCCGTAGGGAGTTGGAGTACGTCGAGGACATCTTTTATATTGCGTTTTTTGCTAAATTTTTATGATGCGGGATTCGTTCAATGTTAAGGGTTCAATGTAACCCATCTTTCGCTGAGTTCTGCCCAATCCTTTTAGCTCTTTCCTCTCGCCGTAGGAAGTTCTCCTGGCTTTTATTTGTGGCTCAAAGTTGGGCTATATCGAACCTGATGAGAAACAAATACTCGATCGAATGGGGTTTTCCTCGTCAAACCGCTGACTTTTATTTGCAGCAGTGGCGGCTTCTATCCAAATCTAAAGATCAATACCTCATCGATGCGGCGATAGAAGACCTGCTCCGTCTCTATCGTGATTCCTACCAAGCGCCGACGTCAAGTACAGTCATAGTGCCCTAGCTCCAGTGTGGTTTAGCCTAGTTCTGGCCTAAGTTTGTAATCCTGCCGTGTATTTGGATGCTGTAATACCTTGTGGCTTTATTAAGTTAAGGCCTGGCAGTTATATATTCCCTGTTGTCTAAAAATAGAGATGATTGCAATTGGAAAAATATTACTACTCAAGTAATGTCACCAGAAATCCACGGAAAACACAAGTGTCAAACTGATAGCCAGTTCTCTATCTTTTTCCTCCTCGTCGACATTACGGATAGAAACCACGAGGAAACAAGCTTGATGAAGACCCGACTAGGGGATAATAAGCAAAGAATGCTGAAATATTTGGGCCCAATACAAGTGAACCCAATAGCAAATGTTGAATCTCAAAATGGCCCATGTATACAAGTGAGTGGTGGGAGTGGGAAGTTTAGTCCCACATTGGAAGTTTGAGGAGTTGCACACCACCTTATGAGGTGGAGTGTCGTAGGGATTGTATGTGAGTGAGAACAAGAGAGAGTCTCGCACACTCCTTCTCCTCCGCCGCTCGCTCGTCTCGTCTCGACTCGACTCGACTCGACACGTCGCGATCGCGTTTCGTGAATGGAGCCTCGAGCCGAGACAATACTTATGTTTATTTTGCTGTTTTGGAAAACCGATTTCGTAGTCGTGACGGACGCGTCACAGCTGAGGCGGTTCGGGTCGCTCCCGTATCGCGTGCTGCAACCGACTCGGACGTGCGGCGTGAGCCTCCCACGTCGCACACGTTAGGGTTTTCCGAACCGCACTATAAAAGACGCGCACCGTGAGCGCTATACACATACCGAAACCAATCTAGGTTTGCCACACCTCGTTCCTTGCGCCGCCACCGTAGTCTACTACATCCCGAGCGCCGGCGTCCACCGGCGAAACGGGAGAGCAGGTCTCCGGAACCAGTCGCCTTTATGATCCTGTACGGGAGAGGGCGAATTAGGTTTTTGGGAAGCGCTTTGCGCGACTGCTCGCTGCTTCCACGACGGCTCGTCTGCCTAACAAGTCAGGCGGTGTTGCGTACCGTCGCCTCAAGCGTCGTCTACTCCGACCCATCATCGCCAACGTTGTCATCAACAACGTTACTACAAAAGATCGGTACGGAATCTGTGTCCTAATCTTCTGTTTAACATGTCTACTGTTTACATGTTTAGAGAGATCGTGTTGCTATTATTCATGTTGTCTGCTGCATCTAGTATGTTTGAGTTCCACATGTTAATAGCTGCTTTTATCATGATTTATATTCTGGAATTAATCGTGGAAATTATGCCTATTATTCAACAATCCAAAAACCTAATTGTAGGCAATTTGCTGAACTGACTATGGCCCACTTAAGTGATTCGATGAAACCAGAAAAGTTCAATGGTACCACATTTAAGAGATGGCAATTGAGAAGCCAACTGTGGCTCCAGTCCATGAAAGTGTGGGACATTATTATGAATGGCCTTCCTGAAGGAGCTTCTGACGATGTTCAGAATAAGTTCAAGGAAGCGAATAATAATTTCATAGGCTGTATTCTGAGTGTCCTGGAGGGACGTTTGTGCGATGTGTATATGCACAACGAAGACACTAAGGAACTCTGTGATGCACTGAATACTAAATGCGGTGCGTCCGATGCTGGCAGTGAGTTGTATATCATGGAGAGTTTTAACGACTACAAGATGGTGAATAACCGTTCTGTAGTCGAACAGGCTCATGAGATACAGTGCATTGCGAAGGAGCTTGATCTGCTCAAGTGTGTGATTCCTGATAAGTTTGTGGTTGGATGCATTATTGCAAAGATGCCTTCTTCATGGAGGAATTTTGCCACATCTCTCAAACATAAGAGACAGGAGATATCGGTTGAAAACTTGATAGCGTCTCTTGATGTTGAGGAGAAAGCTCGGGCAAAATACACAACTGAGAGAGGTGGTGATTTGCAGTCTAGCGTCAATATGGTGCAGAAAAATCATCACATCAAGAATAACAGTAATAACAAAGGGAACTATAAGCCTCAGTTCAATGGTCCTGTGAACACTACTGCCATTAAGAATAATAAGAAGAAGAAGGTGCTGAACAAATCTGGGCTCGAGTGCTTTACGTGTGGAGCGCTCGGCCACTTTTCTGTTGACTGCCCAGACCGTGCAGACAAAAAAGGGAAGAAAGGCTCCAAGAATGTCAACGTGGTGATCGCTAGCAACACTGATGGGTACGGTAATATACCGATGGTACTTTCAGTTCTTCAATCTCCGTGTTGGTGGATTGATACGGGCGCTAATGTTCATGTGTGTGCTGACATCTCTATATTCACTTCTTATTAGGTCGCACGGGATTCTTCCGTCCTAATGGGGGAATTGATCACATGCTTTTGTTCGTGGTGTTGACACGGTAGATCTGAAGTTTACTTGGGGAAGATCGTGCATCTGAGGAACGTGCAGCATGTCCCTTCTATGAATAAGAATCTCGTCAGCGGCTCACTTCTTTGCAGAGACGGGTTTAAAGTAGCGTTTGAGTCCAATAAAGTAGTTGTGTCGAGATTTGGATAATTTATTGGTAAAGGCTATGAGTGCGGAGGCTTGTTCCGCTTTTCTCTTTCCGAATTTTGCAATAAGTCAGTAAACCATATTTGTGGCAATGTTGATTCAGATGCTAGTGTTTGGCACTCTCGTTTATGTCATATTAATTTTGGTTTACTATCTCGGCTATCCAGTTTAAGTTTAATTCCGAATTTCACCATTACCAAAGGTTCTAAGTGCCATAGTTGTGTATAATCTAAGCAACCTTGGAAGCCTCACACGGCAGCTGAGGAGAGACACTTGGCACCTCTAGAACTCATACATTCTGATCTATGCGAGATGAATGATGTGTTGACAAAAGGTGGAAAGAGATATTTCATGACACTCGTTGATGATGCTACTAGATTCTGCTATGTTTATTTGTTTCAAACTAAAGATGAGGCTTTAGACTACTTTAAAATCTATAAGGCTGGAGTTGAAAATCAATTATAGAGAAAGATCAAGTGTTTTAGGTCTTATCGTGGTGGAGAGTATTTCTCTAAAGTATTTGATGAATTCTGTGAGGAACACGGTATTATTCACGAGAGGACGCCTCCCTACTCGCCACAATCAAACGGAATTGCTGAGAGGAAAAACCGCACGCTGACCGATTTTGTGAACGCCATGTTGGACACCGCTGGTTTATCTAAGGCATAGTGGGGGGAGGCTCTATTGACTTCGTGTCATGTCCTGAATAAAGTTCCTAACAAGAATAAATATAAAACCCCTTATGAGGAGTGGGTTGGGAGAAAACCATAACTTTCTAATTTGCGTACTTGGGGATTCTTGGCAAAAGTCAACGTTCCAATTCCAAAGAAACGCAAACTCGGACCAAAAACAGTGAACTGTATCTTTCTGGGTTATGCTTAGCGTAGCATTGGTCATAGATTTCTAGTGGTTAAATCTGAGATACCTGATATGCATGTTGATACTATTATGGAATCTCGTGATGCAACATTTTTTGAGAATATGTTTCCTATGAAAGACATGCATAGCTTTGCTGAATTTTCTTCTGAATTAATTCTGGAATCTAGTACATCTAGTGATCATACTGAACAACCACATGATGAGAAAGTCCTTGAGAAGGATGACAATGAAGCTCCTAAGCGGAGTAAGAGACACAGGATTGAAAAATCCTTTGGTGATGATTTCATTGTGTACCTTGTGGACAACACTCCTACGTCTATTGCAGAGGCATTTGCATCTCCAGATGCAGATGACTGGAAAGAAGCTGTCCATAATGAGATGGACTCCATTCTTTCTAATGGGACGTGGGAGTTATCTGAACGACCTTATGGTTGTAAGCCAGTGGGCTGTAAGTGGGTGTTCAAGAAGAAGCTAAGGCCTGATGGTACTATTGAGAAGTTTAAGGCACGGCTTGTAGCCAAGGGCTACACTCAGCGAGAAGGCGAAGATTATTTTGACACATATTCACCTGTTGCTAGACTGACCACCATTCGTGTACTACTTTCCCTGGATGCCTCTTATGGTCTTATCTTTCATCAAATAAACGTAAAGACAGCTTTCCTTAACGGAGAGTTGGAAGAGGAAATTTATATGGATCATCCTGATGGGTTTGTGGTTATAGGTGAAGAGAGAAAGGTGAGCAAATTGTTAAAATCTTTGTATGGACTGAAACAAGCACCTAAGCAATGGCATGAGAAGTTCGACAAAACTTTAATTCTCGCATAAGGAGATGCATTCGTTGGTTAGAAATCCTTTGACCATGCTTGCGTCTGGACGGGCCCTGTTGCGAACTTATCCTTTCTGAACACCGTTCTGCCTTTCCATCGGCATCATGTAGTGCAGGAACATCGAGACGAGATGCCTGATGTCATCAACGACATGGAGAAAGAGATGGGCGCATATATCACACGATGCGGGCGGGAAGTAAATCTCGAGCCCACATAGTATCACCACGATCTTATCCTTAGCATCTTCAGCTGCCTCACGCCGATCGACTTCCGGGTGATAACGTCAAAAAAGTTTTTAATGCCAAACAACGTATCACGGACGTGCTCGTCCATTATCCCTCGGATTGCAACGGGAAGTATCTGCGTCATGAGCACGTGAAAATCGTGAGAGTTTATCCCGGTGAACCTCTTGTTCGCTAAGTCCAGATATCTGCTTATACTCAATGAGTTTCCATGAGGAACTTTGACTTCTAGGAGGCACCGGAAAAGTGCTCGAGCTCTCATGGACTTAATCTGAAGCAAGCAGCGGGAAGCACCGCCGTTTTCTTCTTAGACTTTTTTGCGGGGACGTTGAGTCCAAAATGTCTGATCCTCATCATCATCATCACTATCATCGGGGCCCTGCAGATTTTCCCTGATGCCAAAATGTTTCAGATCGTATCTTGCTTTCGGCCCATCCTTGGACTTTTCCGAATTGCAAATAGTGCCAAGCAGACTCTCTGTAATGTTCTTCGTAATGTGCATCACATCGAGGCTATGGGGCATGTGGAGGACCGTCCAGTACTCCAAGTCATGGAAAACAAACTCCGATTTCCATACACCCAGCAGCGGCTTTGGCTTGTGTCACTTCTTTCCCAGAGAAGGGCACTCATCCCATTTTTTCATAATCTCATCGATTTCTACGCTGCTATTCCTGCGCTGGGCTCAATCTCTTTACCATTTAACAACTCACCGCGTTTTCTCCATGGGTGATCCAAGCGAAGCCACCTTCGAGCCCCTGGGTACACTGTTTTCGAAGACCCAAGATCCCTTGGTAGCTGGAGATGCGGGGTCCCATCCATGCACTTCAGGCAGCCGCAGAATCCGTGGCCAACCTGGGCAGATACATATACGTAACCAGGATAGTCCGTGACCTTCGTGATCAACACGACTCTCATATGGAAATAATCTGTAGGTGTCCCACGTAAGGGGTGGTGTCTTCCACAACGTGTCTAACTCGTCTTTCATCAATCCGAGATACAAATGCATGTCGAGACCTGGTTGTTTCAGTCCCTGAATGAGAATACTCATGTGTATGTAATTTTTCTTGGTGCACAGCCACGGGGGTAGGTTGTAAGGCCATACAAACACGGGCCAGGTGCTACGTGTGCTACTCTGGTTGCTGAACGGATTGAGTCCATCGGTGCTCATGCCTAGCCTGACGTTCCTCGTGTCGCCCCCGAAACTCGGAAAGGCGATGTCCAATGCTTCCCACTAGGCAGCGTCTGCAGGGTGTGTCATGATATAGCCTTTCTCCGGATCTTCTCGGGCTTCTCCCTTTCCGTGTGCCACTGCATGAGCTTTGCTTCCTTAGGGTCCACGTAGTACCGCTAAAGACGGGTAGTGATAGGAAAGTACCATACCACTTTTCGAGAAACTTTCTTGTTGTTGGTTCCACTCTTGTATCGTCCGTGACCGCACTTCGGACATATGCGCCACATAATTTAGCTTTTCTACGGCGCACCAGTCATAATGCGCCATAACAAGGGGTGTTCGGATAGCCAAAGCAATGATTGTAGCGAGCCCCACCAAGGTTTTGTGGTGCACCATTGTCCTGTGCGCCATAGGAATAGTCTTTTCCGTGGCGCATTACACGTCGTGCGTCACAAAATGTATTTTCTGTGGCGCATCGTTACTCGGTGCGCCACAGAAAGTCGTACATAGAAAGACAATTTCCTACCAGTGTCATACCATCCTGCAAAACAAAAGGAAGTGAAAGTAACAAAAGGTCAACAATTAAACGTTGAAGAAAAGATGTTAAGTGGAAAATATAGAAAGATAAAAATGGTGAAAGGTTAAAAATAAAAATAAGACAACCCATCTTTTTTGAACTCTCAACCCGTATTTTTGTAGAATCTACTGATCATAATTAAGTTTTAGGGGAAATCTCGATCTTTATCTCTACTCTCTCTCCGTTCCTGTTCATCCCGACACCTAAAATACTACTGCTCATCTCTCTCCACATGAAGAAAAACGGCCACACCCAACCTAAAAAATAAGGGGTACACGGCTCCTCTCCCCATTCTCGTTCGGAAGGTGGGGTACGAGGGATTTCCCTCTGGGTTAGCAGTACCAATATCTTGGGGGTGGGGTGGGGATAGGGGCTGATTTTCATGGGCCCACGGCGGCCGCCCCTGCCCTCGTTCCTTCTTTAAAAAAAAAGATAATCTTCTAAAATGAACCCCGGAGAATTTGGGTGTGCATATTCATTCTCCCAGGATTGGTGTAGGGATTCCGTATTGCTTATTTATTTCGAGCAGGTGATGATTTGTTCAAGTATATAGGTCGGTGTACTGTATACATACTACCTATTCCATCTTGTACGACTCTGTACAACCTAAAGATATTTGATTCACACATCACCCACCAGGCTAGCTTTTAGAGCGGACATGTCCTCGTACTGATCTCTCGATATATAGACCGGATATGTCCAAGTACTTTCTATTGGTATACACTATATACTCATCCACACTTAAGGGTCTGCTTTATTTTTAACCCAAATGACGTGTGTTGATGAAAAATCGGTAAAATATGTGTAGAGAGAACAAGTACTGTTAGATAGCATATATCAATATGAATATTTGGATCAGATGTAGGATACAATGTCATCGAATTTTATGGGAATTGTAGGCACCGGGGAAAAACTAGTTGGTGTGCAAGTGTATTCTAGGCCTCTTTAGTGAACAAAGATCTTGGCAGACGTTGGATGAAGCGCGTGTTATGATGCAGCTCAAGTTCTCCTTTGCAGTCGTGCTACTACTGAAGAATGATTTGGATCTCTCTTTGCCCCAAAATGGCCAGTTCCGTCGAGTCAAACTCGTTTGTACTACCTGGACGTGTTGGAGGGCAAGACCGATTTCATGTAAGAAGGACCGAAGACCTTTCCGTGCACTAGTCTAGGGAGGACAACATCCTCGAATTCAACTGCTCAAAGGCGATCAAATTCGAATCAGACTTCTGAGAGGAGATCCAACTCTTGTAGGTGAAAATTATCAAATATACCATATCATGCTATGAGAATAAACGTGATCCGTGAGAACTCCAGAAGTTTAGGGGAAGAGAGGTAGTAGTAATTAAGGAAAGATAGTCGTGATGCAATTGGGGCAAGCCATACCTTAGCCCGGATAAGTTGAGTACAAGGCAGCACTAGAGTGAGGCTGCAACCGCACTTTGCAACGCACCACCACGCAACTCTCTACAGCATATCTGACGTAACTCATGATCAACTGTATTGCAATCTCTGCTAATTTTCTTCAACTGTATCTGACATAACTCACGCGCAACAGCTACATTAGGTACCATTAGTTGTGGCGCACATGGATTGCGCACCATGGGTAGTGAAATTTTTTGCACCACTAGTAGGAATTTTCCTACTAGTGACAGACTCGGGAGTGTGGATTTCCAGCACCGTTTGGACAAGGTGTCTGGGAAGCTTGTGTGTGGTAATTCATCATGATGACAGGAGAAATAACTTATGCCAAATCAGTTATCACCTCACATCATTAACTTTGCTTAAGGGGATCACATAATTCTTCAAGAGGCTGGAGCACGCCAACATGGTTTTGAGGAAATCCATCTTTGTACGGTCAGAAGTTAGCACCCACAACGGAATAAAAAAAGCTGGATGAGCTTTCTAATATTTTTCTAACAAATCTCCTACAATCACAAGCATCATGGTTTGATCATATAATTGATATAACTTTTACGGTGATTGGCATATTTACTTATTTAGTAGCCGGTCATCCACCCCAACCTAATGTGGTAAATACGCAGTACCGGAGTGACTGTACCAAAAGCATGAGACCGGTACCAATATATTGTGAAACTGGTACCTATAATTATTTGTTTGTTTTATTTTTAAGAGGATATATCCGCTGACCCCACCTGTCCATCTCACTGTGGCTGATTCTTTCTCCCCAAACCGCCACACAAGAATTCACACAAGAGGAAATAGGCTAACTAGTCATCTCTGGGTGGCTGCCGGTGGCGACCGTGGCGAGTGGCCAACGGAATCGTCGAGCTCTCTTCTCCTCAAATATAGGTACGTGCTGGACAATTTCTTGAATTCAAGCCGAGTCGAGCTCGGCTCGACTCGTTTAACCTCGGTCAACTGATTCAACATACGAGTTCGGAATTGGCACCTAACTCAAGCTACTCATTTAACTCGTTTAATTTTATAAAACTGTAAAATGTCAACACCATATATTGTATATACAATTATTTTTAATTATTTGGGCATGTATGATACAATCATCACAATAATCAATAAAAATAGGTCACCATCAAATACTTTGTAGTCCATAAATCATAATAATCAAGAAAAATTGTTCACATAAATAAGAATATCATGTAGTCACTCTTTTTATCGAATTAAATGAGCAACAAGTACTCGGCAAAATCGGCTCGTTTAGTTTGAAATCGTGCACTATTAAAAAGGAAAACTCGGCTCATTTGACAACGAATTCGAGCCAAGCTGACTCGAGTTGGGAGCTACTCTTTTAACTTGCCAGTTTCGAATTTTAATTCTAACCCTAAGTACGTGCATACGTAGATGACTCTATGCAGATAGAACTCTAACAACAGAATGTCAGTACAGGCATACGTAAATGTCTGTAGGCCTCTCTGAATACTCTTGATTTTATTGACCCACCGTGTAAGGCTACTACCACTGGTTTATACATATTTGTCCTATGCTCTACCTTCATGAACATGAGTGCTTGTGATTCTTGTGAACCCTGTATAGATAGTAAAATCGGAAAAAATATCAAAAATGACATAAATCATGCATGCCAAATCTGAAACTAAAATACAACCGTATGTATTTTGTGCGAAAAGTAAGTGTCCATATATGTTATATGTACAATGAATAGGATATTGACTTTACAAAAAATTACAATGTTCCATTTTCTCTTTTTTGTGTAGGTCGCACATAACCGTATTTTTTCTTGAAATTTTGCACGAGTGAGTATCAAGCCAATACAATACGTGAGTGAGCCTTTTCATTTTTTTCTGAAACTTTGGATTACGATTTTGATATGATTTGAAATTCAGCTCCATGTGCACCATGTCCACCATGGTATTTTCATATGCTCTGCTCCTTTAAAAAACACAGATATTAGGGGTGTAAATTAACTCCCATTGCTTGTTTATCACGAGCAAGCGATGTTTCTGTTAAGTGGTTGGCATACAAGACAACTGAACCGTATACATAGTATCTATTCCATCTTATAAGAATCTGTACCTTGAAAGCCTTAAGAGATTTGATTCAAACACCACCCACCAGGCTACCACACCTAACACAGTCCATAGCGTTTAGAGCGATGTGTCCTTGTATCGATCCCTCGTTATATACCGGCCACGTCCATATATTGTCTATACACTATATACACATCCACGCTTAAGGGTGCCTTTTGTTTTTAACACAAACGATTTTTGTTGATGAATAATTGGTAGAACATGTACAGAGAGGAGTACTGTTAGACGGTGTGTATACATAGCTGAATGTGCGGATCAGATGTAGGATAGAATGGCAACGAATTTTATGGGAATTGTAGGCACTGGGAAAAGACTAGTTGGTGTGCAAATTCCCGAATAGAGTCGATTCGCCCGACCAAGTTATTGGCTAAACCGTCCACTAGAACATTTTAGGTTGGCGCTCTTTATTGAGCCCGGTTTTGGAAGCCGTTCAGAAGAACCGCGTCTGGTGATGCGGGCTCACCTCCTTTCCAGTCGTGATGCCCCTTGCCGGAGAGATTCCTAAAGTGCAGAGCGGCCATGCGACTGGGTTCGGAGATGATCGACGAAAGAAGATTACAATGGTACTTGATCCAATTCGCTTGGCTCGTTTACCTCCCTATCATTTCCATTGCTACTCCACAGAGTTGCGCATCCAGGGAAATTTCATCATACTTCTCTGATTGGGTTTTGTGTAGTAGTGTCTTCTACTATAAAACAATGTTTTCTGTTTAGTCGAATGTCTGGCCATTCTGTTACCAATTTTCCGACAATTAATCCTGCATTCATGATTCATCGAAATATGTAAACTTAGCATTTTCGTTATTTTGAAGCGAAAGTTCTAGCTGACCGGTCTAGAGGATACGGAGAAACATATATAGGAGTTTGATGTCGAGCCTTCTCAACACTTCCCAGTGGATTTATTTTAAGTATTCCCTCCGTTCAAAAAACATGAATTTTATTTGTCAAAATATAGATATATTTTTAGATAAATAATATATATTAATATCGAGAGATACAAATTACACCCAGCCTCTGCAACAACGCAATAACTGGAGCCATTCGGATGTACATAGCCGAAATACAATAAGAAAAAAAATAAAAAGAAAAGTCCTGCTACAGATTCACAGTCCTTGTAGCAGCCGCACAACCACCGCCAAAACAACACATGTTCAATTCTTCAAAAGCAACATCTTCAAGAAGAACAATGGCAGACACAACCGATTAAGACCAGACCTTGGTTTTTACCCTGAAGATAATACTCGCTCTCAAAACAATGTCGCCGGCACAACAAATTAAGGTCAGGCCTTAGATTTTCACCCTGAAAGGTAGTACTTTGAACTTCACCTGTGTTATCACCTCGCTTACATACTGCTGTCACGATTCCTGAAACTCCAAGCCAATTCCTCGTCGACGCAAAGGCTCCAAACACCATTGCTAGTCCTTCAATCTCAGGTTCCATGTCATTCTCCACCTCTGACTTCACCATGGATTTGCCCATGATGGCAACAGAAGCAGAGCTTCGCGCCGCTCTTTGCATTGCGACCGAATCCCACCCGATCCAACAATCTCCAGGCATTAACGCCCATGGGAGATCGCATGCGGAGACTTCCGGAACCCAACACTCTGGCCAAATCAGAAAGGACAGGCAAAAGGTAGTTATTCGTCTTGCCTGAAGAGGAACCCTAGGACCACCGTCATTATTCTTCCGCCTCGCAAACCCCGACGCCGTGAGACTACTCCTAGCATGAATGACGGAAAAGAAGGGGTAAACCAGCACACAAATTGGTCGCCGGTGTGACAACCAGACCACCGCCTTGTCCCTGGCCGGACCTCAGTCCGCCTCGATCAAAAACATGGGCCAGAACCCACCAACTTCTCGTGGCCATCACCTCCAACTGCCCCGCCATCGGGAGCCACACCACCGCCGGCCCTGCACGCCGAGCCCCGCCACCGTAGCGCGTCCGGCCGCCGCCAGAGACCAACAAATGGGTCCACCGCCGCCAGCCCCTTCCCGCCCAGCGCCGAGATCCAATCTTCCCTGCCCCACTCGCGAGGAAACGCATCAAGGCGCCCACCATCCCCTCCGTTCGAGACGGGCAGGGTGCCGCCACCGCCGCCGGCCCCGGCGACGGCAGCGGCGGGAGGATCTTGTCGGGTCTTGCCTTTGTTTTTCCGGTGGCGGCGCCTCCGGAGTCGCTCGAGGGGGAGCGACCCGGGAGGGTTTCCGTTAATATTGTCAAAAAATATAGATATATGTATACATGTTTTAGAGTATAGATATTTTCATATTTAGACAAATAGAATTTCAATTATTTTTGGACAGAGGAAGTACTTCACATCTCACTCCATGTGTTAACTAGCTCCGTCCACGGAAGTACCCTTCCAATCATCCGTGATCATTTCATCATTTGGCCGAATATCAAGAATAGTTCATCTTTTGAAGTTCATGAGTTTCGTTTTCAACATTTTTATTTCTGAAGATTTCTAGTTAAGCATCATATATTATATCTTCTGTCTTAACTCGTTCAGGAACCAATATTGAACCCTCATTGATTAGATTTCAAGCTCAACCACTTGTGTGTTCTATAAACAGACCGGACGGAGGTAGCACCACCATAGGGGGTGAGCAGAGCGGCTGCCCCGGGTCTCCCGATGCGAAGGAAGGTACCGCCCCTACATCTATCTCAAGTGTTGCATCGCCATGGAAGTTCGTCTGTTCGTTCTCGGGGCTGCAGATTACCTAAAAAGTGAGCCTCTATAATTGTTTAAGATGGCCCACTAAAAACATTTTTTGAGGTTTTGAAGTCTTGTGTTAATTTAGAGTCCCTGAAACCGGAAGTTTTTTGAAAAAATAATGATTTATTTCTCTTATAGTGTGTTCATATAAACTCCAATTTGGCACGAATCTAATTATACTTTTATGTTCCAACCTTCCACAATTCAACCAAATTTTGAATGTGTAATATTTTAAATTTTAAATTCGAAAATGTCATATGGTCAATTGCATGAATAAAAGCATGATAAAGATCAACCATGACATAACAAGTTCGCAAATACCGGACGTAGACAAGTTCGCAAATAGTACTAAGCACACATAAACTTCCAGTGAAGCCTAATAAAAGGAAAATTATGACACCACTACTTCGTATTTTTTCCTGTAAGAAATATAGCAAAGTCTTGTGCTCACATTGGCAAATCAACACTCTAGGTATTGCCGCATGCATTCGTACGTGTCGGGAATAATCCAAGGATAAGCGTCGTCATCGTCGGCGACCATGCCCTTTTCCTTGTTGATGGCTTCCTCCACTTAGATCTTGGCTTCTATCTGTGTTGGTGTCATTGTTTTCCTTTACTCGGGCCTCAACAGTGGCATGGTCTGGGAAACGAAACAATTGTTGTCCTCCTTGTCCCCGGTGGAGGCTCTGAGATCTTCCCAATTGATCTCGATCATGTTGTGTGTGTGCCGGGGAGCGGATGTGAGGAGCTTGCTAAGGATGAATTTGCGGCCGTGATGCGCTTGCACATGGCAAGGCAAAGTGACGCAATATGCGGAGGAGGTGGTATAATGGCACATGTCGCGCGTGGTGGGAGACGGCGGTTAGGCCGGCGTCGTAGGGTGGGTTGACGAGCAGAAGAAGCTCTTTGGTGGTGGGTGGTTGTGAGCGGTGGAAGAGGAAGACGAAGGTAGGAAGATGGGCCTGACAAGTAGGATTTCCTTTAGGCGGCGCGCGTGGAGCGCTGCTAAAGGCGACATAAAGGATCTCCTAGCCCGGAGACTAAAATCCGGTGTCAAAGAGAAAGTCGGTATTCAAACTTCTTCTCAAATCTCAATCTTCAAATATGTAATGTGAATAGATAGGTACTGAGTAAGCCAGGCCAGAAACCCCAGCCCAAAAACGTGGCCCGAAAGCCCAAAAATTAGGTTTTGTCTGTATTTTAGAGAATATATGTATACTTATGTATGATTATATATTGAAAATGATTTATTTAAGATTAAAAGACAAAAATCACGTTTTCCAGCTAGGCCGGACCGGGCTCGGGCCTTATTATTTAGGACGGGGTTTTTGGGCCCGGCCCGAGGAATATCGTAGTACTGAAAACTACCAAATTCTACTGGGCTGGTAAAATCCCAACAAAAATCAAATTCTTCTTTGGCAACTGGCACACAACTGGCGTGAGCAATTTCTGGCTAGGCACGGCCCCTCAGATGGCAAGTGTTCGGTCCGTAGGGAGTTGGAGTACGTTGAGGACATCTTTTTCGATTGTGTTTTGGCTAAACTTTTGTGATGCGGGATTCGTTCAATGTTAAGGGTTCAGTGGAACCCATCATCTTTCGTTGAGTTCTGCCAGATCCTTATAGCTCTTCCCTCTCGCTGTAGGAAGTCCTCCTGGCTTTTATTTGCGGCTCAAAGTTGGGCTATTTGGAACCCGAGAAACAAATACTCGATTGAAGGGGGTTTTCCTCGTCAAACCGCTGACTTGTTTTTCAAAACTGAATTATCTTTGCAGCAGTGGCGGCTTCTATCAAAAATCTGAAGATCAATACCTCCTCGATGCGGCGATAGAAGACCCGCGCGGCCTCTACCATGATTCCTACCAAGCGCCGACGTCAGGTACAGTCAACGTACCCTAGCTCCAGTGTGGTTTAGCTTAGTTCTAGCTGAAGTTTGTAATCCTGCCGTGTATTTGGATGCTGTAAAACCTTGTGGCTTTATTAAGTTATTAAGGCCGGGCAGTTATATATGCCCTGTTGTCTAAGGAAAAAAAGATGCTTGCAATTGGAAAATTATTACTCAAGTAATGTCACCCGAAATCCACGGAAAACACAAGTGTCAAACTGATAGCCAATTCTCTATCTTTTTCCTCCTCATCGACATTACGGATAGAAACCACGAGGAAAAGAACAGGAAACAAGCTCGATGAAGACCCGACTAGGGGGATAATAAGCAAAGAAAACGTGCCCGCAGACAAGCCCTCGACACGCCGCGACGACCCTAGCCAGTAGAACCCCTGCACAGAAAGTTACACGAGCAAGCAAGGTGCGCATGCATCTCGGCCGGAAACACGAGTCAAACGCAAAGGCAACATTAGATTGTCCATCGACATCGCGAGAGCGTGTAGCGACCTACGGAAGAGGAAATCAACATTCGAAACGAAGACCTGAGAGTCGTGGACGCGTCATGAGGTTTATACCAGCTTTGGAGTAGTACCGGAAGTCCGGAACGGGAAAACAAAAACGAAACGAAACTTAAAGAAAAGAAAGTTGACGATGACAAGTCCACGACAGGCGGACGGAGGCAGGCAGGCCCACCCTAGCTAGCTAGTAGAACCCCTGCACCGGCCACCGGCGCTCGCGGTCCGGCAGCCACGACGACCGCTTCTTGCTCTTCTCCTCCTTCTTCCCCTCCTCGCCGCCGCCGTCCTCCGCCTCCTTCTCGCCGTCGGAGCTCTTGGAGTCGCCGTCCGACGAGCCGCACCCGCCGGGCACGCCCGCCTTGTGCCGGGACCGCACGTACTCGATCAGCCTCCACGCCGCGGGCTTCCTCTGCTGCCGCGGCGGCGATGGCAGCGGCGGCAACGGCGGCGGCGGCGGCGGGGACGAGACCCGGTACTCCGGCAGCAGCGGGTTCTTGGGGTCGGGGTCCTCCGGGAGGCGCGCCGACTGGGACAGCCGCTCGTACTCCGGCAGCGGCACGATCTCCTGGTCCTCCTCGGCGCCGCCCTCGTTGCCGCCGCCGTTGCCGTTGCCGTTGCCGACGCTGTCCATGAGCAGCAGCTGGTGGTGGCTCTTCGACCTCGGCCTCTGCCACCGCGCGCCGAACCTGCCGCTGTAGTGCCCGCGCTCCTGCTCGTCTTCAGAGTGCTCCAGGACGTCCATATTTAACCACCCCCTGATCCTGCAGCTTGGCGCCACAAACCATGCACGAGCACGACGCGCGCGCCCGGCCCCTCTCGATCTCGCGTCGGGATTATAAAGTTTGCGCAGAGCGGGGAGGCCTATGGGCTACGGGAAGCGGGAGTGTCTGTGCCCGAGGATGAAGGGGAGCAGCAGCTAGCGGGCGCCAGGCGACACGGAATTTTCAATATGCGGGTGGAGAAGTTTGACAAGAGTTGCTCGAGCATTCTGGCAACGGCGACTTTGGAAATTCGGGTCACGTCGTGGAGGTCATCGACCGCACTCGCCTGCCTCGGTTGCGTGCGGCGTGTGGCCACTCGAGGTCCAGGATGGGGTCCCCGCCCGCCGCGGCCAATGGTTTGACGATGACCCGGATTTTGACGGCTCACCGAGACTCCGGCCTGATCTAGATGGGCATTATGTTGCGTTATCACTCAGAAAATCTCCAGCCGTTTGGCCAGGGCCAATTTTCGGCGTTATCCGGCGTTATCTCGTGTTTGGCCCCCCAGTTCCCAGCCGCGTACCCAGACGACACGGCGAGATTTGACTAAAATTTAACAAATTCAAACAAGTTTGGACGAAATTTAGTCGATTTATATTAATAGTGCCGAATATTGGGCGAATTTACACAGAGATGATTCGAGAATTTAAAAACTAGAAACTAGGCGGAATCGCTCGCGGGCTCCTTCTTCGGGACGGCGTAGCTGCAGCCCTGGCCGGCGTCACCGCCGTTGCTCGGACCTGGCGCGGCGGCGTCGTCCTGCAGCACGATGACACCATTCTCCTCACGGCCGCGTCTCCGGGCGGGAAACTTCTCCAGGGCGCACCGCTGTTTCGCCACCTCGTCGGTGATATCGTCCTTGCGGGAGCAGGCGAGGGCCTTCTCCAGGTCGAGCTCCAGCTCGTCGTCCTCCTCCTCCTTTTTCGGCTTGACTAGCCGGACGTGGCCCCTTGGCGGCGATGGAGCGCGGCGCTCGCCGATGACGACTCCCCGGGCGCGAGCAGGCGGAGCAGAGGAGGGCTCGGTCTTCACCAGACGCAGCTTCGGCGTTCGCACGGTGCCAGAGAACTGCGACGAGGAGGACGACGATTCTGCCGCCATCCTTCTCGCCGCCCACGGGCCACCCGCACGGCGCCGAGAGAAACTTGGCACCCGCGACTGGGGTGGGGGGTACTCCAGCCGAGGGACGTTGCCGTTCCTGATGTGCGCAAGAACGGCGTCGAGGGTGTGGCCCGAGGCGTCCCACCAGCGGCGGCGACCATCAAAGTTGCCGCGCGGCGGCGCAACTGGCCCCTCGTAGGCCGCCAGTTCATTGTCGCGCCGCTCCTAGAAGTAGACCACCCACGCGCCATAGTTCGCGGGGTGGAAGCGCGGCTCGGCGCGCTACGCTGGCGTCAGGCGGGCGCGTGATGGCTGACGTTGGTAAACCCCAAGAGAAAGGTTGTGAAGAGTGCATCGGCAGGTTTTCCCCCAGAAAAGAAACCAAGGTTGAATAGACTAGTAGGAGGAAGGGAGTAACTTCAGAAGGTTGATGCAGCTGAGATGGCAGGGCGCACTACCGGTTCAGTAGCAACATGAAACCTACACAACACAATCAAATCACTTTGCCCCAACGAAGCATTGAGGTTGTCAATCTCACAGGTTTTGCTGAAAACAAAAAGGTTGAACGTATGGTGTGAAAACCAGTATGAAAAAAGGAGCAGCGGTGTGAAAACAGTGGAAGCAGTGTGAAAATGGTATGATAAAATGTACCGAGGTCCACAGTTCACTAGTGGTGTCTCTTCTTGAAAGATAAATAACATGTGGGTTAACAAATTACAGTGGGGCAATTAACAGAAATGAAGGTTGCGCCGTAGTGCATATGCAAAACATAAAGATTACTATGTGATTCATGCGGGCATTACAACAAGATACATAGACCGTCATCCAACTGCATTTATGACTAATAATCCACCCTCCGAATATCATCCGAACAAACGTTGGGTATTAAGTTGCAAGCAACGGATAATCGCAGTAAGCAAAGTGTGTAATATAAACGGTGTAAACGAAGTAAACACCGTTGTTTTCTTCCTAATGGCAACATCATATCCTCCATCCGTCATGTTTCTGTCACTCGAAAATAGATGCAAAGGAGGCATGAACCCACTATCGAGCATAAATACTCCCTCTTGGAGTTACTAGCATCTACTTGGCTAGAGCATCTACTAATAACGGTGAGCATGCAAGATCATAAATAACATATTCATGAAGATAACATGATAGACTGATAATCAGAAGACATAGCATTCAACATTCATCAGATCCTAGCAAACACAACATGTGGCATTACATAAATATGATCTCGATCATGTGAGGCAGCTCACGAGATCTAAACATGACGCATAAAGTGGAGGAGACAACCATCTAGCTACTTCTATGGACCCGTAATCCAAGGATGAACTACTCACGCCTCACTTCGGAGGAGGGCATCGTGGTGTAGACCCCTCCGATGATGAATTTCCCTCCCGGGAGGATGCCGGTGAGAGCTCCAGAACCCTCCCGATCTCGGGATGACGACGACGGCGGCCTCGGGTATTTATCGGGGAAAAGTGGTATATTTTTTAGGGTTGATATGTCGGGGGGGATTATATAGGCGAAAGAGCGATGGCAGAGGGCACCCGGGGGGCCCACACCACCCCTATGCGCGGCCAGGGGGCGCGCCGCCCTATGGTGTGGCCTCCTGTGGCCCCTCTCCGGATCTCTTTGGGACTCCATGGAACCTTCGGGAATTCTAAAACTTCCGGGCTCTGAATTTTCCAATTCCGAGAATATTTCCGGAACAACTTTTCTGAAACTAAAAACGGCAGAAAATAGGGAACTGGCTCTATGGCATCTTGTTAATAGGTTAGTCCCGGAAATCGATAACAATGACATAAAGTGTATAGCAAACATGTAGGAAATAACATGGAACATCAGAAATTAAGGATACGTTTATGACGTATCAACATCCCCAATCTTAGTTCCTACTCGTCCCCGAGTAGGTAAATGATAAAAACACAGTACGTCACAAGCCAACTAGACTTCACAAGAGCGGCTCCCATTGAAGTACGCAACTGGTATAGAAGACCATCTCTCTTTATCTTTTTTTTACACAATTATGCTTTGACTGATAAATCAGGGGCAAAATAGTGAAGAGAATTTGTTTATATTAATTTGGGGCTGGGCACCCCGCTGCCAGCTCTTCTATCATTTGGATAAGCGGATGAAGCCACTAGTCCAGGGTGTGAAAGTCCAATCAACAAGTGAGATAAAGATTCTCTATTTACGTCCTCATGAGCTAAAACTAGAACACAAAACAGGTTTAATTTGAAAGTTTTAAAGGTAACACATGAGCAATTTACTTTGGAGTGGCAGTTAAATACCACATGTAGATAGGTATGGTGGACACATTTGGCATAATTTGGTTTTTGGGAGCTGGATGCACGAGTAGAGCTCATACTCAGTACAGGTGGAGGCTAGCAAAAGACCGGGAGCGACAAATCAAGAGAGCAGTAATGACCATAATCATGCATAGCGACATAAACATCATTAATCAAAGCATAAGTGGTACCACAAGTTCAAAAACTAAATGATAATAGAGGCTATTAGTGACTGGTTCGTAGTCATAAACATGGTGTAAGCATGCGCCAAGTCAACCAAATAAAACATTCAAAGGAGAACACCACAAATTTATGCTTCAATATGACAAAAACAACTCATGATTCTTTCAATGGCACATTAAACACTCAGCTATTTGAGACAAATCATGCTAACAAAACTACCACTATGCTTTAGAATTAAAATAACATCTAGCATGAAATGAAAAAGTCTAGCCACAGTCCATACAAGCTTCTAATTGCATCGTTTATAATTCTACCAAATGCAGCAGTTTCTTTTCCCAACAAACACCATACAAAATATGTTTTGACAAAAACTATCTAAATGATAGATCAACAAAACATGAGAGTACTAACATAACACTACTAAAACTAACATCTCTGAATAAGAGATGCAATGAAAACAAGAGCTAAACAGGAATTTTTGCAGCAGCTAGAAGAAAAACTAAGAATACGAGCATAACGAGTATTCAAACAAAAAATCGGACCGTGTCTCTCTCTCTCAAACAAGGATGCTAGGTTCCAATGATATTATTGCAGCAAGGAAAAAAAGAAAATAGAACGAAAAATAACATATGCTCCAAGTAAATTTCATATGAGGTGACCGAATAAAAATATAGTTTCACTAGAAGAGAGCTGATAAATGGTTGATGAAGAAGGGGATGCCTTGGGCATCCCCAAGCTTAGATGTTTGAGTCTTACTAGAATTTGCAGGGATGAACCAAGGGTGCATCCCCAAGATTTGACCTTGCACTCTTCTTGATCACATATATCACCCTCTTCTCTTGACCCTTGAAAACTTCCTTCACACCACACTCAAAGAGTAATTCGCATTAGAGGGTTAGTGCAACAATCAAAAATCCATGGTTTTTGTATGGGAACAAATGCTATTGATAATTTTAAACATTAGCTACAGCCACTAATGTTTCGTGAAGCAAATAAATCCACTTGACATCGTAAAAGAGCAAATGCAAGAAAAATGGCAGAATCTGCCAAAACCAGAATAGTCTGTGAAGACGAATTTTTTCGGGGCACTTACGTTGCTCAAATCAAAAACTTAAAAACGCAAAAGTTGCAGAATTAGTTGAGGAATAATCACAAAACATTTCAGGTCATTCTGATCTTTCTGGATTTTTCACGATTTTTTACGGTGGACGGCAGAAATATGTTTCCTGCGCAGAAATCCAAAACCAACTCCAACTCTCGTCAGAAAATTTACTTGGCACAACTAAAAAATGAAAATAAAGATACAAAGGAGTTTCTACAGAAGTATACAACCCCACGACTAAGAAAACAGAGAAAAACAAATCATAAATAAAACCATGGGTTATGTCCCAAGAAGTGCTTTTCTTTAACGCCTTTTAGCTAGGCCCAAAAAAAGTGGATTCACGTGTTTTCAAGTGAAGAAGACGCTCACATAAGAAATATGCATTAAGAAAAAGAGAGCATAAAGAAGAAAATATGAAACAAATTTAAGTCTAACCCACTTCCTATGCATTGGAATCTTGTAAAGAAATAAATTAAAGAAGCTCAAACTAGAAATCATGGGAAAGTAGAACAAGAGCAACTTCAAAACTTTCAACAAATAGAGAGGTGTTTAGTAACATGAAAATTCCTACAACCATATTTTACTCTCTCATAATAATTTCCAGTATCATCATTAAAAAACTCAACAACATAATTATCACATAAAGCATGTTTGTCATGGTCTAAAAGCACACAATTCATATCAAGCTCCAAAATAGTGGGATTAAAATTTAAAACTAGCTCCTCTTTTTTCCCACTTTTAGCAATTATAAAACAAGATGATTGGTCACTCTTAAACGGTATAGGACACATTATAGCAATCCTATTTTTAGTATCATTGTAATTTGTAACATCAAGTAACATAGGACCATCATCTAGAGCATTATCATATAAATTTTTGAAACAAACTTCCTCGTTATCATGCATATCAACATTTAGAATAAATAGAGGATTAGCATAGGATTTATCAAAGTATCATGGATTATCATAAAACAAGGTATGGGTTAAAGAGTTACTGTCATTGGGAGGTAGACATGGGCATTCTTCCTCCTCCTGATCATCACTATCCTCCTCTTTTTCATCCAATGAGCTTCCAAATTAAGTAATTTCTTCTTCCATAGGCTCCTACAAGGCATTAGTCTTTGGTTGAGAGCATTTATAAAGATATTTATGAATATAGCCATTTCCTTCCTTGTAATTATCAAAGAAAAATTCAAGTATATCATAAGTCTCATATTTATAAGGTGCATCATCATTATTTTCAAACAAATAAGCAATTTCAAATGCACCCTTCCAAGCAATAAATTCTTCAATTTGTTCCACATCATAAAGTTCGTAATTTTCCTTAACATAAGAAGATACGGTAACATTATCATTACACTCACATTGAAAAGGGAGGTGTTTATACCTCCTAAAGCAACAAGATTTATCAAAGCAATAAGTAACATTATAAGTAGAGCACAAGATTTTAGCATAGTTATGAAATTTATTAATTTGCTCCCATAAGTGTATCCATTTTTTGTGACAAGTGGTATTCCTTATAATATTTTTGTTGTTCTTCCGTGAACCCATCTTACCAATAAGATAGAGTTTCAAAGACATCAAACATTGATAGCAAGCATGATAAAGCAAAAATAACAACTAGAATAAGAACTATTTTTTGTATTTCTGATAAAGAGAAGCAAAGAAGACAAAATGAAATAAACTAAGCAAAACTAAAACAAAGTAAAGATATTAGAGGTGGGAGACTCCCCTTGCAGAAATTCTCTTCCTCCCCGGCAACGGCGCCAGAAAACTTGTTGATGGCTGACGTTGGTAAACCCCAAGAGAATGGTTGTGAAGAGTGCAACGGCAAGTTTTCCCTCAGAAAAGAAACCAAGGTTGAATAGACCAGTAGGAGGAAGGGAGTAACTTCAGAAGGTTGATGCAGCTGAGATGGCAGGGCGCACTACCGGTTCAGCAGCAACATGGAACCTACACAACACAATCAAATCACTTTGCCCCAACGAAGCACTGAGGTTGTCAATCTCACCGATTTTGCTGAAAACAAAGAGGTTAAACGTATGGTGTGGAAAACAGTATGCGAACAGTATGAAAACAGTAGAAGCAGTGTGAAAATAGTGGAAGCATTGTGAAAATAGTATGAGAAAATGGACCGGGGTTCATAGTTCACTAGTGGTGTCTCTCTGATACGTCATAAACGTATCCTTAATTTTTTATGTTCCATGTTGTTTTCATGTTGTTTCCCACATGTTTTATATACACTTTATGTCATTTTTATCGATTTTCCGGACTAACCTATTGACAAGATGCCACAGAGCCAGTTTCCTGTTTCTGTTGTTTTTAGTTTCAAAAAAGTTGTTCTGGAAATATTCTCGAAATTGGAAAATTTAAAGTCCGGAGGTCCTAGAATTCCGAAGGTTCCATGGAGTCCCGAAGAGACCCGGAGGGGGGCCACAGGGGGCCCACACCATAGGGCGGCGCCCCCCGGCCGCGCCATGGGGTGGTGTGGGGACCCCGGGCCTCCACCACCTTTTCCCTTTCGCCTTTCTATAACTCCCGAGACGTAAACCCTAAAGATATCCCACTTCATCCTGAAAAACACCCGAGGCCGCCGTCATCGTCATCCCGAGATTGGGAGGCTTCTTGAGCTCTCCCCGGCACCCTACCGGGAGGGGAATTCATCACCGGAGGGGTCTACACCACCATGCCCTCCTCCGAAGTGATGCGTGAGTAGTTCATCCCTAGACTACGAGTCCATAGCAGTAGCTAGATGGTTGTTCTCTCCACCTTGTACCTCATGTTTAGATCTCGTGAGCTGCCTCGCATGATTGAGATCATCTTTATGTAATGCTACATGTTGTCTTTGCAGGGATCTGATGAATGTTGAATGTTATGTCTTCTGATTATCAATCTATCATGTTATCTTCATGATTATGTTATTTATGATCTTGCATGCTCTCCGTTATTAGTATATGCTCTGGCCAAGTAGATGCTAGTAACTCCAAGAGGGAGTATTTATTCTCGATAATGGGTTCATGCCTCCTGTGCATCTAGGCTCGAGTGATAGAAACGTGACGGATGGAGGATGTGATGTTGCCATTTGGTAGAAAACAACGGTGTTTACTTTGTTTACATTGTTTACATTAGACACTTTGCTTACTGCGATTATCCGTTGCTTGCAACTTAATACCCAACGTTTGTTTGGATGATATTCCGAGGGTGGATTATTAGACATAGATGCAGTTGGATGAAGGTCTATGTATTTTGTTGTAATGCCCACATGAATCACATAGTAATATTTATGTCTTGCATATGCACTACGGTGCAGCCTTCATTTCTGTCAATTGCCCAGCTGTAATTTGTTCACCACACATGTTATTTTTCTTTCACGGAGAGACACCACTAGTGAACTGTGGACCCCGGTCCTTTTTCTTCATAATGATAAACACCTACTGCTTTCATACTATTACTACTGCTTTCATACAGTTTTCCTACTGTTTTCCACACCATACGTTTAACCTCTTTGTGTTCAGCAAAACCGGTGAGATTGACAACCTCACTGCTTCATTGGGGAAAAGTGATTTGATTGTGTTGTGTAGGTTCCATGTTTCTTCTTAACCGGTAGTGCGCCCTGCCGTCTCAGCTGCTTCAACCTTCTGAAGTTACTCCTTCCTCCTATTGGCCGATTCAACCTTGGTTTCTTACTGAGGGAAAACTTGCCGCTGCACTCTTCATACCTTCCACTTGGGGTTTACCAACGAGAGCAAGCAGCTCCCATCAACCTTTTTCTGGCGCTGTTGCCAGGGAGGAAGATAATTTCTGCAATGGGAGTCTCTCACTTCCAATCTCTTTACTTTGTTTTTATTTTGCTTAGTTTATTTTATTTTGTCTTGTTTGCTTCTCTTTATAAAAAACACAAAAAAATTAGCTCTTATTCTAGTTGTTACTTTGTTGTTATTTTCCATCATGTTTATCCCTAAGTTTACCCTGAAAGATCTACTAGTAGGAAGTTGTTCTATACTTGGAAAGGATACCATTAAAGAATTATTTGATCATGTTCGTAAGCATGATAATTTTGAGGAAAAATCCATAGTAGAACTTGCTCCAAATGATGAGACTGATGCAACTTCTTTTGTTCACATGTTAGAAGCTAGGTTTGTTAACCTTCATCCCATATTATAGCATATGTTCCTCAACTTGAATAACATTGAAGATGTTGAGAAAAGGAACTTTATCTTAGAAACCATGCTTAAAGAATTTGGAGATGTTGCTATAGAAGCTAGAAAAGTATTTGATCATTTCAATATGATAGGCCCATGTGTAGATATTGTTGGTGATCTTGAAAAAACTGAATCTAATAATGAAAAGGATGATAAAATACCAATCCCCTATAAATTGGTAGCACTGCATGAAGCCCAAGAAAAGAATTTTGATTGGATTGTTCCTGAGAATTTATTTGATGAGAATTGTAAGCCTAAAATTTCTAAGAGAGGAGCCTCTGAAACTCACTTAGATAAAATACAATTCATTATTAAGGAATTGCAAAATTTTGATTTTAATGTCCCTTCACTTGAAAACACTTGATTCCACTTTTCTGGGCCTAGCTAAAAGGCGTTAAAGAAAAGCACTTCTTGGGAGATAATCCATGGTTTTATTTTTTGCTTTGTTTTTTATGTTTTATTTGAGTCAAGGGTTTGTATACTTTTGTAGCAACTCCTTTGTATCTTTATTTTCATGTTTTAGTAGTGCCAAGTTAGGTTTCTGACAAGAGTTGGAGTTGGTTTTCGGATTTCTGCGCAGGAAACAGATTTCTGCTGTTCACCGTAAAAAATCTTATAATTCCCTGGAAAATCAGAAATGACCTGAAATTTCTTGTTCTTATTCCTCGGCTAATTCCGCAACTTTTTTGTTCTTGAAGTTTTTCGATCTGAGCAACGTAAGTGCCCCGACAAAATACGTCTTTACAGACTGTTCTGGTTTTGACATATTCTGCCATTCTTCTTGCATTTGCTCTTTTACGATGTCAAGTGGATTTCTTTGCTTCACGAAACATCAGTGGCTGTAGCTAATGTTTAAAAGTATCAATAGAACTTGTGCCATACAGAACCAATGGATTTGTGATTTTTGCACTAACCCTCTAATGTGAATTACTCTTTGAGTGTAGTGTGAAGGAAGTTTTCAAGGGTCAAGAGAAGAGGTGATATATGTGATCAAGAAGAGTGCCAGGTCAAAGCTTGGGATGCCCCCGTGGTTCATTCAAGCATATTTTATGAGGACTCAAGCATCTAATATTGGGGATTGGGAATCCCCTTCTTCATCAACAATCTATCAGGTCACTTCTAGTGAAACTATATTTTTATTCGGTCACATCATATGAAGTTTACTTGGAGCGTCTATTTGTTTTTCTTTTGTTTTTGTTTGTTTTATTTCATTTTCCTTGCTGAAATAATATAGTTGGATCCTAGAATTCCTTGTTTGGGAGAGAGGCACCATCTGCTTTTTAGTTTGAATACTTGCTATGCTTGTATTCTTAGTTTTTCTTCTAGTTACTGCAAAAATTCATGCTTAGCGCTTGTTTTCATTGCATCTCTTGTTTCGAGTTGTTAGTTTTAGTTCTGTTATGTGATCACTCTCATGTTTTCTTGCTGCAGCATGTAGAGAGTTTTTGTTAAAGCATGTTTTGTATGGTGGTTGTTGGGAAAAGAAAGTGCTGCTTGAGGTAGAATTTATAACAGTGCAAGTAGAAGCTTGTATAGACAGTGGCTAGACTTTTTCATATCATGCTAGAATTTATTTTAATTCTGAAGTCTTGTGTTTATTTAGTAGCATGATTATCCTCAAATAGCTGAGAGTGTTTAATGTGCCATTGAAAGAATCAGGAGTTGTTTTTGTCATATTGGAGCATAAATTTGTGGTGTTCTCCTTTGAATGTTTTATTTGGTTGACTTGGCGCATGCTCACACCATGTTTATGACTATGAACCAGTCACTAATAGCCTCCATGATATTTATTTTTTGAACTTGTGGTACCACTTATGCTTTGATTAATGATGTTTATGTCGCTATGGATGATTATGGCCATTATTTCTCTCTTGATTTGTCGCTCCCAGTCTTTTGCTAGCCTCCACCTTTACTGATATGAGCTCTACTCGTGCAATCCAACTCCCCAAAACCAAAGTATGCCAAATATGTCCACCATACCTACCTACATGTGGTAATTAACCGCCCCTCCAAGTAAATTGCTCATGTGCTACCTTTAAAACTTTCAAAATTACTCATGTTTTGTGTTCCTGATTTTGCTCATGAGGACATAAAGAGAGAATATTTATCTCACTTGTTGATTGGATTTCACACCCTGGACTAGTGTCTTCATCCGCTTATCCAATTGATAGAAGAGCTGGCAGCGGGGTGCCCAGCCCCAAAATAATACAAACAAATTCTCTTCACTATTTTTGCCCCTAATTTATCAGTCAAAGTATAATTGTGTAAACAAAAGAGAAAGCGGGATGACCTTCTACGCCAGTTGTGTCCTTCATATGGGAGCCGCTCTTGTGAAGTCTAGTTGTCTTGTGACGTACTGTATTTTCTGTTTACCATTCGTTGACATTATCATACACCTCCCTAAAAACAGACACTCCTCCACGGTATGTGATTGTTGGCAGGCACCCGAGGATTCGGTTAGCCATGGTTTGTGTAAGATGGATGGGAGGAGTGTCAAACATTTTATACCTCTGTTTATTAAAATAAAATCTCTAGCACATGAGTGGTCCATGCTTCCCTCTGCGAAGGGTCTTTCTTTTACTTTTATGTTGAGTCTCCATCTTCTAACTTTATGCACAATTGAGAGAGCATAGTTTCCATTCTGAGTTTAATGCGCATTTGTCCCAGAAACATTATTAATTGATTCATGATGTGTTATTTCTTGTTCTCTAATTATTTGTTCTAGTCTTCCTCATGAACTTTGAATGTGTCCTGGCATTTATGTTTTGCCCCACTCTTAAGGACTAGCGAAATATCACTTTGCCATGTTTTCTCTATACTTGAAACAAACGTATATATTTTGTTGCATTGTTATTCATGATCTTTTATTTCTGTTACTTCTCATGATGCAAGGTGATTGCTATGCTTTATTATTAAAATTCTATTTATCATGGTTGTGTTTCAGTTCTATGATCTCAGCTTACTTATGCTTTTACATTATTGATGATCAAGTTTATGTTGGTAGCATGTCACCTTAGAAATTATGTGTTTTTATCGTTTACCTACTCAAGGACGAGTAGGAACTATGCTTGGGGATGTTGATACGTCATAAACATATCTTTAATTTCTGATGGTCCATGTTGTTTTCATGTTGTTTCCCACATGTTTGCTATACACTTTATGTCATTTTTTTATCGATTTTTCAGATTAACCTATTAACAACATGCCACACGGCCAGTTCCATGTTTTCTGTTGTTTTTAGTTTCAGAAAAGTTATTCTGGAAATATTCTCAGAATTTAAAAATTCAAAGTCCGGAGGTCCTAGAATTCCTGAAGGTTCCACAGAGTCCCGAAGAGAGCCGGAGGGGGCCACAGGGGGGGCCCACACCATAGGGCGGCGCGCCCCCGGCCGCGCCATGGGGTGGTGTGGGGTCCCCCCAAGTCTCCATCGCCTTTGCCCTTTCGTCTATTTATACCTCTCGAGACGAAAACCCTAAAGATATCCCACTTCGTCCCAAAAACACCCGAGCCCACTATCATCGTCATTCCGAGATCGGGAGGGTTCTGGATCTCTCCCTGGTACCCTGCCGGGAGGGGAATTCATCACCGGAGAGGTCTACACCACCATGCCCTCCTCCGAAGTGATGCGTGCGTAGTTCATCCCTGGACTACGGGTCCATAGAAGTAGCTAGATGGTTGTTCTCTCCACTTTGTACCTTATTTTTAGATCTCGTGAGCTGCCTCACATGATCAAGATCATCTTTATGTAATGCTACATGTTGTGTTTGCTGGGATCTGATGAATGTTGAATGCTATATCTTCTGGTTATCAATCTATCATGTTATCTTCACGCTTATGTTATTTATGATCTTGCATGCTCTCCATTATTAGTAGATGCTCTAGCCAAGTAGATGCTAGTAACTCCAAGAGGGAGTATTTATGCTCGATAATGGGTTCATGCCTCCTTTCCATCTATGCTCGAGTGACGGAAACGTGACAGATGGAGGATGTGATGTTGCCATTTGGGAGAAAACAACGGTGTTTACTCTATTTACATTACACACTTTGCTTACCGCGATTATCGGTTGCTGGCAAATTAATACCCAACATTTGCTCGGATGATATTTGGAGGGTGGATTATTAGACATAGATGCAGTTGGATGACGGTCTATGTATTTTGTTGTAATGCCCGCATGAATCACATAGTAATCTTTATGTCTTGCATATGCACTACGGTGCAGCCTTCATTTCTGTCAATTGCCCATCTATAATTTGTTCACCACACATGTTATTTATCTTTCACGGAGAGACATGATGACCCACAAGTATAGGGGATCGCAACAGTCTTCGAGGGAAGTAAAAGAGGTATTAGCACCAGCAGCACATAAACTTGCACAAAATGGACACTTTCATACAAAAACTTGAAAAAGTGGAAAAAGTAGTATAAGAACTTGTCCTGGTGGAGCAAAGAGGCCCAAACCCAATAAGAACAAGCCATTTGGAAGCCAGCTTGGCAACGAAACTTCACAGAAACCTCCCCAAACTATGTTTGGCATGCAAATTTGGTGCAGTATGCTTCTTACATGTGGACCCCACGTGTCAGCCGGAGGGCAAATTAATTAAAATTGGGGCGCATATGGGGGATTCGAACACGAGACCTCGTGGTCTTGCACCAACACACTCAAGCTTCGGTAGCCACAAAGACGGCGCTGACTTCGTGATACCTAGAGGTACTACACCTCTTTATACTTAAGTCATCGCTGTGTACAATTGCCAAACGAAAGTATTTTATATGAAGTACGTATACTATACGATATACAAAGTATATTATAAAAACATGCCGAAATCTATATAATTTTTTTATTTTATACTATGTATATTGTACCCGTATATATGTATACTATGTTACGGTTTTGTGCCAAAAAAAACTATGTTACGCCAGACGTGTATTGCATGTATATTATACATAAAATATTATAATATATATACAAAATTAATTTAGTCTAATACAATAACTTTTTTAACACGTATAAAATATTTTCGTAACAACCATATGTTATAAATAATATACAGAGATATTGTACATTATATACATACTTTATAAATAAGTTTTATACATAATATCTAGGGAGATGTATGTACTATAGTCTTGCATGTGTTCTACATACAGTAATATGTGTATACAGTATATATACAACATATAAAATACTATAGGGTGCGTATACTTGCCTGCATATTGTGGTATTTAATACGTAATATGTATACTGCATACATATTACCATGTATTATACATACAGTATGCAGGTCCATATGTATACATAGTACTATATAATTTTTTTACTGTATTATACAAAAATACACATCTCTGTGATATGATATACGTACTATACATCTACAATCTACATAGTATAAAATAAAAAATTATACACACTAGAGTTTACAACATATTTTTATAGTATACAATCTACATGGTATAGTATACGTACAACGTTTAAGTGTACGCACTGCTAAACTAAGTGTAAATAAATTTAGTATCTCTCAGCATCACAAGGTCAACTATGGCTTGAGATACAAGAACAACAATTAAATAGGGTGTTTACATTGAAGATTTCTCATGGCTCAGATGTACAGTTGGAACTCTCTGTATAAAAGAGTGTCGTACCGAGTATTATCACAAACTAATGTCCGTCCTTGTGGCTACATCAAGTGTTCGCTGCAGCCAAGCAGCAGGGCCCGAGTTCGAAACCCATCGAATGCTCTTAATTTTAATAATTTCGTCCCGCGCTGACATGTGGGACCCACCTGTAAGAAGCATCCTGGCCGGTTATTGGATCTGTCTGCATGTGGAGCATAATTTTGGGGGTTTTCTGAAAAATCTACGCGCCAGCGTGGAGGCCAAATGGCGCGTTTTGATTCGTTTTGGACCTCTTTGCTCCACCAGGACAAGTTCTTGTACTACTTTTTCCACTTTTTCAAGTTTTTGTATGAAAGTGTCCATTTTGTGCAAGTTTATGTACCCCTGGTGCTAATACCTCGAAGTAAAACCCAAATTTATTGATTCGACACAAGGGGAGCCAAAGAATATTTGTGAGCCTTAACAAGTGAGTTGTCAATTCAATTGCACATGAAAGTACTTTTGTTCGCAGTGGTTTATCACTAGTAACAGATTTATAGTAGCAGTAGTAGTGAAATAATAGCAGCAGTGAAATGAAAACAGCAGCCGCAGTGTTTGAAGTAAACAGCGGGATTAAATACTGTAGGCATGGGGATACATGAACGGGCGTTGCATGGATAAGAGAGTTCATATAATAATCAAGATATGGGCATTGCAGATAAATGAGATAAAGCATCCAAGCACTAAGTAACCATAGGCATGTGTTCCGTAAATAGTCGTACGTGCTCGCAATGAGAACTTGCACAACATCTTTTGTCCTACCAGCCCGTTTTCAGCGGGGCCTCAAGGGAACTACTGGTAATTAAGGTGTTCCTTTTAATAGAACACCGGAGCAAAGCATTAACACTCCGTGAACACATGTGATCCTCACATCACATCCACCCCCTCCGGTTGTCCCAATTTCTGTCACTTCGGGGCCTCTGGTTCTGGATAACGATATGTGTAAACAACTTGCAGGTATCAAGAAAGAATAATTATCATCGTGATTCAATAACATGTTCAGATCCGAGATCATGGCACTCGGGCCCAAAGTGACAATCATTAAGCATAACAAGTTGCAACAATGTCAATAACACTAATAGAGGATACTAGGCACTATGCCCTAACAATCACGGCATTATTACATGAACGATCTCAACCAATCCCTACCACCCCCTTCAGCCTACATCGGGGGAAATATGGATGGTCGACGGAGAGGCGTTGGTGATGACGATGGCGATGATCTCCTCCATTCCCCGTCCCGGCAGGTTGCTAGAAGAGGAACTTCTTATCCCTAAATCGAAGTTCGGGGTGGTGACGGCGCTCTGTTGTGTTTCTGTGGAATATGACGAACCCCCTCGTGTTTTAGGGTTGAAGGATATTTGTAGTCGAAAGGGGAGCCCGAGGGGGTGTGGTAGTGGCCCACACCACCAGGTGGCGTGGCCTGGGGGGCGCGCCGGGGGGTGGTGTGGCCCCCCTCTGGCCCCTCTCCTGGCCCCCTTCTGGCTCCCGGGGTCTTCCGGTGTTTTAAGACCAATGGGGTCTTTTCTTGGCAATTCCCCGAAAGTTGATTTTTCTACACAAAAACGAGAGACCAAGGTAATTCTGCTGAAAACAGCTTTATTCCGTGTTAGTTGCATTCAAAACACACAAGTTCAGAGGAAATCAATAAGAAAAGTGTTCGGAAAAGGAGATACATTTTTTACGTATCAACTCCCCCCAAGCTTAGCTTATTGGTTGTCCTCAAGCAATTCAATGACAACTGAGTGCGATAAAAGACTTTTACGAACACATTTGTTTCATATGATGTAAATATACCCACTATATGATCAAATACTTAATTATGCTCATGATAAGATACATGCAAGATACCGTCACTTAATAGCTATGCAAACCATGAAGAGATAATAACATATTAATAATAAACAACATGAAGCACAACTATTTGCAGGATTGTAGTATTCATAATAGGATCTGATAAAGTGGTATCTCGCTTGCCCTTAAGTGTGGGGAAAAACATAAATTCCAGGGCACCTCTGAAGTTCAAGGGAAGACTAGAAGTAAAGATATCAAAAGATACAAGTATCAAGGTTATACTACAATTAACCGTGTTCTGGGACAAGCACATTAAACTAAGAATAACAACCATTTCTCTCAAGAAGGTGCATAAAGTGAGAATGTGAAGACTCAACATAAAAGTAAAAGAAAGGCCCTTCGCAGAGGGAAGCATGGATCACTCATGTGCTAGAGCTTTTATTTTATTAAACAGAGGTTTTGAAAACATTTTTAAGAGAGGTGTATGCTTATGTCAACAAATGATAAACAGAAAATACAGTACGTCACAAGCCAACTGGATTCACAAGAGCGGCTCCCATATGAAGGACGCATCTGGGTAGAAGGTCGTCCCTCTTTCTCTTTTGTTTACACAATTATGCTTTGACTGGTAAATCAAGGGCAAAATAGTGAAGAGATTTTGTGTGTATTAATTTGGTCCTGGGCACCCCGCTGCCAGCTCTTCTATCAATTGGATAAGCGGATGAAGTCACTAGTCTAGGGTCTGAAATCCAATCAACAAGTGAGATAAAGATTCTCTATTTACGTCCTCATGAGCTAAAACAGGGGCACAAAACAGGAATAATTTTTAGAAGGTTTTAAAGGTAGCACATGAGCAATTTACTTGGAGTGGCGGTTAAGTACCACATATAGGTAGGTATGGTGGACACATTTGGTAAACTTTGGTTTTTAGGAGTTGGATGCACAAGTAGAGCTCATACTCAGTACAGGTGAAGGCTAGCAATAGACAGGGAGCGACAATCAAGAGAGCAACAACTATCATAATCATGCTTGCGACAAAACAAAATTAACCGACTCATAAAATTGATACTAGAACTCTGAGGCAAAATAAATCATCGAGGCTTATTGAATTTTTGTTTTCAGTCTTAGCATGCGTGAGCATGTGCCAAGTCGATTCAAATGAAACAGTCGGAGGAGGCTTCCACAATGTCATACCCTTCTACGAATAGAACAATGCAAACAAATATTTATACGACATGCCAATTACTATTAATAAATTGGAACCAAACATGAGAGAGCACGAACTATTAAGCAGCCATTAAATCACATATATCTTATACGAACAAACTAAGCATTCTCACATGGATGGGTATATGTACAAAAATGAAAGTAAATAGAGTTCATACCAGCCTATCACCACAACTTGAATTGTCATAGATCGTCATTATTTCTCTTCACTTGTGGCTCGAATAATATATAATAAAAACCAAGCTCCAGTGGAGACACGGGAAACTGGTGAACTCTGCAACAAACTCCCCCCAAGCTTTGGCTTTTGGCCTAAGTAGAGATCAATCATATCGCGAGAAATATCCCCACTGTGGTGGGTCGTCCCTCGCGTGGTCGTACTCGGGCGCCCAAGAGGAAGATGAAGCAGCGGGCGCATAGTCATGATCGGGGTGCTGGTATGGGATCCCGTGGCGTCGTAGGGCTGGACAAAATGACCATCGTCCCCCTCTACGGCATCCTCCCCTTGCTGGGGGTGATGCTCAAGGTATGTGTCCAGCTCACTCTCAGAAAGCTTCCATCCTTGCCTGCTATTAAGATTAAACAAAAGAGGTGCAGGCAAAAGTACTTCCCCAACAGTTTTAATAACTCTCCACCCGGATCGTTTGGAGAAAGTTAATTCAAAAGATAGATTATGTGAGTGAGCATGGGTAGAAAGAAACTTATGTTGAACCATGGAAACAAGATCAAGCCTCTCTATAGGAAACTGTAGGTCTAGAGGGTGCGGCTCCAAACCATGCAAAGCTAGCAAGCGCGAGGCAATAAGACCTCCACAAACTCCGCCCTTCTCACGGTTATGTGAGAGACAGTAAGCAATCAAAGCGCCAAAGTTATAAGAACTATCACATCTTAAGGCAACTGCAATAAACGCCAAATCATAGACAGATAGCTTGTTGGCAGTTTTTCTAGCTAACACACATTTAGAAATAAAATAGGCAAAGTATCGAATGCTAGGGAGTTGAATTTCTCAAATTTTACCACTCTCCCCTGTGAAGCTTCTTCCTTGGCAAATCTCCTCATATAATTCCAGCAGTGGTTTAGGCTTCCCTTTTATCTTCTCACAAGAACCCCACTCTGGTACCTTGATATCTGCACAAAAATCACTGAAAGGCAAGTTTACAACGTTATTGTAAATTTTATAGTGGACCATTGGGTTAGTTGAGGACCATTTAAAATGAAAATCCTGCACCACAGACATAGTTAGTTTCACATATTGGATAGGTTCATCCTCAATGAAACGGTCCAAGCCTGCATTATGCACAAGAGTGTTGAAATCCTGCGAAATTTCCGTAATCCTCATGAATTCTTGACACGGATAAACTGATGGGAACACTCTCTCTTCGCGGTGCACGGGCATGACCTCATGCAACTCCAGCTCATGCTGGTTTAGTTGATGAACATTGTGCTCCATCTCTGAAATTTTTCAACAATCATCACAAAAATTAATTTCAAGCAACTATAAGGTGGAAACTACCATAGGGACTTATATGAGAGCTAAACATACATCAAAACTACATTATTTCTACTCAAATCAAGCATGCAAACTCACATAAGCTGTCACCTACAGTACCGAAATTCTCAAGAAATACTTCACTAAACAAAATTCTACTTGGATCATCGGAGGAGTCACATACCGGAGATCAAACACACCAAATCTCAGCATAAATGATGGGCTAAGGAAGGAGATCGAAAATCTAGAGGAAGAACAGCAAGAACACAGGTTCCATGAAATGTTTTCAGTTTGGGAGGTGAGAGAGAAGACTTTGGCAGGGGAGAGAGTTAGTGGGGGGCAGGGGGCCCCACACCATGTGCTGGCGCCACCAGGGGCTGGCCGTGCCACCCCATGGTGTGCCTGTCTGGTGGGTCCCCCTGGGGTCTCCCAGGTGGCTCTCTACCTCATTTTTGACGTAAAAATTTATTATAATTTTTCTAGAATTTTTTTGAGAAACTTTATTTTTGAGGTATTTCCAGAATTTTAATAATTAATAAAAACCAGGAAAACGAAAGTGAAAAGGTGGAAAACAAAACCAAAACCAGCACTACATAGGTTCTATGGCACTCTAATGGAAGATTATCCAAAGAAAACAAAGGTGGTAGTGGTGAAAACAAAAGTATGGGTGGTGAAAACATGCATAACCTCAGTAATCAGAGTGAGAACATCAGGAAAACATGCATAAGGATGGTGGAAAACATGATTGTACTCAAGTAGAAATGTGATAACAGAAGTAAACATGGTGAAAACATAATGGGGAAGGTGAAAACATAGTGAAAACATTGTCCTCTTCATTTAAAATCATTAGTCAACAAGGGTGATCAAGTATTGTTACCACAACAATTTTCATATGAAGCAAAACTTTGCTAATCACTAAATAATTATGTTACCTCAACCTTGATAGATATAGCCCCAATCATGATAGTCTCATATTCTTTGGGTGGCTTTGGAATATGACAATAAAATTCTCCAATCTTGATGGTCTCAATATTTTCAATTGAATTTAGACCATATTTTCTATCAATCTTCTTGGGAAAATAAACAGTGTGATCTTTATCATTAACATTAAAAGTAACTTTTCCTTGATTGCAATCAATAACAGCCCCTGCAGTATTAAGAAAAGGTCTCCCAATTATAATTGACATATTATCATCCTCGGGCATTTCCAACACAACAAAGTAAGTTAATATCAGACAATTATTAGCAACTTGAACAGGAACATCCTCACATATACCCACAGAAATAGCAGTAGACTTATCAGCCATTTTCAAAGATATATCATTTGGTATCAATTTTTCTAGGAGGAGTATTTTATAGAGAGTAAAAGGCATGACAATAACTCCATCTCCCAAATCACACAAAGTAGTTCTAACATAATTATTTTTAATAGAACAGGGAATAGTTGGTATACCAGGATCTCCAAGCTTCTCAAGAACCTTGCCATTGAAAGAGTAATTAGCAAGCATAGTGGAGATTTCCTCATTAGGAATCTTCCTTTTGTTACAGACAATATCTTTCATATATTTTGCATAAGGAGGCAATTTAATAGCATTAGTTAAAGGAATTTGCAAGAACAAAGGTTTCATCCATTCACAAAACTTGTTATAATGTTCTTCTTCCTTAGACTTGTGTTTCCTATTAGGAAAATGCATTGGTTTTTGTACCCAAGGTTCTCTCTCATTACCATGTTTATTAGCAATGAAATCCTCCTTAGTATACTTCTCAGTTTTAGTTTTCTTTTCAGGTTCAGCTACAGGTTCTTCTTTATCAGAAGCTTCACTTTTATCATCACCACTTTCAATTTCAGCATCAGAGATAGATATACTATTAGGATCTTTAGCAAGTTCAGAGGATTCTACAACAGTTTTATGTTTCTTCTTCTTTTTCTTCTTAGTATGAATAACATTATTATTAGTTTGCTGAGAATCTTGTTCAATTATTTTAGGATGTCCCTCGGGATATAAAGGATCTTGTGTAGCAATACCACTTCTAGTTCTTATTTCATAAGCATGTTTTTCTTTAGAAGCATTAACTAGCAAATCCTTTTGCACTTTAGCAAGTTGATCAATTTGAGTTTGAACCATTTGAAAATGTTTAACAAGCATTTTAACATCATTAGAGGTTTTTTCTATAATACCATGCAAATTATCAATAGCTCTAGAGTTTTCCATTAGGTGATTTTGCACTCTCATATTAAAATTATCTTTCTTAATAACATAATTATCAAAAACATCTAAACATAGATCAGGAGGTTTATTATAGGGAATATCTCTACTATCAAAATATTGGAGGGAGTGTACATCAATGTTGGACGAGTGAGGGACTTGCTTACATAATTCTTCTATAGGTGGAAGATTCTTCACATCTTCAGATTTAATACCCCTCTATTTAAGAGATTTCTTGGCTTCTCTCATCACTTCATCATTTAATTCAATCATTCCCCTCTTCTTGGGTGTTGGTGTTGGTGTTGATACTGGAGTAGGGTCGGCTCAGGCTCAACCATAGTCCAATCATCATGATTTTGGCTTATTTTAGCCATTAATTTCTCAGCTTCATCTGGAGTTCTTTGCCTGAAAACACAACCAGCACAACTATCCAAGTATGTCCTAGATTCAACAGTTAGTCCATTATAGAATATATCAAGAAGTTCATTATTTTCTAGCTTATGCCGAGGTGTAGCCCTAACTAAAGAACAGAACCTTTCCCAAGATACAGGCAACTTCTCTCCTTCCAATTGCTTGAAATTAAATATATTTTGTAAAGCAGCATGTTGAGCACTAGCAGGAAAATATTTCTGAAAGAAAACATTAACAAAACCAATAGTAATACCAATAGATCCCGGAGACAAATTATTAAACCAAGTTTTAGCTTCATCTTTTAATGAGAAAGGGAATATTTTAGCAACAAAGTAGCTACCTTTCTTGAGATCATCAGAGAATAAACTACTCAAACAGGAGAGCTCATTCATATGTTTCATAGCACTTTCATTTTAAGTACCACAAAAAGGTTCTTTCTCAACAATAGATATATAAGATAAATCAATAGAGAAATCATAATCCTTATCCCTAATATTAATGTGAGAAGTGGCAAACTTAGCATCAGGAGATAATTTATATTTAAGAGCACGACTTTCAATAAGACTTATAGCAGCATATTTATCCTTCATAGCATGTATTTCATCAATAAGATCATCATTAAGTTCAATATAGGAAATCATCAAAATCATAACTAGGATTCTCTCTAAGCTCAGGTGAAACAGCAGGAGTAACAGGATTTTTATCAGGAGTTTCAGTGTTTGCAATATTTTTAGCTTTAGCAATAGTAGCATCTAAGAAAGGACCGAGAGAACCACTCTCATCAGGCACAGTAGAAGCATCATCAAAAGTATCATAAGTATTTTCAGATTCAGCAGAAGTAGCATGTGTAACATGTGGTGGTGTAAGCAGCTTACTCATAACAGACGGTGAATCAAGAGCAAACGAGGTGTTCAAAGTTGTACCTCTTCTTGTAGTGGATGGTAATATAGGAAACTTTCCATCACGAGTCTTACCCATGATGAATGATTGGCAGTAGATAATAGTACTCTTTGATGAGCTCGTAAACAAAGCTATGCTCCCCGGAAACGGCGACAGAAAATAGTCTTGATGACCCACAAGTATAGGGGATCGCAACAGTCTTCGAGGGAAGTAAAACCCAAATTTATTGATTCGACACAAGGGGAGCCAAAGAATATTTGTGAGCCTTAACAAGTGAGTTGTCAATTCGATTTCACCTGAAAGTACTTTTGTTCGCATTGGTTTATCAGTAGTAACAGTTTTATAGTAGCAGCAGTAGTGAAATAATAGCAGCAGTGAAATGAAAACAACAACGGTAGTGTTTGAAGTAAACAGCGGGATTAAATACTGTAGGCATAGGGATAGATGAACGGGCGTTGCATGGATAAGATAGTTCATATAATAATTAAGACATGGGCATTGCAGATAAATAAGATAAAGCATCCAAGCACTAAGTAACCATAGGCATGTGTTCCGTAAATAGTCGTATGTGCTTGCAATGAGAACTTGCACAAAATCTTTTGTCCTACCAGCCTGTTTTCAGTGGGCCCTCAAGGGAACTGCTGGTAATTAAGGTGTTCCTTTTAATAGAACACCGGAGCAAAGCATTAACACTCTATGAACACATGTGATCCTCACATCACAGCCATCCCCTCCGGTTGTCCCAATTTCTGTCACTTCGGGGCCTCAGGTTCCGGACAACGATATGTGTAAACAACTTGCAGGTATGATCAAGAAACAATAATTATCATCGTGATTCAATAACATGTTCAAATCTGAGATCATGGCACTCGGGCCCAAAGTGACAATCATTAAGCATAACAAGTTGCAACAATGTCAATAACACTAATAGAGGATACTAGGCACTCTGCCCTAACAATCACGACATTATTACATGAATGATCTCATCTAATCCGTACCATCCCTTTCAGCCTACAGCGGTGGAATTACTCACATATGGATGGGGGAAACATGGATGGTCGATGGAGAGGCGTTGGTGATGACGATGGCGATGATCTTCTCCAATTCCCTGTCCCGACAGGGTGCCAGAACAGGAATTTCTGATCCCCGAATCGAAGTTTGGGGTGGCGGTGGCGCTCTGTTGTGTTTCTGTGGAATATGACGAACCCCCTCGTGTTTTAGGGTTGAAGGCTATTTTTAGTCGAAAGGGGACCCCGAGGGGGTGTGGTAGTGGCCCACACCACCAGGTGGCGCGGCCTGGGGGCATGCCAGGGGGTGGTGTGGCCCCCCTCTGGCCCCTCTCCTGGCCCCTTCTGGCTCCCGGTGTCTTCCAGTGTTTTAACACCAATGGGTTCTTTTCTGGGAAATTTTCCGAAAGTTGATGTTTTGCACAAAAACGAGACACCAAGGTAATTCTGCTGAAAACAACGTTAGTCCGTGTTAGTTGCATTCAAAACAAAACAAGTTTAGAGGAAAACAATAAGAAAAGTGTTCGAAAAAGGAGATACATTTTCGACGTATCAAGACACCCCTAGTGAACTGTGGACCCTAGTCCTTTTTCCTCATACTGATAAACACCTACTGCTTTCATACTGTTTTCCTACTATTTTCCACACGTAACGTTTAACCTCTTTGTGTTCAGCAAAACCGGTGAGATTGACAGCCTCACTGCTTCGTTGGGGCAAAAGTGATTTGATTGTGTTGTGTAGTTTCCATGTTGCTTCTGAACCGTTAGTGCACCCCGCCATCTCAGCTGCTTCAACTCTTTGAAGTTACTCCTTCCTCCTACTGGTCGATTCAACCTTGGTTTCTTACTGAGGGAAAACTTGCCGCCGCACTCTATTGCTAACAGAGTTAAATCCTTTCTCTGCGTTGTTGGGAACCCCAAGAGGAAGGTGTGATGAGCACAGCGGTAGGAGTTTTCCCCTTAGTTAAGAACCAGGGTTGTCAATCCAGTAGGAGAAAGAGAATCTTCGGGAGGTTGATGCCACTGACGGTGGTGCTGGCACTTCACCGGTGTCAGCAACAACATGGAACCTGCACACAACACAACCAAAATACTTTGCCCCAACGGTACAGTGAGGTTGTCAATCTCACCAGTCTTGCTGAAAAGAAATATTAGACGTATAGTGTGGAAAAACAGTGTATGCTTGCAGAAAGTAGAGAGAGCAGGAAATTATTGTGGTTTTTTTAATAGTGTGGAAAATGGAGCGGGGTTCGTAGTTTCACTAGTGGTGTCTCTCCTTAAAAGATAGCATGCTGGATGAACAAATTACATCTGTGCAATTGAAAAATAAAGGTTGCACCGTAGTGCACAATATGACATGAAGATTACTATGCTATTTAGTGCGGGAATTACAACAAGATACATAGATCGACATCCATCTGCATCTATGACTAATAATCCACCCTCAGGTTATCATCCGAACCCCCTTAGGTATTAAGTTGCAAGCAACAGATAATTGCATTAAACAAAGTGTGTAATGTAAGCAATGATTATGCACGCGGGCACTCTCACCGCTGTTTTCTCCCTAATGGCAACAACACATCCCCCCTTCACGTTTCTGTCACTCGAGCAAGGCAACAAGGAGGCATGAACCCACTATCGAGCATAAATACTCCCTCTTGGAGTCACTAGAAACTACTTGGCCAGAATAACCACTAGCAACGGAGAGCATGCAAGATCAAAAATAACATATGCAAATAAAGACTATAATCAACTTGGCATAAGGTCAATATTCATCGGATCCCAGCAAACACATCACAGGGAATTACATAAGATCAATATCGATCATGATAGGCAGCTCACGAGATCTAAACATGGAGGCATATGAGGAGAAGACAACCATCTAGCTACAGCTACGAGCCCGTAGTCCAAGGATGAACTACTCACGCATCACTCCAGAGGAAGGCATGGTGATGAAGAGGCCTACGGTGATGATCTCCTCTCCGACAGGGTGCCGGAAACACCTTCAGAACCCCCCTGATGTGGGGTTGACGGTGACGGCGGCTGCAGAACTTTTTCGGGGATTTTGATCAGGTGTTTAGGGTTTTCCATCCGGGGGGCTTAAATAGGCGAAAGGACGAAGGCGGTGGAGGCCGGGGGGGCCCACACCTATAGCTGGCGCGGCCAGGGGGCCGCGCCACCCTATGGTGTGGCCCCCCTGCTGCCCCTCTCCGGCTCCTCTTCGGTCTTCTGGACGCTTCCGGGGAAAATAGGACTTCCGAACTTCGAATTTTCCAATTCCGAGAATATTTCCAGAACAACTTTTCTGAAACTAAAAAACAGCAAAAAACAGGGAACATGCTCTGTGGCATCTTGTTAATAGGTTAGTCCGGAAAATCGATAAAAATGACATAAAGAAGGGAGAAAACATGTAGCAATTGTCATAATATGATCATGGAACATCAGAAATTAGGGATACGTTTATGACGTATCACACTCTTCATACCTTCCAGTTGGGGTTTACCAACGAGAGCAAGCAGCTCCCATCACTCTCCGTGAAAGATAAATAACATGTGTGGTGAACAAATTACAGTCGGGCAATCGATAGAAATGAAGGCTGCACCGTAGCGCATATGCAAGACATAAAGATTACTATGTGATTCATGTGGGCATTACAAAAAGATACATAGGCCATCATCCAACTGCATCTATGACTAATAATCCACCCTCCGAATATCATCCGAACAAACGTTGGGTATTAAGTTGAAAGCAACAGATAATCGCAGTATGCAAAGTGTGTAATGTAAACAGTGTAAACGAAGTAAACACCGTTGTTTTATCCCTAATGGCAATAACACATCCTCCATCCATCATGTTTATGTCACTCGGACACAGATGCAAAGGAAGCATGAACCCACTATCGAGCATAAATACTCCCTCTTGGAGTTACTAGCATCTACTTGGCCAGAGAATCTACTAATAACGGAGAGCATGCAAGATAATAAATAACATATGCATGAAGATAACACGATATATTGATAATCAGAAGACATATCATTCAACATTCATCAGATCCCAGCAAACACAACATCTGGCAATACATAAAGATGATCTCGATCATCTAAGGCAGCTCACGAGATCTAAACATGAGGCATAAAGTGGATGAGACAACCATCTAGCTACTGCTATGGACCCGTAGTCTAAGGATGAACTACTCACACATCACTTCGGAGGAGGGCATGGTGGTGTATACCCCTCCGGTGATGAATTTTCTTCCCGGCAGGGTGCCGGGGAGAGCTCCAGAACCCTCCCGATCTCGGGATGACGATGACGGGGAAAACTGGTATATTTTTAGGGTTGATATGTCGGGGAGATTATATAGGCGCCAGAGCGATGGCAGAGGGCACCGGGGGGCCCACTCCACCCCCAGGCACCGCCGGGGGGTCGCGCCGCCCTATGGTGTGCCCCCTGTGGCCCCTCTCTAGGTCTCTTTGGGACTCTGTGGAACCTTCGGGAATTCTAAGACTTTCGGGTTTTGAATTTTCCAATTCTGATAATATTTCCAGAACAACTTTTCTGAAACTAAAAACAGCAGAAAACAAGGAACTGGCTCTGTGGCATCTTGTTAATAGGTTAGTCCCGAAAATCGATAAAAATGACATAAAGTGTATAGCAAACATGTAGGAAATAACATGAAAACAACATCGAACATCAGAAATTAAGGATACGGTTATGACGTATCAGCGCGCTCGTCGTGGATCATGGCCACGAAGTCGTCTCCTTCGGGGATGGGGGGCACCGGTAGCCCGCCCGCGCCGAGGCTTCAGTCGTCGGGAAGGCGCATATCCGGGGGCACCGGGTAGCCCGCCGCGTACAGGAGGCTCGCCTCTTCCTCGTGAAGCCACCGCCTCCCGAAGCCGTTGGCCGCGGCGCCGTCTCCGGGGAAGCGTGTCGCCATTGCCGGGGGAGAAGTGGGCTTGTGCGAGTGTAGAGGGGGATCTGGGCGAGAAGGGATGGGATGCGAGCGAGCAGAGAATGATGACTGTTTTTTTTTATTTGGGCGAACGGGGGGGGGGGGGGGGTCGCTGCAATGGTGCACCTCCATTACGTCGCCGCGCAAGCGATTCGGCTGCTCCACTCGGTCAATCCACACGGCGGCGGCATTAACGCGCGTGGGAACCAAGGAGGGCGGAGCTCTCTCACGCCGACAGTGCGGGTCCACACGGCGAAAAAAATACGTGGGAGCTTCTTTCGCGCCATTTCCCTCCATCCGGCGTCCCGGTTGCCCCCCCAGCGCGCTGGGTATGGCCTGGGTTCACCGGGCAATGTTTTGGCCCAATCTGGCGCTATTTGGGCTCGTGTGGGCGCGACTGGGCGAAAAAACGAACGCTGGTGAAAAATATGTGGCCCTGGGGCTGGAGATTCTCTTACACCATCTCGACTGCTCGCCACGGAAATCATAAAGTTGCGGACGATTATTTTCTAATCTAACAAGAGGCACACACTCAAACAAAAACTGATCCTCTCAAATCTCTCACTCTTGTATTGAGGTAAATGAGGTTTAAGGCAGGCACACACTCAAACAAAAACTGATCCTCTCAAATCTCTCACTCTTGTATTGAGGTAAATGAGGTTTAAGGCAGGCACACCCGTGAAAGTGTAAATGTGAACGTATAGGAATTTAAACCGTGTTAAATACGAGTGTCCTCGTCCGTATCCCTGACTATCAGATTGGGATGTCACTAAAACACGAAATCTCGTCTGGTCGACCCTTATGACATATCTATCCCACGGTGGGTCAAATCTGTAAAAAAATGGAAGCATATCGAAACATCAAGGCAGAAAAAAATGAATACACATCAAAATCCCCATCGGTCGTACTAACCCTTCCGAGAAAGGTCAACAGAGTATATAGCATGTGAGGACAGCGTGTGCAGTAGACACATGGAATCATGGAATCGATGCAACATCTAGTTCGTGTGTCTGTAACAAAACACACTCATATTTGCAGTTTTTAATAATACACTCACGCAACACCAAAAAATCCACAAAGACTAACATTTATGATGGAGAAACGACTTAACTGGATTGGGATCGCTGACAACAAATCTGGAACATCGGAGCCTTGTGGGCACCAGATCAACCCGGATTCATTCTGCTATGCCCATGTGTGTTCCCAAGCTTTGTAGGAAAGGTTACCCTTGATTTTCGAGCTCAGCATCATCCACGGCTTCAAGCAAAGGGAAAATACGAGAGGTAGAAGATGTTGGAGGGGCCACTTGATCCGACGAGCGCCCGGAGACACTACTTGGCGTTGAAGCACAACCATCGGCGTGTGGAGCAACGAGAAGTCTAGAGCACGTGGAGTGACCTAAACAAATCAGTTACAATACATTTCCTTAGGTAAATACATGTCTCCACAATTTCACCACCCCGATAAAAGATGGTCCTTTCTTCAGAACCTAGCTATCTTCATATACACACTCAATACAACTAATCTTTATGTACACACTTAATAGTGTGACTTTGATATGGCTAATTTGATATATCTTATGGCTGACGGTGTTTTGCTCATGAAATTTACCAAGTAGTTATTCACTAACTAGTTGTAAATAACTCCACCGAAGGATCATTGGCTAAGGGTAGGCAACTATCCATGCTTGTTGGGTTGAAGCTTCACAACTCTCATTAATAGCAGTCAAGATATCGCAACCTTTGTTTTTATTCTGGTAGAGACCAAAATTTCATCGTCGCCCTTACACATCAAACCCCATGGATGCCTCAAACCTTTCATGGCGAACTCACATTAGTAGCAATTGAAGATTAAAAATATTGTAGTATTGTGGAGCAACACACACATGAGGAATCGATATACAGGATGGTACAACAATGTTCCAAGGTTCGGTCACTGCAATGGAGACAATGGCGGAGCCCAGTACAAGTGAGCAGGGCCGACCGTCCCCCAGGTTTGGACAAACTAGTGAAGAAAAATTGGGGGTGGGGGGGGGGGGCTTAGATGGGAAATTTTTTATCACTCTGCTCCTCCCTCCCTTCGGCATACATTTGTAATTTGGAATTCGCCCCCCCCCCCCCACCCCCCCACCCCTGAATTTCTGGCAAGCTCCTCCAGTGAATGGAGATAACACCGAATGGCTCTTGCTTGATCTTTTTATAGGATACGCGAGTATAAGTTTCGTGTGTGAGAATAAGTCTAAGTTTTCTATGAGAGGCTCTCGAGCCATGTTTACATAGGCAGCATGTCCGGGTTAAAAGGGATAGTGTAATCTAGTATTCATTACTAATGGAAAGAGTCAGAGTAATACGCAGTGGGCATTGCTGCTAACAAATGTCCTGTTGAGATTTAAATGTATGTATTGATGACGAAGCGAACAATCAGCTGGTGAAGCTTCGGTGGAGTCAGACGTGCGCTGACATATTGTGCTAGACTTGGGCCACCCTAGCCTTGATCCGCCATATGCTTGTTGGGCTTCTCATGATTTTTACCTACCCTAATAGAAGTTCCCCACTCCTCTGCCCACTATTTGATGTCGCCCAGTTGCGTCTCTCTTGGCTACTCCGCACATACCCCTCTCTCTCTCTCTTTCTAAGTGCACACCATTTTGGGCGTGATGTTTAACTATGCAAAATTGACCAAAACATATAAAAATGCAGACAAAATTACAATTGGAAAAGAAATATGATGACATAAATTATTTTCTTGATCTACATTTTTGCATGCACATCTTTTCGTACGCCATATATTCCCAAAAAACGATGTTTCTTTAATACATAAACCAAGAATACATATGATCTAAAGTGCTATTCAATATATATGTACATAAAAAGTACTTCATACATAGTAAAAATCCTGAAAATAATTGCATATTCTCCTTCCTAATAATTGGCATATTATCAAAAAAAAAATATAAAATACAATTTGAACAAATATTTTTGTGAGAATCAAAGCTTTATATTGATTTAAAAAACTCTAAAATGGTGAAAGGTGCACCGAGCAATCACAAGGCAGGATGGAATATTTTCTAGCTAACTAAACAAGCACACGGAAAAAAACATGATTAAACATTATCTTCAGCATCAAACCTAAATTGTTGTAAAATGATCTAGAAAATCGACTAAATTATATGCCTTAGTAGCAAATCCAGTATTTCTAAATGTATTGGAAACCAAAACTTTTGAAAGTTTTTCTTTACTTATGTCCAAAGGGGCCCCTTTGGATACGTCTATCTACATCCATTTGAATGACAGTTATTTTGAGAGCCCCCGAACCGTTTTTCTAGGGTTAGGAGTGGACCGGCGGCGCTCGAGACGATCCTTGATCGGCGAGGCGATCGGAGTGCCTCCTCCACGGGACCTCTTCGTCTAGCCCCTGGAGGGGTGTGGACGGAAGGGAGGCTCGGGATCATGGCGAGTTCGGCGACAACAAACGGAGTTGGGGAGTAGGCCGGCATGGTTGAGATGCTGGGACGGATGAACATCACAGCGGATGAAGATTCGCCGGTGGTGGTTGAGGATGAGGTGGTAGCGGATGCTGGGTCACAATGGGCACTCGCCGGGAAGGTTCTGGTCAGTAGGGTACTGCATATCAATACAATCTCGGAGGCATTGCGGTCGGCTTGGGGAAACCCTAAGGGGTTGGTTTTTAGCTCGATTGGAGAGAACATGTTCGTTGCTACTCTTGAGAGTGGGCGGGAGAGGGATCGCATCTGGGAAGGGGCGCCATGGATGGTTAACAAGCATGGTGTTGTGCTGAAAAACTTTGAGATCACTGCACGACCGTCCGACATTGTGTTCGACAAGATGCTGATATGGGCACGGGTGTTGAACTTGCCGTTCAATCTGCGGAGGCCCCCGTGGGTTGATCGTATTGCAAACAAGGTTGGTGAGGGTGGTCAGGAAGGACACTGATGGAAGAGGCTATGCTGTTGGCGCTGACCTACGGGTTCGGATTTGGCTGGAGGTGGAGAAACCAATTCGACGGTGGGTGAAAGTTGATAATGCTAGAGATAACACGCAGGAGTGGTACGATATTCAGTATGAGAATTTACCCTATTTCTGTTTCTCATGTGGAAAAATTGGACATGCTTTCCTGGTGTGTCCAACTCCGGCAGCGAGAGATGAAAAAGGTATTTTGCCGTACAAGGAATCCTTGCGGGCTCCATCGGACAGGAAGAAGAAGGGACCGATGGTTGGACAGCAATCGGGCCAGCAATGGAAGGGGGACAAAAGGGCGACACAGTCTAATCCTTTTGCTGGGGTCTCGAATACCTATCGATCTCCCTTTGGAGGTGTTGGTTCTAATGGACAACCGGTGCAGTTTAATGCCCAACCTCTCGGTAAAAACATGGGTGGAAGAAGTCGGGTGCAGCCGGTGTATCGCAAGCTGGATGTGGACGCGAGTGTGGCGGTAGTTGAAGAGCCACAAGGCAAGAGGGCAGCCGAGGGGCCGCCTATGAAAACCCCTGCGGAGACTAGAGACCCGAAAAAAAATTGTGGAACTGAGGAGGCAGGAGATGGTGAGCTGGTTGACGAACATATTGTTGAGGCGGAGGCTGATCATCAGCCCCGCCTAGCTCAATGAGTTGCCTTGGCTTGAACTGCCGAGGGCTTGGGAACCATCGGACAGTTCGCGAGATTCGCAAGATTGCGAAGCAAGAAGGGCCCGACCTATTCTTTGTCATGGAGACAAAGATTAGTGGAAAGCGTGTGGAGAACCTAAAATCTACCCTTGGATTCTCGGGGTGTTTCTCGGTGGATAGTATTGGTCTCAGTGGAGGCATTGGTTTATTCTGGACTAGTTAGGTGACAGTAACGTTGGGGAATTATAGCAGGTCCCATATTGACGTGACAATACAGAAAAGTGGTAAATCTTGGCGCCTAACTTGTTTTTATGGCGAGCCAAGGACAGATAACAGGCATCATAGTTGGAGATTTCTACGTACCCTGCATGAAATACAACATGATGCGTGGATGTGTATTGGTGATTTTAATGAGATACTCTATGCTGAAGAGCAGTTCGGGGCTAACGCTAGGCCAGAGTGGCAAATGCGAGCGTTCCGTGAAGTTGTGGAGGACTGTGGTTTTCATGATCTGGGATGGCATGGTGTCCCTTTCACATGGGATAACAAGCAGGATGGTGCTGCTAATGTTAAAGCGTGTTTGGACCGTGCGTTTGCAAATGCGTCCTTTTTGGACATGTTTGAATTTACAACAGTGAAGCATATTAGTTCTTCGGAATCAGATCACTGCTATGTGTTCGCCGAAGTGAATATGACATTGTCTAGCCGGAGGCCACGGGCCTCTAGGGCGTTTCGGTATGAGAATGTGTGGCAGTCCCATTCAATGTATGATACGGTTGTGGAAAATTTGTGGAAGAAGGGGGCGGGCCAGCGAGGTCTCCAGGGCGTGGTGGATGCCCTTGCGACAGTCCAACATGGTCTGGGTGAGTGGGGAGCAAAGGAGTTTGGTAACTTATCTCGTCGAGTGGTCAAACTGCAAAAGCAGCTAGAGAGGTTGCATGCAACGTCGGCTGGAAGGGGCGCGACGGAGGAGGAGAAGAGGGTGGTGAACCAACTCCGAGAAGCGCTCAGACAGGAGGAGGTATGGTTGAAACAGCGATCGCGTGTTCAATGTCTGCGGGAGGGGGATCGGAACTCTGCATATTTTCAAGCCCACGCAGCGCAAAGGAAACGTATCAACCGAATCACATCTTTGGTTGGTACGGATGGAAAGGAATATAATGATCCCGAGGAGATACAGGAGGAGATCTCGGGTTTCTACACGTCCCTGTACCGGTCCCAAGGGTTTAACCCGTTGGATGAGATCATGAACGTGGTGAGTCCGACGGTGACTGAACCAATGAATGAGTTCCTTCAGAAAGATTATGATGTGGAGGAAGTTAAGAGAGCTCTCTTTGATATGGCACCATCCAAGGCACCGGGGGTAGACGGCTTTACCGCAGGGTTCTATCAACGGCATTGGAATATTATTGGGGAGGATGTGACAACGGCTCTGCTCGGTTTTTTGAATGGGGGCGGAATGCCGGAGGGTTTAAATGATACGGCCATCACGTTGATTCCGAAGGTGCGGAACCCACAGAGGATATCACAATACCGCCCTATATCCCTTTGCTCCGTCTTATACAAAATTTCTTCGAAAGATACAACAAACAGATTGAGAGGGATTTTAAACGAGGTGATAGGAGAAGAACAGAGCGCCTTTGTACCAGGGCGGCTTATAACAAATAATGTGCTAGTTTCCTATGAGACCGTGCATGCGATGAGAAAAAGAAAGAAGGGCAATGGGGCTGTGTGTGCGCTGAAGCTTGACATGCTGAAAGCGTATGATAGAGTGGAGTGGCATTACCTTGAGGCGATGTTGACCCGAGTCGGTTTTGGGGCCAGATTTGTGGCTCTTATTATGAAGTGCGTG